>JADLZN010011434.1:253897-607945 GCA_018155175.1 Sinocyclocheilus anophthalmus
CAGGTGCAGGGGAGAAGCGTGTAAATATAGCAGTGAATGCAGACGAATGTGCATGCAGCTCTGCGAGCGTCTGCTCTTCAGTCACTGTCTAGTTTGTATTTTCATCTTGTTTGCAGATGATCAGATAGAGATCAATCCCATCATGCCGCTGCATTGTCTACGTCTGGGATTGAGTGTTAATCTCTGTCTCTCTCTAGTTTAAGCCCCGTCTTCATCCACGGATAACAGTATAATACGCTCCATTATCAAGCGTGCTTAAATCCACTGGAGACTGATGAAACCGTCTGCAGATTATCTGCTTACAGCGAGAATACAGGAAGATCTGACGCCAGTGTGACTAATAAATCACAACCACTGTAAAAGCATTTATACTATAAAATAAAAGTTTGGGCTAAAGAAGTGTTTTAATGTTTTTCCTGAAAGAATTCTCTTCGGCTCACCAAGGCTGCATTTATTTCAAACATATTGTAAAATGTAATTTATTCCTGTGAACAAAGCTGAATTTTTAGCATAATTTACTCCAGTCTTCAGTGTCGCATGAACCTTCAGAAATAATTCTAATATGCTGATTTGCTGCTCAAGAAACATTTCTTATTATTACAATGTTGAAAACAGTTGTGCTGCTGATTATTTTGGTGGTAACCATAATACATTTTATTTTTCAGGATTCACGGATGAAGAGAGTTCAATAGAACAGCATTTATTTAAAATATATTTTGTAACAGTCTGTACGATTACTTTTGATTAATTTAATGCTTCCTTGATGAATAAAACTTTTTAAATTTTATGTATTTATTTTCAAAGCTACCAATAGCCTCGTGGTTAGTGCACCGCTATACAATGCAACTGCACTCAGGGTGACCCAAGTTCAAATCCCATCTTGAGGTCCATTGCTGATCCCACCCCCTCTCTCTCCATCCAATGCTTTCCTGTCCCAATAAAGGCAGAAAACGCCCATAAATATAACTTTGAAAAAAAAATTTAATAAACAAACTCCAAAAATAAATACCATTGCACACCAGGATCATTAACTATCATTAATCTCTTGAGTTGTAATTAGAACAATGTTGGTTTTTCAATAAAAATGTAATCTGATAGCAGGGTTGAACTTTTGCGCTTAATGGGACTAATAATAAAAATATCGTAATAAATCTGTAATAATACAGTCTCTCGTTCTTCAGTCATGCTCTGTGTTCGTGCGTTGGTGGTCGATGTCTTTTATTAATCCCCAGATCTTCTATCTGCAGAGTTCATTATAAGCCTACTTTTCCTCTTAGTTCATCAATGCACCGTTGCAGGCCATTCAATCACGTTTTAAACACATGCACACAACACTCACAGTTAGACACTCTGTGCTTTCACTTTTGTTTATATTTTCTCTCAGATTCAACAGTCTGGCTGGATTTACAGGGAATGATGGGAATAAAATCACTGGGAGGAAACAACACAGCTGGACAGTGGGTCTGTGGTCACTCTTTTTCTGCATTCCCTGCATCAGCTGTTTTATGTGTCACTCACATACCGAGTGTTTATTGGCAGTCAGTACTTAGGAAATGTTCAATAGATTGTGTCAAACTGGAACAAGATACCGTTCTTACAGTGTCTGTAATATTTCTGTGTATTTTTGCATTTATTTGATCAAAATACAGTAAATATTATTACAGTAATATTGTGAAATATTACAAACTGTGTTTGAAATTTAAAAATGGAATTGATTCCAAAGCAATTTTTTTGTGTTGAAAAAAGTTAACAATTTTGTGGTGACCATGAGCCTTTTTTTGAAAATGATTTAATTAATAGAAAGTTCAAAAGAACAGCTTTTTAAAATAATATTTCACTTTTTGACCAATTGAATGCATCCTGAATAAAATAATACAATAAAAGTATTCATTTCTTTAAGAAAAAAGAGCTGTTACTGACTCAAAATATTTGAATGGTAGCCTGTGCCAGAAACAATAATTCAAAAAACTGTTTTTCATTTGCTTTTTAAAAACCAATATAGAGTAAAGTTTCAACCAATGTGCTCATTTAAGCCTCAGAGACGCTGTATTGCAGATTATTGTAATTAATTACTATGACAATAAGAATAAAATATGTAGCTGCAGGTTGTTCTCAAACAGAATTGCATTTTAATTGCACATTACATATCTAATTATACTTTAACATGAACTCTGCAATGTAAAGTGTGACATTATGTTAATATTCTTGAAAGTTTCTATTCAAAGTGCATTACGAGACATTGCCTACATGCTTTTGGTTAGCTAACCTCCTTGATTTGAGCAGATCATTTTCTACAGACACATCAGTACACTAATTCTCTCATAATCTCACATTTCTGAGATTACATAGTCAATCTGTGTGATTGATGGGGGAGAGAGCTGTGTGACGGTGTGAAGTAATCTTCAGGGGTCCATCCTAAAATCCTGAACTTCACTCCACAGGATTATGGGTATGGTATGGGTATGAGCCTGGGATGGATTAGCATCTGTCACATTTTAACTGGAGTACTCTCCAGTTAATGTAGAGGAACATAAATTAGACATTTATCATTAGTATCCCCATTTCAACCAATCAGTCGTTAATTTGAGAGACACTATGCAGTCATTTAAATCGTGAATGGCTTTCTGTGTATCTTTTTCTATGTGTGTGGTCGCACTGCTTCAGACATGTTAGTTGAGGGATCGTGCATTCTTGCGAAGTGATTCATTTCCATGTCTGGCTTTATAAGAATGACTTTCAGCACAGACTTGGCGAATTATTCTCCCTCTCTATCACTTGATTTACTGCACTTCAGTGAAACGCCAAGTTCATTGGAATGTCGAATAGTGAACTGAAGTCAGTGCTCTGTACAGTCACAGTTCACATGTGGCATGTTTGCCATGGTGCCTTTTTCAATGGTGCCTCTTGTGGCATTGTGTTTGTCCATTCAAGTGTCGTCACAGGCTGGTTGACTTTTCCCCAATAAATGCCACCAACTGGCTGAGAAATGGCATTCACCCAGAGCTCCAAATAGATAACTTTTTTCTTGGCACTTTTTAGAGAGAATTTTACAAATTTCAGGAAAATCAGGCTCTTTTTCGGAGGATTGCTGAAAAATGCACTGGCAGTTTTTGGAGCAGCCTGAGAAAGTATGACTGGAATAATACATTTCTATGTCCTCTCTTTTCTCTTTGGGTTTTGAAGCACTTCAGGCATTAGAGAATGAAACATGCAACATAGCCAGCAGGAGGAGGAAACACACAACCGCAGACAGACATGGGAAGGTCAGGCGGTTCATCAGTGGCCCCCCTTGTGTCCTACTTGAATGCATCCCTAAAGAAACACAATTTATTCAAAGAGTCTCCTTTTAACAAGGTTAGAATCTATTCAGATCTTTTTCAGGGGCTGTAAACAATAAAAACAACAACATTAACATCAAAACATCTAAATAATCGATTGAGAACTCTATAAAACGTAGTCAGTATGACCAATTATTGCTTCCATAATTTATATCATATTTTTTATTTATGATTCTCAGTGTCTTACGCACCTGCACTCTGTCTCGTCCTCTAATTAGTAGCAGATTTATAGTGTCCATAAAAGATGCCCTGCAGAAGCCTTATGTGGAGGCGCTGTACTTGCTGTCTTTCAAGCAAATTGCAGTCTTTCCCAGCATGTGATGTACTGAAGATATTTCTAGACTAAGATTTAGATGTAGCTAAAACCAGTTTGCCAAGCTGATATTCTGGGATGAGGTCCAGTGTGTTGGTATAAATGCACTGGGATCACAGCTCTTTTTCCTCAGAAGGTCTCCGATAGAGAGTCTGTCTGCTGCCGTGCGGTGGACTGATTGATGGCTACCTATCCTCTTGCCTCTATCGCCATTACTCACAGCAGCAGAAATCGTTTTCCCCCCAGCAGAACTGTGAGCCCTCGTCTCACAACAGAACAGATGGAGAGACAAACTGTAGACCTGCCTTTTCTTTAGTGACAACATATTATGTCACTGAAGAAAAAACCCTTTTGACTTATGGATAAAGGATTTATGTGTAAAGACTTCTGCGACGCAGCTGAGAAAGGCTACAAGAGGTGCTTTTATACTTTTCCTATCTTGGCAAGCCAAATAAGTGTGTGTAATGCTCAAGGCATTTATCTGCTTTTATGCAGGACAGTGATGGTGACAAATCCCAGGGAACACTCCTGAGGTTTGAGAAAGAGCTTCAGTGTCTCCGTTATCCTTTTTTGAAGCGCGCACAACGCTGTTAAGCATATTCTGTCAAGTCAAGTAGTGTCTATAGAAGAGAACTGTATTTCACTCATGACAACTCTCGGAGTGAAAGTTTCAACCAGCATTTATTGGCATGGGGATGTAATAAACATAAGCTTGATTTTGGTGGACGAGATCTGCTACGCTGCTGCTGCTGCTGTATAGCAAATACAATAATTAGTTCAGCTTAGTCAAAATAATGAAGAATGGCTGCTTTAAAAATGTAGAACCCCCAGCAGATCTCTACAGGTGGCACTGGGGAGGAGGAAGGTTAACGTAAGTTCTCATAATTGCGCAACGTACCGAACACAGGCCAGGATACGCTATATATGTGCTTACGTGGATTAGGAAGTACACCTGATAGGCTGGTGCTATGGTGCTATGTTTGATATTGTTCAATGTTAGATTTTTTAAAAGCAGTAATTCACTGTTTGAAAGAAGGCCTTTTAATAGAAGTTGTCTGTCTATGCAGTAGAAATGTGATTTTA
Source organism: Sinocyclocheilus anophthalmus (assembly GCA_018155175.1). Classification (NCBI taxonomy): domain Eukaryota; kingdom Metazoa; phylum Chordata; class Actinopteri; order Cypriniformes; family Cyprinidae; genus Sinocyclocheilus; species Sinocyclocheilus anophthalmus. The sequence goes on from JADLZN010011434.1 coordinate 258,632, forward strand.
TTTTTTTCATGGAAATGAATGAAAAGGAAAATCAAAGTGCTGCTTATATTTAAACATAAAAGAGATTACTCTGCAATAAAAACATACTGCCATTTTCAGAACTCAAAACTACCTACCCAGTTAAAATATGAATTATTCTTTTCTACTCTTTTGAAGCGCTCAGATTTGAAATCAGGAAGAAAAATCTTCCTCAACATGGCCCTTAACATGCATCATTGTCATATTTAATCAAGAATGTGCGTTCTGCTCCTCCCAAAACTTTGCATAGCTTTCCTAAAGACCTTAGTATTAGAAACGAATGGCTGAAGTTTATTTTTTTAATTATGGGCCGGATCTTTTATTTTTAGCGATATGCGCAATAATCTTTTACACTTAGATGTATATCACAATGTGGAACAAAGATCTCTCTCTACTTCCGTTTACAGGCATTTTTAGATTTTAGCTATTTAAATTAGCACATTTAGCTCATTTCCACAATATAGATTTTGTGTTGGCATTGAACAGTCACTGAAATTTAATCTTTTAACAGTGTTATTAAATAATTCGTGTTTTTAATGTGATTAGGAATATCCGAAACTGAATATCCCTTTTTCATACTGCTCTGCATTATAATGTTGTGATGCATAAATCCCTTAATGCACTTAAAATGATTGATCTGATTGATCTTTTTTCTCTCAAAATAGTATAGAGAACAAGACTCGCTCTCAATAACAGGTTCGTCTCGTCCTCAGTGCTGATTCTGCTGTTGTATTTCTTTGTCTGCTCTCACTTCCTCTTGGTAAACAGATAAACTGAGGGGCTGCCACCAGAGTGCCTGTGTATTAAGGAAGTCGTTGCTTGCCTTCACTCTCAGCTGATGTCAGCTTTGTTATAGCTCAAAGTAAATGATGTGAAGATTATTCTCTGCATGCTGATGTCAGTAATAAGTTCGGTGGGCTTTGCTCTAAGCTGCTGATCATCAGTTGTTCTTTTCCTCAGACTGTATTTGCATGATGTCAGTGAGTGAAAGGCTTTGCTCCCAGTGGTTCATTAGCGTTGTACTGCAGACAGCTGGGTGCAGACAGACTTTTTCCAAAGGCCACCATCTGACGCCTGTGCGGGGGCACTCGGCCCCCTGGGTAGGCTGAGAAAACTGTTCGCTGTGTAGCCTGATGCCAAATGCGCTGTGGACAGCTAATATGTTTGATTAGGTTCAGCATAATAAATTCAAAAGGAATTGTCAAAATGTTGTCTGTATTGATGAATAAGGCATATTCGCAGTTGTTGGTGGTCACATTGTGGGAAAGCATAAATGCCTTCTGTCTTGTTGAGTGAATGTAGACCACTCATCCACTGTTTGATAAATGTTTTATTCATCATCAAGTATGTAAGGCCTTTAAAAATCACAAGTGGAAAAAGATACTTGGTTATTCTTCCAGAAACAGCTGTGTCTGCAGTAACAGTATAGCCTCATGTTCTTCAGTGTTCCCAGAGAGAAAGGCTCTTTAAATTAGTTACAGATCACATCTGGTAAATAGTTATGTTCTTGACAAATTATGGCATGAATAGCCAAGAGGATGTTTGGGGGCCTGATGTCTGAGATGCTTTTCATGGAAGTTTTGATGGAAGTTGATGATAGACAAAGACAGAGAGAGAAAGGAAAGAAACATAATATGTGGAGTAATAAAGCACAAGAAGCAGACTTGGTTTGAACAATTTTGATAATGATCAGATGGCTCGTTTTTGCTCAAATCACAAATGAAAAAACCAAACGAACAAGATTATTGATTCATATGCACTATTTGTAGAATTACAGTCAAATAGATTTAGTTTGTTTATTCTCACTTATACATGAACTTTTACAAGTTTGGGCCCAGTAAGATATTTTTAAAGGAAACAATATGCTTTTATTTAACAAGGGTGCATTAAATTGATCAAAAGTGACAGACAGTATAGTCATGTAGAATGTTACAATAGGTTTCTATTTCAAATAAATGTTGTTCTTTTTTGAACTTTTAACACTTAAATGTATGTGTGGTAATCACAGTTTACAAAAATAGTAAGCAAAAAACATTTTGTTTCAGAGCACCAAATCAAATATTTAGAATATTATGAAGACAATGATTTCGGACTGCTGAAAAATTCAGCTTTGTCATCCAAAATAATAAATGTAATATTATACATTTACAAAATAGCAAAATACAAAACAGTTATTTTAAATTTCAATACGTAATATTTCACATTTTTTTACTGTATTTTTGATAAATGCAGGCTTGGTGACTTCTTTCAGAAAGATTTAAAAAATCTTACCAACTGGTGGAATATTACAGCGAATAACAGTGTGTGGGAATTTTTTTTTATTTTTATGAATAATTATGAATGTGGAAAGCAGGAATGATTACAATGAGTCTCACAATTAAGCTAATATTAAACTTATATCACTCAATGTTCAGAGCAGCTGAACTGTATTTAAAAACATATATAAAAAAAAAAAACATTTATTAGAACAAAACATTTGGCCTAGAAAACTGCTTTTTAAATTACTTTTTTAATTGTAAGAAATAAATCGCATTATAATGTTTTGTTTCAAAAATATTCTGGCTTGAATGCAATGCACTTTATACAGTATTTTGACATGACTGCAGGAATAACTTAATTTTTAATGAACTGGGTTTTGGTACAGTTGTATTTGAGACCTCCCATGGATCACTGATAAAGTTTCAAATAGCTTTCCGGCCATACACAACCTCCATACTGTTAAAAAACCTTTGCTTTTCTGCTCACACCTTTCTGACCTTTAGCGCCTCTGTCGTCTGCAGAGGGAGGGACAGGCTCAGGGCAATAACCCTCTCAGCCGATCCTCCAAGCAAAGCCCAACGCTGGCCTGGTCCACACGCTTTCATGCCACATTCCAGTGCTGACCTGTCAATCACTCTGCCAAGGCCCTGAGTCTCTCTGACCCTTTTTCGTGGCAATGCTTTTCCGCTGGGCTTTGCTGTCGGAGACCCAGTGTGTGAGGCAGCAGAGAAAGATAAAGGAGACACACAGACACAAGTCATACCCCTTCACTCACACTCTACTGATATGTTACTGCAAACTCAGGCGTCCTACTAACATGAATAAAAAATAGGAGAGACTTTAAGGATACACCTCACACTGGCTTTTATACCTCATCAAATAGACCAGAGGAAGGCATCATTTTGTGTAGCCTATGTGTGCGTGCTCTCTATTCGTCATGTGTTTGTCATCTCATGCACAAAAAAAAAGCATTTACCGTCCATTACACAAACACAGTAAGTCCTGGGATTGAAACCAGTTTTATAGAGATATAGTGGCTTTCATTGTGAAAATACTTCAAGGCAAGTAGAATCACATTGCAGAAAGAATCTTGTGGTGGAGCTACAGTAGATTTCATTATCTGCATTGTGTTGATTGAAGCAATTACTGGCAGCTTAATCAGCAAGGTAGCTGCTTTTTAAGCTTTGCTCTTACTAAAATGCCACAACACAGATACATACATACAGAAACCTTCCAACATAAATTCTAATTAGCAAGATGTCACTATATGCAATTTCAGACCTATTATATAGCTGTGTATCATACATGTTTGGATTAGAAAAACACTAAAATGTAACTGATAAATGAAAGCTATGTTGCTTGTTGAGACTGGTCACCCCACTTGCATATTTCATGTGTGATTTTTGTGGTTTTATGAAAGAAAGAAAAAAAACTCTTGAAGAAAAAAGGATCAACAAGATAGACGCACTGTGGTGATGTCATCAGAAAATCTAAATATAATCTGATCCTCATCACCAGCTGGAGTTTCAGTGATGAATCTAATCCAGACCAGTTATAAAAGACTTATTTTGTTTTATGGATTTAGAGATTGTAAAACAGCTAACCTGTTTTAGATAATGTTTCAGTATATTGGGCTTCATTTTAACTTAATGTCCAAGTGTTTAAACCTGTGACTGTAGCAATACAGGCTAACAGCTTCTGTCAGTCTTTTCCATACTGCTAACTCCCTGCTGCCAGCTGAAGAAAGTAACTTGGCTTCATGCTATGTTCATCGGTGCTATAGCAACTGCTTGCAGTGCAGTCGGTCCTAAAGATAAAAAAGAGTAAGTTATTAGCAGAAGCTAGGAAGATGTTGTCCATCAAGTGGTTACGGTTTGATGGATCTGTCAAATGAGGTTAGCATATGCTGTTTCTAACACCACAAACACATCATGCTTCTATGTGAGTCTGAGGAACTAGACACTTGCAGTGATGTCTCTCTGCTGTGTTTAGAGAACATTTTCTCAGCAAATTCAGTTTCTCAGACTAAAAAGTTTTTGCAAATGCAATGTCGGCTGCAGATATGAGATCCTACAAGAGAAAGCAGGATTGAGTGTTCTTAATGTGTTCAAATTGCTCCATCTCACACACATTTTCAATGTGATTTTCAGACACGACTGTATTTTTGGTTACACTTTACTTGAAGGGGTGTGCATAAGACTGACATGACACCTTCATAATCATGACATGACACCTACATAATCATGACATGACACATGCCATGAATATGAAGGTTTTTTATGCATGTTTATGACAACTGTTATTAAGTGTCATTCGCTCAGTTATGTAATTTTTAATGCAAATTTGACATTGTTGAGATTCTTTGTTATGGGCTATGGTTAGGGTTAAGGGTAGGGGTAGGGTTAGGTTAGGATTAGGTCAAATAATGTCATATTTGCAATAAAAATGACATAACTGAGCGAATGAAACATAATGACAGTTGTCATAAACATGCATAAAAAAAAACCTTCATATTCATGACATTTCTCATGTCATGATTATGTAGGTGTCATATCAGTCTTATGCACACCCCTTCAAGTAAAGTGTTACCGTATTTTTTAATAGAATTGTACATAAAATGTGTAAATGTAATTCTTTTCTTCAATGTTTAATGTCACTTTTTTCTCTTCGTAGGTCATCCTCATTCTCACTAAATATTACCATGCAGACTCCAACAAAGTTCTTGAGAGTTCCCTTTGGAGGTAAGAGACAGAAGATTTTTTTCCCTTTCAGGTTAAATTTAGGTTCAAACACTTAAAACCTACAGACTCAGAGGCAAAAACGACTTCAGTCACAATAGGAACAATTTTTTAATGGTGGGTTAGGATAAAAATCCCTTGTAGCGCCTTTTCAGATGACAACAGTCAATTTGTAATTCAAATGATTTTCCCTTGAGATTCCCTTTGAGAATTTTTTTTCAAGCTCTGCTATTGATTTATTTGATGCCAATTTTAGATTTCTCATGGAAAATATTAAATGCTATAGCTTCAGTCAGATCAAGTCAAGCTTATCGCCTTTCAACCATGTTTGTGAATTTTGAGGGGGAACAAAATGTTGCTCCTCTTACAGGTTGTACTGCTAAATGCAAAACAATTGAACAATTGTATTCAACATGACAAAACTCAAGGTCTGGAGACACTTTTTTTTTCTCAAAAGTTGAACTTATTTTAACTTGGGCATTGTGTATTTAGAATGCTGTGTCATGAATGAGAAGCTGCAATAGATGCAAGACGTGAGTGTTATGTCCAAATACGTCCATCTAGTATGTGTTTACATAGAAAAACACTGGAAAGCTAGTGCAATGTGAACAGCTCCTGAAGCTCAGAAGAGAGGAAGAGAGATGCCAGTGAGGGCTGTAGTCTGACCTGATGGCATGGCCATTAACACTGTTGTCCAGGAAGACAGAGCTCAGGTAAAGAGGAAGAGCATAAGGCAAGAGGAGAATCCAAGAGCAGATGCCAGCGAAAAAGGAGTGAATGTAGATGACTGAGGTCTTCGTTTATCCGGTTTGAAACATTCAAACTGACCATCAGCAGATCACAGCTGACCCTCGTTGTAAAACATTTCACCCAACAGGCTTAGACTGTCTGTGGGCTAAGGAAAAGGTCCCTTATGGAAAGAACAGAAGTTCATGTAGACAGCATAGCGAGTACATCATTTAGAAATTACCATTGTTTATGCCTGGATCTCTCTCTTGTGTTGGTTTCTGCAGTCCTCTTGGGTGTGATAAGCAGGTCCAGTGCCTCTGCAGTGAACTTAGAAATGACTTAATTAGGACTGCCGAGGGCTTTCCTGGACCCTGTGCTAATTGCCTCACACTATCCACTATTAGCAACTAACCCTGACCGTTTAATGACCGCCAGCCAGGTCTTTGTTTGTTTTGCTTTGTTTGGGGCTTTGTAAACCTTTCTGGGTTAGGCCAAGTTAGGCTTAATCACCAGTCTATCGTGAGAGAAACGTTTTTTTTTGTTTTTTGTTGTGGGGTTTAAAGATTGAGGCCACTGAAGTGTGAAAAGAAGATGGAGCTAAAAATATAGTGCTGCATATGGAATACTTGATGCCATGTTTGTTCCAATGCTCTCATTAGCCTGTCTGTCTGAGGTTGATACGAGGGTGGCATTAATTTTACATTGGGGCTCAGAATATATCAGTTGCACAGCTGCCTAATGACCAGGTGGAATGCTAAACACTGTCTTTTTCCCAGCTAGAGCTTCAGCATTCAATGGACCCCATGTTACGTGCAGGCACACATGGTAGAACTGGAGGAGCTGAAGAGAGGGTATGTTGTAAAAGAAAGGGCACAAGACTGTACTTGACATGTGTTTGGGCAGGTAGGGTACCTCTGTGGCCATCTGGATATTTCTTTATGACTGGAAGGCAAAATTACAGTGCAATGCTTCCTTCTTCATTCAGTTCATGACAGTACTTCAAAGAGCTTCATTCTCTTTTTGATTCAGTTATTTGAGTCATAAGGATATCATATTACTTATGTCACGTATCGAGTGCTGTATTTGACGCACTTGAGTTGCCTTACGTTAGCACATGGTGCTTGTCCGGAACAGTTGGTGAGAACGGCCGCTCTACTCTCATGCTTCTCATGCAGGAAAATGTTTCACTAACACAGATGGCTTTCCTAACAAAATCAATGTTCTAGAATAAATGAATCGAATTAGTACAATTTTCTCTTGTTTTATTCATGATATTCATAGAGCCGCCGAATCCCAGACTTCAAAGACCGGTCCGTCATTACCCAGACAACCAGTCTTTCTCTAGAAGTCATTCAGTGAATTATGTAGAGTCTTCCGTGTTGATGTTTTCACAAGTTCACACTTACATATAATTAAATAAAAGTTATGCGTATTTGGCATGCTGTCCGGGGAGAGGGGTCTGAGCTCGGTGCTCCCACCGAGTGCTTCTCCCCGTGCTGGGGAAGAAACTATGCTGAAGGGTCGGGGTGGTGGAGGGATGCTGAAAGTCGAGAGATAACGAAGGTAGGACGTACTTGGTTATTTATAGGAGTTTTCTCTTGCGCTGACTGGATAAATGGTGTAATCACTAATGATGAACTGGCCGTGTTAATTATCTGTGCGTGCTCCTCCCGAAATTTGTTTATAAACATCACTTAATTGTTGTTGTTCAACTCATAAATTATGCACTGACATTATGATGGAGCGGTCTGAATTCAAAGACACAGGGAGCAGATAAATCAAATTAAACTGGAGATTTAAGTTCAACTCACGCCATGAGGCTTTTCATTTGTCGGGTTAAAGTTGAGCATTATCTGCATCTTGGTAGAAAAGTGTGTGAAATTCTTTTGGTAGTTTAGTAGGGTAGTAGCTTAAGGTAAAGGGGTTGTTCGTTTGAATAAATTAGAACAGTTTATGTCATTGTTTGACAGTTATTGTACTGTTATTTGGACAGTAAACGCTATAACAAAGTTTCTAGCAGGGCTGTTGATGAAGGAGAATCAAATCAAATTTTGATCACATTATGAAATTGATAACAATAAGTTGATTCTATCACTGCAAAAAAATGCCAGATAAAGATTTGTTACATTATTATGGCAGATGGTTAAATCTTTGAATAGATGGTCACCTTACACATTTTTTTTTATTTTCATAACATTAATCATAAAGGAATATTATATTTTGTCCTTGTCATTCTGAGGTATTTTTTAATGATCAGTCTGCATGTACTTGCAAAAACACGAAGGTGGTACTTCAAACTTGAATTGCTCTGATGGTAGAAAAAATCCCCTTTTGCAGAATTTATGTGTTGGGGACATGATTAATGATGTAGTTTTTTTAATCACATTATTATTTTTGAATAATTAATCACACTATATTCAGTCGACAGCACTAGTTTCTGGATATATTCATGATACATGATTGTCCCTTGAATGTTTATGGCCATTAGAAGGTGTGGGGCTCCTACATAATGTAGGTATAATGACGGTGTAGAATCTGAGCGATCAGGGTACATAAAAAGAAATACATCAAAGCTGATTCAAAGACACCTAGAGAGGCACCTTAATAATTCATGATAGCACTAGCAGTTAGCACTAGCCCTGGCAGACTTTACACACCTGAAAATAAACTCATCAAATATACTCCATTAAACTCCACATATGTATGATGCTTTACGCTGTACTGCTTTTATTATTGGTTGGGTTGGAGGACGGATTCTGGAGGAATTGACCGAAAGAGTGAGGCAAGCAACTGTTCACATTGCATAGTGACACTTCAGTTTGCTGATGTCGTCTTACCTTAGCATTTTATTTTTGCTACCAATCCTCTATAGTATCTTTAACATGAGCTTTCATTTTTAACTCACTCTGTTTCTACGCTACTGCTCTTTATTTGTTGTTATTGACCTTAATGTCAGTAGAGAGAGGACGAGAACACAGCAAGTCCCAGTGATCAATGAAAATGTGATTATATGTGTGTATGTTTCCTCTGAGGTCTTGCTTTAATTCCCAATTGAGCAAAAGAGATGTTTATGACAGTGGTGAACTTCTCCTGAGGTTCTTTACTGTCATCGAAAAAGCATGTTTTTGTGTCAGTGATCTCAAATTTAACTCTATTTTCATGTTTTTTTTTCATATCAACCACAGTCTTTCTGCATATGTTATTCATTTATATCTATATGATCCTATAGTCTGAAATTGGAAAACTACTCTCATTTGAACTTGACTTAAGTACAGAGTCAGCAGCTAAACAAGCGTCTCTCAACCAGCAGCCCACGGCTGGCAAGCTCTGACATGTGTTCCCTAATTTTAACCATTTAGCATTGATGGTGTTTCATCTCTGCCTGCGCTTTCACCAGTGCACATGTACAAGCTGATGATACTGGTATTTTTGCATACCATGCATATGTGTAAAATATATACTTTTTTATTAAATTGATGGAAAAGAACACCTATTATTTTAGTGGTGTGCACTCTGTCAACAGCCAGTCTAATAAGACGCTCTCGCAACACGTCTGTTTAGAGCACGTCTCTCTTTAGTGCCAACAAGCAATTCAGATGATCCGAATACTGAATTCACAAACTGCAATGTCAGCTTTGGTACGTTCATTTGTGTTGCAGCTGTTCCATTTTCAGTGAGGTACTTCGCCTCATCTTCAATTAGGACAGCTAATAAAATGAGGTCACTCTGGAATCATTTCAGATGTTGGCAAAAGATTGTCCAAGCTTGGTAAATGATCAGACTTAGACTTCTGACTTTGTGAAAATGTTTCCAGTTTAGTGTACCATATGCAACAGACATTTAGCGATTGGAGTGGGTGGTCTGTGGGCATGACTTTCTGACGCTGAGACGAATATCTCATTATTTTTTTTTTTTTTTTTTTTTCAACAGTCCAAAAACACCATTTGTAAAAGCTTTTTTTTGACTGCAAACCCGTGGCTGGGCCCCATGCGGAGACAGTTTAAAGTCTGTAATTTAAGCTACATTCCCACAGAATCCTAAAATGGTTGTATCTTCCTGATAAATGCGATTTTGCTCACACACAGTTTAGTTAGTTTCAGTAGTGATGATTGCATTATATAACTATATAAATATTCAGTATCCAGTATGTGCTGTCTGAACAAAACCTAACTAGACAACTAGTTGTTTCATTTTGACTAAGTCTCCATCTTTGATATTTACTTCAATTACAGTTACTCTGGTTACAGACATTCACAGGTATTGTGAGAGCAGAAATTGGGTTTGTCATTATTTGTTTATGCAGACAATATTCGAGCTGCTCCTGTAAGTGGTTTATGACGAGGACAATTTAAAGGGGTCATATGATCATGTTGCTAAAAAGAACATTATTTGGGGTATTTGGTGTAATGAAATGTGTTTAATGCGGTTTAAGGTTCAAAACATATTATTTTCCACATTGTACATTATTGTTTCTTCTCTATGCCCTAATGCTCTAATTTTTACAAAGCTCATCAGTCTGAAAAGCGAGGTGTGCTGTGATTGGCCAGCTATCCAGTGCATTGTGATTGGCCGAATACCTCAAGCGTGTGACGGAAATGTTACGCCCCTTACCATACTGTGATGCCCTGTCCGGCCAGAGCAGTGAGACATAAACATTAAAACCCATTACAAAGAGGCATTTGTTGCATCCAGTGGAGAAATAATTACTGATTATAATGACTTATAACTGTCTTTTTACACGTTGCGTTGCATAGCGCCGTGTAAACATAAAACCATGTCTGCATTGTGATCGGAGAAATGACAAACAACAAGCAACAAGCGCTACTCTACACTGCTCAAAACTTGCGTTTGAATCGTCAGTGGCAAGTTCTTTAAATATGAAAACATACTTACAGGCTGTGAGTCAGAACAGACATTGTAGGCTATTCTCCCAGGTTCAGGAAATAGTCCTCTGTAAATTGCGTTGCACAATGTTCTGGAACAGTGTTGTAAATACAAATTAACCACTGATTAGTGGTTGTGTCCTACAAGGCCAAACAAAGTAGTTTGGCTTTCAAAACGAAGCACACAGCGTCTCCACGACACGGCGGCAGCAACAATACTGCAGCGAGAATCAAAGTTATGCCTTCTTTCTTTGCGTGAAAATTTAGGCGGCATTATGCAAATCTTCCCACAAAGTGATGTAGACATGTGGGGGCATGTTTAAACAAGGCATTTTAGGAGGGCGTGGACGAGTTTTAATCTTTAGTCTTTGCAACTTTAAGGATCTTATCTATTCACAAACAGCTTGTAACACTCCAAAGAGAAAGGAAAACTTGAAATCGCATCATATGACCCCTGAGTCACACCTACTGTCAGACTGAAGGAAAGATGCCTGATTTGAAACCCCCTTGTTATTTAGTGTAGATTATGATGATTTTAAGGCACTGCTTCAAAATATTAATACATATGCTTTCCATCAAGCTTGTAAAAGAGCCAGTAGGTTTTTTTTATTGATTGCTTTTTTCCTGATGTATACAAATGACCACTTCACAGAGTCTCTTTAGCAAACTCCCAGTCGTGCTGAAGCTGATTGTGCAGTTTTGAGAGCACAGACGCAGGCAGCATGAATACATTCTGATGTGTTTATCTGGAGTGCGCCGCAAATAACAGGAGTGCGCGCACTGAGAACAGACAGGGAGCTGTTGTGCATGTAGACGCAGGAGTACACCCACATTCACACGCTGGAAGCGGAGCAGCACTTCCAATCACACCTTTCAAATGCATTTTGTGTTTCACACTCTCTCACACATACTCACACCTGTCTTGTGAGATGGGCTTTATAATCATGTGGTCTTCAACATCTTTGGACCTGCTGAAGAAGGATTGCAAGAGACATTCCACCCCAAATGCCTCACTAACACACACACACACACACACACACACACAATTCTCAAGGGGATTCACTCCTCCATAATACATGAAGAGATTCTCCAGCATCCCATCAACCCCCACCCCTCTGACCCCCTGTGCTTCTGACAAGTGTAATTAAGGGTCCTTGGGGGAGGAAGAGGGAGCGAAATGAAATCACTTCAGGCGATGCCTCCCGGGCCACCAGTCAGCACTGTCTTTTTTTAGAGACTTTAAAAACTGATTTTAGTCTCAATATCCCAGCTGTTTATGTCTTTGCTTTGTTCCCTTTCAAGACAAAAAGTTCCTACCTGGTTTCTAATTTGCATTTATCACAGCTGTGCTTCTCTCCACTCCCCCTACTCCGCGCTCACCTCTGTGGTTCATCCAGTCACCCATCACTCAGCACAGAACACAGAATCAGCACAGAAAGCTCTGCAGATTTCCACAGAACAGGAACGACTGTCATTCACAGAGTTCTACACATCTTCCCGCCTCCTCTGTGTTTGTTTATTAAATATTTTGGCTTCTTTGATTATCGCTAGGAGTGTAATACTGTCAGTTTAATCCCTTTTTTCCATGCGTTTTACCACAGTGGTGAGCAACTGGTTCTGTGTGTTGTAAGAAATGTTGTTGAAAGAAGTCTCTTAAGCCACCAAGGTTGCATTTATTTATTCAAAACCTCAGTAAAGAGAGGTTTTGGGGAATATTATTACAGTTTAAAATAACACTTTTCTATTTGAATATATTTTAAAATGTAATTTATTTCTGTAATGGCAAAGCGGAGTTTTCAGCAGCCATTACTTGAGTCTTAAGTCTCACATGATCTTTCAGAATTTGTTGTAATATGATGATTTAGTGCTCAAGAAATATTTTTATTATCGTCAACGTTGAAAACAGTTGTGCTACTTAAAGGGATAGTTCAACCAATAATGAAAATTCTGTCATTAATTACTCACCCTCATGTTGTTCCACACCCGTAAGACCTTCGTTCATCTTCTGAAAACATATTTTTGATGAAATCCAAGAGTTTTCTGACACTGAGAGTAATGCAACTGAAATGTTCCCAGGCTCAGAAACATAGTAAAGACATCGGTAAAATAGTCCATGTGACATCAGTGGTTCAACCGTAATTTTACAAAGCTGCAAGAATACTTTTATTAAACTTTGTTAAACACCTTTGCTGAAGCATTGTCTGTTTTCTTGCAGTTTTTTTTGTCTTAAAATGTCTTAAATTTTACAATATTAAGCCTTAAAAGTCAAAAAGTCAACATAATTACACTTACATAACTTAATTACATAACTTAATTACAACAATAAACGTTAGCATGTTATTTCAGCTATACTGATGTCTAGAGAGAAAGCCATTTTACCTGCCCCACTTTCTGTGGAATAAAGTCCTGGTCAGATGTATTTCAGTAGCTGCTTTCTGTCTAAACAAAAAGAAACTTAAACTTAAATGGGTTGTGCAATAATGTGATAAATTACCCACCATATTCCTGCCTAAATTTAACATCTGCACTGGACAAAATATTTAGCACTGCCTATTATGCTTAACATGAACAAGAAAAAAATATTAATTTAAACTTAATTAATAAATCTTAGCATCAGAAGTCATGCCCAAAATTAAATTTAAATAATTTTTAAGACATTGTTACAACATTAATTTTATGTTTTAAAACAAATTATAAGTAAACTGTGTGTGTTTCTTGAAAATTAATAACTGTTTTGCCAGATAAAACCTTATAATTCCAAGCGAAAAGTGTATTTTTTTTAATTAGACGGTTCTATCTGCATTTGACCCATTCCAGAAAATCCCCATTTACAAGTTTGAGAGGATTTTGATATTGTGCATTTAGAATACATTTAGGGTCTCTGTCATTTTCATGTATGCAAAATAATTGTTCCCCATATAATTTTTGCTATATGGAACGCAAAAACTTTGAAGCTCAATATCTCAAAACTGCTCAGAATGCAGATAGAACCTTATAATTCCAAGGTGACGATTTGTTTGGAAATGTTTAAGAAGTTTAAAAAAGTTTTTTTTGCATAACATTTTCCTGTTGAACAAAAAGAAAAAAATATATATCAAACATTATTTTATTTTAATGACACAAATGAAAAAAATTTTCTCTTTAGTCTTATACACCTAACAGTACTCTAATTGTAAAAGTTTGAAAGCCCTTGCTTTAGGTTATAGTGCTGTAAATCTTTCTGTCATGACTTGTAGCACGTGTTTCTCCACGATTGAGATTTCCTGTACTTCAGTTTGTAAACTCTGTACTCTTCCTCTTTCCCTTCCTCACAGCCTCTGAGTTGTTAAATAGTTAATCCGTGCTCTGGCTCTTCTCCTGCATGTATATTGTAATGGTATGGGTCATTTGCACCGCACTGGTGTTTCTGCAGAATCTGGGAGAAAAATAAGATCTGTAAGAATAACATAAACTATAGTTCTGTGTCTGTAAGGGTGTTTTTCAAACCCCTCCGAGGACCTGAACCGAAAGACCTTCTGTGTTCCTGTCTTTCTCTGTTTCTCACTCTCACACATGCACATGCAGAAGCCTGGAAAATGCAGCTTAGCGGAAAAGGAGAGAAAGGTCCAGGGAGGCAAAATATGCAAGTTGTCGTTTTCCACAGATCATCCTAGAGTCTTTTCTCAAGAATTGAAATCTGAACTGTGCTCTATCAAATGTTCCCGTGTCTATGTGGTTGTGTGTGTGTCATAAGAGCTTAAAGCGGCAGTAATGAGGGAAGGTGATGATGGTGCCATTCACAGTGACTCTATTTACACCTCAGAGCTGCTAATGATGATAATAAAGGGAAAGAAACACAAACAGAGAGTAAAATACTCATGTACATGTACATGCAAAATAATTTCAATATTAATATCTCATATTTGTGTCCATGTATATACAGCCTTTGCTATGATTTGTGCAGTAGAATCTTGTTCATTATGGCAATAAAGCTTGTAGAGAATTGGTCAGCAATATACTGAGTAACTCAGCTAACTGGAAAGACTGTTATTCAACAGCTAGTCCCCAGCTGGTTTCTTGTACATTTCAAGTGGTTTTGCATTTCCTACATCAAGGCTGCTGACTCATAAATACTTTATCCACTCTGCTCTTTCTGTGGCAGTGAAAACTACAGGGTGTGAGATATGATAGACAGACACAAGAGAGTCTGATAGGTTGTTGTGTGAGGCAAAGAGAGACGCATATAATTTGATCTGCTGAAATGTCAGTTGAAATATTGTTTGGTGTGTAGGTGTGCTTTTTAATCATTTTGCAATGCAATATCTGCCCCCCTCAAATAGTTTTTCAGGGGCATTATTAAATTACTGGTGGATTTTTTTTCTGACGATGTAAAGACATGCAGTTTGCCATTTATGCACTTAAGATGAATTAAGGAACTGAAATAAATTCTTAATCTGATCAATTATGAACAGTCAAGAAAAAATTTAAATATTTCCACAATTAATGAGTGTCTGGCAAGGCACTTACCATCTTTGTCATCTTTTGAGTTTTGGGCAGTGATTGCTTCAAATTCATACAGTGTTTTAGTTTTTCAACAACTCTGATCTGACAGCTATAAGTCAGTATGGTAAGATGCACTAAACTCGTAACTAGAGCAATGGAAAATAGCAAAAACTCTAATATTAATAATAATATAACCCTAAAAATACATGAATTCACTATGGGTTTATTTTTTTCCCTCATTTGAAATATCTTGAGGTTTCTTTGACACTTCCAGTAGCATTTTTGCCCAGAGCCCTGGTCTGCTTCTAAATATCGTCTAACTGAAAGGATGTGAGCGAATGCACTGCTTTGAATATATGTGAAAATCTGAATGTATGTGTGTGGGTTTGCTTAGTCTATAGGCAAAATTGTCCCTAGAAGTGAGCTGAATCATGATTCATGAAGAAAGTACTTTATGAGATTTGCTGTTTTTTATTTACCCTGTAATCATTATTAATAATTAGCTTTATATGAAAATAATATAAGTGCTTGGTTTATCCACCTTTAGATAAATGTGTGTGTCTATGTGAAAAAGGAGAAAAGAGGGAAGGAAAGACATGTAAATCTGGAATGTGAATGGTTTTTGAACTAGCTGAATGGAGTCAAACGCGTCGCCATCTGGAGAGAGTTTCACATTTCTGTGGACATTCCTTCAGTGACGAAAAACAGACTCAAACTAAATTACAGGCAGCTGCTGCTCTGAGAAACACATAGGGTTGAGTGAAGAGGAGGAGAGAGTGAAAAAACAAGTGTCCCCACGGATTTGTTCTTCATTTGCTTTTGAGAAAACTGTGAACGCATTCAGAGCTAAAAAAAAAAACAATGGCGCTTCTCTTGCCTCACGCGTTTTCCTATTTACCCTCTCCAGTTGAAGCGCTTGGCTCGTCACCAGCAGGATTTCACCCCCTCTTTATGTTGCCGAAGTGAGGCTGGAGTTCCAGGCCTCACAGCTCAGGGGCTAAACGGTGCTGACAGAGCCTCGGTAATTACGGGACACACGGGAGTTGTAGTTCTCTTGCTCTTGCCCTGTAGCGGCTGAAATGATCTATAGGTTTGTGCAGGTTAAGTACTGTAAAGCAGAATCATAAAGACGTTTCTGACAGGTGGTTAAGAGAAGATCTTTCAGGCATGTCTTTGTGGTGTAGATGTATGTCAACAGCCGCTTAGATATGCATATGCACATACTTTTTTTTTTCATCAATACCCACTGCTTTTCTCCTTCTCTCTCTTCATTCCTCTAGACATGAATAATACATTCCTTCATTTCCTTGGCCCGTTTTCTGACCACACACATGCTCACCACTGACCGTAACAATTTACTTCATACCGGATTACTTAGATCTCACCATAGACCGTGTTTCTGCAGTGCAAATGTCTGACACTATTCAAAAAACTGTTTTTATATTATCTCACAAGTGCACTGCTTTCCCTCGTTTAGTTTAGGGTCGTGTTGTGCTCTGATTTGAGTGGTCTCACACGGGTCCGGCTTTGAGTCGAAGCTCTCACACACACACAGACACACACTAATGCTCAAGAGTGAGTATTCAGCACGTTTCAGATGCGAGTTTACCATGGTGCTGTAGGCTCAGTGGGGAGCACTGAGGATATACAGTCACACAACACGACACAACATACTATCCATCTCTCTCCATTTTCCAACAGACAACCTGCTGCGTGTGTGTCTCCGTGTGTGTGTTTGGCAAAGGTGCTTGGCAGACAAGCCCATCAATGCTGTGAAAGTGTTTGCCAGGCTTTTATCAAACACCTCTGCTGGAGCTCATTGATTCAGCCCGGCAGGGTGGTCAACCAAAAGAAATCCTTGGTTTAACTTCAGTGCATTTGCTGTGCCGGTCTCTTGTACAATGACATGCGTTCTTGGAACTATTTTTTGTTTAAAATTAACAATGTAATACTACATAGTCAGCCTGGCTAGAGATATACAGTGGGGAAAAAAAGTATTTAGTCAGCCACCAATTGTGCAAGTTCTCCCACTTAAAAAGATGAGAGAGGCCTGTAATTTTCATCATATGTATACTTCAACTATGAGAGACAAAATGAGAAAAAAAATCCAGAAAATCACATTGTAGGATTTTTAAAGAATTTATTTGCAAATTATGGTGGAAAATAAGTATTTGGTCAATAACAAAATTTCATCTCAAACTTTGTTTATATACCCTTTGTTGGCAATGACAGAGGTCAAACGTTTTCTGTAAGTCTTCACTAGGTTTTCACACACTGTTGCTGGTATATTTCGGCCCATTCCTCCATGCAGATCTCCTATAGAGCAGTAACATTTTGGGGCTGTCACTGGGCAACACATTTTCAACTCCCTCCAAAGATTTTCTATGGGGCTGAGATCTGGAGACTGGCTAGGCCACCAGGACCTTGAAATGCTTCTTACGAAAACACTCCTTCGTTGCCCGGGCGGTGTGATTGGGATCATTGTCATGCTGAAAGACCCAGCCACGTTTCATCTTCAATGCCCTTGCTGATGGAAGGAGGTTTTCACTCAAAATCTCACGATACATGGCCCCATTCATTCTTTCGTTTACACGGATCAGTCGTCGTGGTCCCTTTGCAGAAAAACAGCCCCAAACATGATGTTTCCACCCCCATGCTTTACAGTAGGTATGGTGTTTTTTGGATGCAATTCAGCATTCTTTCTCCTCCAAACACGCAAGTTGAGTTTTGACCAAAAAGCTCTATTTTGGTTTCATCTGACCATATGACATTCTCCCAATCCTCTTCTGGATCACCAAATGCTCTCTAGCAAACTTCAGAAGGGCCTGGACATGTACTGGCTTAAGCAGGGGGAAACGTCTGGCACTGCAGGATTTGAGTCCCTGGCGGCGCAGTGTGTTAATGATGGTAGCCTTTGTTACTTTGGTCCCAGCTCTCTGCATGTCATTCACTAGGTCCCCCGTGTGGTTCTGGGCTTTTTGCTCACAGTTCTTGTGATCATTTTGACCCACGGGGTGAGATCTTGCGTGGAGCCCAAGATCGAGGGAGATTATCAGTGGTCTTGTATGTCTTCCATTTTCTAATAATTGCTCCCACAGTTGATTTCTTCCCACCAAACTGCTTACCTATTGCAGATTCAGTCTACCCAGCCTGGTGCAGGTCTACAATTTAATTTCTGGTGTCCTTTGACAGCTCTTTGGTCTTGGCCATGGTTTGGGTTTGGAGTGTGACTGTTTGAGGTTGTGGATAGTTGTCTTTTTTACTGATAACGAGTTCAAACAGATGCATTAATACAGGTAACGAGTGGAGGACAGAGGAGCCTCTTAAAGAAGTTGTTACAGGTCTGTGAGAGCCAGAAATCTTGCTTGTTTGTAGGTGACCAAATACTTATTTTACAGAGGAATTAACCAATTAATTCTTTAAAAATCCTACAATGTGATTTCTGGATTTTTTTTTTCTCATTTTATCTCTCATAGTTGAGGTATACATATGAAGAAAATTACAGGCCTCTCTCATCTTTTTAAGTGGGAGAACTTGCACAATTGGTGGCTGACTAAATACTTTTTTGCCCCACTGTAAAGCCAAACATATGTTATTATAATTAGATTTTTTTTTTCTCACTCTCTGAGGACTATTTTAGAAAAACAAAAACCCTGATAGGAGTTCAGAGTGTGAAGAGACCTTGTTGTGCTGCTGAACACAGCATACTTGGACAGCGGCCTAGCTTTACTATTATCTCGTTCTCTCACTCCTTCTCCTGCTTACTTTAAGGCCAACACCTACACACACACAATAGGATGGAGGCTAGTGCAAGCAAAAAGGGCAATTTCATGGTGTGAAAATGTGGCATAGCACATGCAGCAGCAGTTAGTTAGAAACTTGATTATACAGGGTTCCCCAAACGTTTGAGCATTTAACTCATACTAATATATCCTATCCAGTGGCATCTTTATTTGATTATTTTTTAATAATAAATCCAAATTATTTTGATATTTTGATACATAATTTAAAGACATTATTAATTGTGGCCTAAGTGTCCAAAAAGGGACTTTGATAGTATATTATTTGATATATTTAAAATATACCAACAGAAGCTTATCACAATTAACGAGTTTTGTAAAGGGAATAATAATTTTGATTGTGTCAACGCCGATAGCCTAGTGGGCAGTGTGCCGACATATGACACTGTTGCGTTACGGGTGTCCCGAGTTCGAATCCTGGCCTGGTTTGAACCTCTTCTACATTTCTAATCTGTCGTAATAAAGGCAAAAAAATACCCCAAAAAATTATAATAATAATTTTGATTGTTTCAATGTCATCATGTTCAGACTGGTAGATCTAGATCTAGTGCAGATGTGTTTTTTAAAGATATTAAAATAATAAAGAAAACCTTATGTGCAGGTTTCATTAATTAAGAAGCATTATAATAGCATTTTTTGTGGGCATTTTCCACTCTTTCTTTGATCAAAAAATGACACCTTTTGCTGCTGTACAGACTTCTATGTACAGTAAATGCTTTCCTCACAAATTAAATGTGATACAGCTCTGGCTCAAAGCTCCAGCTCCCCTCACACACAAGGTGCAGGTTTGATGTATTGTCTAATTTAATTTATAACTTCTCTAATCCTTCAAAAAAACAGCCTCTTTGCAAAGCTTGCATTGCATTATATTACATACACAGATTTTTGTGAAGTTTTAACATCTCTGCATCTTTGCAGCTTATTCTGAAAATTGCAGAAATTTAAAATGAGTTTTCTTTTCTTCAGATTTTTACTATGGTTCGAGCATTAATTATGGGGGTCAGTCCCATGCACACCTCCTGTAGTGCTCACCTTGCCACCACCCACAAAGGTATCAATGCTCTGGGACAACTATGGGGAAGGCACCAGTAAAACATGAGGTGCAGTTTATTCAGAACATATTGAAATTGGCTTGGTAAAAGGTCCCAAGAGATATACCCTAGATGTGGTCCCCTATTAAGGTCAACTCATTGCATAATGAATTGACCTACCCTGCAAGGTAAAGATGTTAAAAATCATAGCTGATATTGAGCCTGGTTCATTAGTCACACTGGAATGGAAGATCAAGTAGAGAAAATTGTATTGTCTTCGATGCAGTAAGCTCTGTTGCATATTTTAGCAAATGAGCAGTCACTGTTATGGCAACTTGTAACTATTTTATAGTTTGGCAAATTGCTGGTGAATTTGCATGAATTTGTAAGATCTCATTTAGATTTTTTTCATATGATTTGCTTACTTCCCAATGAAGGCTGGGTTTAGGGGTGAACTTTTTGCTTATCTTTTATTTATTCAATAAAAAGTATGCTTTTATACAGATCTAATCGTATGCTAATAGTACTTTTTTATATAAGTGAGTTTGGATATTAATGTTCAAAATAGATAATTTGACAACTGTTATGCAGTATATGAGCTCAATTTGACTAATTATACTGTGAACACAGCCTGATTATGTAAATAACATCACTAATGAGCCACAGCCTATATAGTTGAAATGAACAAGTAAAATTGGATTATTATATGATAGCTAATTAGTAATATTTCTCTGAGAACACTTTCTCATCCACAATACCATAGAGAGTTTGCTGTTTCTTATAGCAACGCTGGCTCTGATTCTGTGAATGACTTGATTGGTTTGAGACCCAACAAGACTTTCTCAACCCTGAATAATGGTGTGGATAACCTCCTATGATCCTTTACAATTTCATTCCAAGCCTCAGGGCATTAAGAGAATGAAGGAAATGAGGGAAAAAAATGACGATTTGGGGAGAAATCCACACTGAAAGCATTGAAGGGCTTCTTAATTAAAGCAAAAGTGGCCAACACAGATGCTGTCATACTTTGCCAAGCCTTTGGCCTCCTCCTCCTCTCACTCATTCCCTTTCACCCCCACTATCCCACACACTTTTCACACTATGGAAGCCCTTGAGTAGCAGGGGAACGAACAGTCCTGCGGAAGTTCTGAAGTATAGGAAGTCCTGGAGAGAGCCAAGTGTGATGCGCTTTCGCTAGCTGGTTGCTGTGAATGCGCTGGCACTCTAAACAACAGACAGTCAGTTTGGGGCCTAACATGGAAATTGGTTGACCAAACCATGAATGAACACCAACAAGCCGCGCATTCATAAAAAATGCTTTCATTACTCCTGAATGCTGTTGAGGAGTTGTGAAGATGCACAATGTACAATGCAGGTAGAAGGAAACTGATATTGCATGTAAAACTTTCAAATCTTTCAGCTGCTGTTTTTATTTCTGGGCACATATTTTCTATATGGTCAGTTCTGCAACCTGCTCTATGTCCCCTAGACCGCAGGAATATTTGGTTTAGCCGGACTTATCAAGCGCTGTGTGCTGCTGTCTGATGATTCAGCTTGTCTGGGTGTATGTGGCAAGGGAAACCAATGAAGACATGAATACAGACCCAAGGAGACCTTGACTTTCGTCGTTAATAACTCAGCTGCAGACAGACAGGTTCACGCTCTGAGTTCCAGCATCACAAACACTTTAGGCACCTAAGAACAAAAGGAAGACAGACCACATGATTACCGAGTTACCCATCCAGAAAACAATCAGGGTTCCACTTCAGCATTACAGGCCCCTCACATAATGTGGTTAATGTTGTATCACATGTGGGCACATTAAGTTAATTAGTCCTTAAACTGTAAGATGAGTCAATCGTCCCGAGCTGTAATGGCACGTAGAGAGAGAGAAGAGATTGAATGTATCTGTCTCCTGTGCTCGTTTGATTGTGTTGTTAATGACGGGGAGGATTTGAAGTGATTATTTTAATGTGATCATGACTGATAAGATGTGAGAGATCGTAATTTAATGTAGGGTATTTATGCTCATTATATCCATAATACTGCTTTGTAGACAAAACCAAAATTAACTTTAATTACAGATTTTCTGAAATTTTGCAGCGGTTTTCTGGTATTTCAGGTATTGTCTCCACTTGTATTCTCCAAAAAAAAAGACAAAACAGCTATGTGTGCATAAATATCATTATCATACTGTCATAAGATAAAGCTGTAGCATTTCAGACTGTTTTTTGTAGATTATCAATACATAAATATTAAAGAGATTTAATATTAAAGGGAAATATTAAATAAATATTAAGAGAGTTCACCAAAAAAATTAAAATTCTGTCATCATTTAGTCACCATCTTGTCATTCCAGACATGTATGACTTTCTTTCTGTAGATATTTTGAAAAAAAAATACATTTGTTGAGCATGAAATAAAAGTCAGGAGGGTCTCCATTGACTTTCATTGAATGGAAAAAATTGTGGAAATTTTTGTAACTTCCGCTAACTTCCGTACGCGCATTCACAAGAGACTGCCTTTCTGGCGGGTGTGAGTCTCGCGAAAATCAACGTTTGTTTACAGGATCAAAGGAAACCAGTCTCCTAGTGGATGTTATTGAAACCTCCGACATATTTTTTTACGGAAATTAGATTTGTGCTTCTAATTCGGACCGACGATTTGTTTTGTTCTCTCTCTGTCGTGCTTCCGCGTTCGTCATTAATCACCGGCGCTTACGCTACAATAACGCTACATCATCCGCCGGAACGGCTTCCGTCTACGACAGTTAGCAGAAGTGAAAGAAAGGTGTTTATATCATTTTAAATATGGATAGCTGCAATTATTTGGCTCTTTTAGGACTGTTGAACAAAAACATGATTACTACAATTCTAAATGGAAGATCCAGGATATTTTTAATATAACTCCAATTGAATTAGTCTGAAAGAAGAAAGTCATATACACCTAGGAGAACTTGAGGGTGAGTAATTTATGGGCTAAATTTCATTTTTGAACCGGCTAATGTAGAGAGATATATTAGTAGTAGGTAGTTCAAATAGTGTAAGTTGATGTAAAGTACACATTTAATTAGGGCTGTGCAAAAAAATCTAATGCGATTTTCATGCAGCTCCATCTGAATGCACGTGCTGGAGATTGACTACTAATCACAGGAGCAGCTTTACTGACGAGATGTGCATGAAAAATCGCATTCGATTTTTTGCACAGCTAATTACAGTAATTACCATAGGCGTAATTTGGGTGGGACATGTCCCCATCACTTTTTGCCAGGGTCGATATTGTCCCTATCACTTTTTGAAAGTAATTGAAAAATATATTGCGTAAGGTATGTATTAAAGGGAAAACAATCATCAAATCATTCTTCATAATCTAATTAGAGTGATAAAAACAACAACAACATTTGACTCCTTACGCATGCATAACTAGTTTTTTTTTTTTTTTTTGGCCCTGCAGGAAGTAACGATGTGATTTGAGCGTCACACTTTCCGTAATGTCATTGGGCTATAGCATTTTATTTTAAAAACGGAGAGCTTGCTTGTGCTAAGTAGGCCTGCCCTCTACTAAATATTTTTCTAGTCAACTAGTCGCACGTTACATTAAATTGATTAATATAATAATATACTAAACCATAATTCAATATAGGCTATAGGCAACGTATTAGGGCAGAGCTAAGCTCGCGCCATAAAGCAATTGTCTCAAGCAATGGCAAAGGCTATGAAAGTGTCGTGGGGAAAGAAGGAATTTAATTATTTATTAAATAAATAGTGCTTCTGCAAAAGATGAGGTTGCCGAAATGCGACGCTGACTGCCATTCTCCACATGGACGTGCTTTAATAGAAATGCACCTTTTAACGACTACAAAATTAAAGAAATTACAAATCGAGTGGGTGAGTTTTTATATTTATTTATTTTTTTTTTTTTTATTTTTTTTGTTATTCATATAAAAATTTGAATACGGTTTTGTTTATATTACTATTAATTGCAGATGCGCTCAGCAAAAAATACGCAAATATTGATGGTTTTCACGCTTAAGTAAAGTAAAAGACCACTTATTAAACCAGAGAAGGTGAACATGTTGGTGTTCTTGTGGGGGGAAAAAAACATGCAAGCACTGTCAACCGGCAGCAAGTTGGTTTTACTTTTCTTCTTTTTTTGTTTTCTTTGAGGTACCTCACGTTATACGCTCTGGAGGAGATGCTATCCTCTACTCTCTCGATTTATTATTTTAATTTTTTTTTGATTCCTCAGGGTTGCTACAACTTTCTGATTTGTTAGTCATGATATACCCTAATACAGAGTGTAGGCCTATGCCATGCCTCATCTTTTTCGTTTTTGTTAATAACTTTTTGTAAGCTAGTTTGTCATTGAATCATACTGTTTTATTGTTGTTGTGCATTTTAATTAAAAATAATGAATCCATCTTTTTTTTTTTGTTTTTTTTTTTTTTCTTTTTTTTTGTTTTGTCATTAAAAGGTTGAAAAGGTGTATAGATGTAAGCAAAACAGACAATTATATTTTATTGTAAAACCTGACAAGATCGTGAAATCGAAAGTGAAAGCATCCGAAGCCCGGCTTATAACATGGCAAAAGAGGAACTCCCGTTCACAAAATTCAAATCACAAATAATATACTACTGATGAAAAAGAACGGGTTGAATGTTAACTACTTTCGTTTCCATATAACTATAAACTACGATAAAAGTTCATCAGCATGCATTGATTAATAGCATGTTGTAGCGCAAAAAAACGTGCTAGTGCAACCACCTGAGAAAGTTAATTGCAAAAGAGCGACCAGTGGGAAGAATGAGTCTGGAGCCCTGAATTGCCCAGCTCCCTCTGTCAATGATCTAGCACCCCCTCAGCACCTGCGTTCAAAATTCTCTGGCGCTGCCCCTGGTACATCGATGTATTTTTGAAAAGCAAAAATTAAGTTTGTTCAACTCTAAACCCAGTCCCCAAGTAAATTAGGTTATTAAATAAAAAACTAGCAAAATAGTTGCGTCGTGTCCCCACCACTTTTCAAAGCAAAGTTACGCCACTGGTCATTACTGTTAATAAACACATGAATTCACAGATGGGAGTAGCGTAATCAGTATGCATTACATACAGGGCCAGACTGTGTTCTACACCCACAACAGCGAATGTGTTATCCTCTTATTATTATGAAAATATTTATAACATCCGAAGGAGAACCCTCTATCCATGTGATTCTATATTTAATCATAATTTCCAGACTCACTGTACGGGCACACTCAGCAAACAGGCTGCACACTGGCGTAGTGCTAATCCTCTTAGCTGATAGCTTTGTAAGGTCCTGCTGGGTGCTGGAAGGAGGCCGCCGTGTTGCTGCTGACCACTGCGTCCCGGTGGGGAAGAGGGGGTGCTAGCTCTTTTAATTGAGTAATTGATACCCGCTGGCTCAGAGTGTGACTGATGGCATTACTCACCATCATCGTGTATGTTCAGGTATGCTGTTAGTCCAGTTCTTACCGGCCCATTTTACGGTTCTGTAATTTGCTGTAGTTTCTGTAATCCCTGTTTTATTTGGATTTGTATTTCAGCTTTGAAAGGATTAGTTCACCTCAAAATGAAAATGATGTCATTTAATAACACTCATATCATTCCTGACCTGTATGTTTCTTAATTTTCTGGAAAACAAATTCTAGAACTCTTTTATGCAGCTCCATACAAAGACAATTCATAAAGCTCCAGAATAAACACGATTCATTCGTGTAAGATTTTACTGATGTAATGTTTATATAAACCACAATCTAATAAAGACTAATTTGAACCCGCCACTTATTGAATTTGTCTCTCGACTGTTTACTGCAAATTGCTGATTTTGGCAGCGTTTCATGCTTCTCATTAAGCCTAAACTCATATAGAATGTGTTGAAAACTTAATTGAAATTATTTAAAGTGCCCAAGTGCCAATTACAGTGAACTGTATTAAATATAAATCAATATATGTCATGTTAGATCAGAGAAACAGTGGGTGAGAGAGAGAGGAGTTGAAGACGAGAACCTGGATATGTGCCAACATGAGCTCCCACTGCTGTGTAGGGAATGTGAAATTTGGGTAGCTTAAGTAGGCGGTGTCATATTAAAGTGAGAAATATGGCTTAAGGCTTTTGCTTATAAACCTTGGAGTTATTGAATTGGGAATTCATAAAAACATTAAGACATTTCGATGAGAGTCATTGGAGAGGTGGGGGGAGGGGGACCATCCATAAACTCTTTAGCACATACATATCATTTCATAAACGAGACAGCCTTTGTAAACATGTCATTCTTAATGACCCTCATTGGGCTATTAGTGTATTCCCACAAGGCACACATTTGCCTTTTTTATATGTTGATCTGTATGAAAAATACAGACAATTGTTACAGCTAATGTGATTACAGTTTTTAATCTATTAGTCATGAAATGTTCAGTTATTAGGCTAAAAGTGCATCAATAGGAAAACCGATTTCTGAAAAGGCATAGTCATTTTGACATTTGCTGTATATCACTTTAAAAGTGCAAAATACTTAGAAATGCAAAAAATATATTTTCTGACAGTGAATAGTGTAGTGAAATCTCACACGCGAACATCCTGAAATTAAGAAACTGGGAACTATTGCAGAATTCCATTTCAGTGACAGGAAATTATTGGGCTTTTCCATAATTTACCCCTCAGGCCATCTGGCCCTGGGGTTTTGTTAGATTTCATCTCTGCGAGGCAAACAGCAATCTAACTCTCTGTTTGTATGGTGTATTAATATATGAGAACCCAGCGGCTGATCTGCAAACATCACCATCAAGACTGACTAGAATCAATGGTAAATAAAGCATCATCCTCATTTATATTATTCTGTAATTATTCTTTCCTTCCCATAAGGCCCACACAGAATGTGCGCTCCTCAGAACAGGAACGCCTGCGCATGTACAGTACAACATCCCCCGGCCTTGACATGTTCCTTCATTAAATATTGTGACTAATTTGAATTTATGCTTTTAGCTACCATTATAAGTGTTCTTAGCTTTGATTAAGCCATGTTTAAATCCATTCCACTGGAACACATGAATGTCTGCCTGGACTTGAACTTATTCAGCTGTTTCTGTAAAAGTTATTTTCTCTCGGATATAAACAGTTGACTCATTTCCTGAAAATATTTTCTTTTTTGTTTCTGAACATCTTATCAGAATAACTTTTGCAGAAACAGATGCATAATCCTAGTCATAACCAGGAATTGCTATTGCCATGGCAATAATGCTTGCAATGAATCTTAATGTGATATTTTAAATGATTAGTTTTTAGTAATTTATTTTGTTTCCACCATGACATTCACAGGCTTGCCGTATCTCTATCTGTAGACATTCTGCGCTTGCACCTTTAGTGTCAGTGAGTGTGAAGTGACCTGCAGTGAATACATAGGCAACAATACAGTTCAACATGTGGGATAGTTTACCCAAAACTTAAAATGCTCATGTCGTTCCAAACCTGCATGACTTACATACAGTAAAAGAACATATTTTGGAGAATATTGGTAACCAAACCATTTTGTTGATCGTTGACTTCCTCTGTGTGGGCAGAAAAACACTGAGATATTTATCAAAATGTCTTCATGTTCACAGAAGAAAATAAAAAACTCATACGGGTTAGTAAATGATGGCAGGATTTTAATTTTTGAGGGAACTATCCCTTTAATGCTAGAGAGAAGCAGAGACACAAGCAAATGTATATCCACACAGTAGTTTGTCATGTCCATAATGTTGAACTCCCTGATTTCCTATTACTTATGGACAGCTATTTAAGTTTTACTTGTTTGTATGCAAAAATATGTTGGTATTTGCACCATCACAAATCTTGTCCAACCAATGTTTAAAGCAGGCTAATTTGGCTTTTTCCTGTTCACATTGCATCAATCAGCGAGTCAGAGAGTACACGTCTGTTCTCTGTTCACTTTTATTTAATCAGGTCACACATGAACTTCCCTTTCTACTTGCTTATCCTGGCTCACCATGTGCTGTGCTTTGAGATTGATCAAATCTGACCTGATTTCCCAAGGGTAGTGTGGCATACAGTTTAAGAAGCATCTGCTGCGTTTCCAAAACACTGCCCAAGTGGACAGGAACAGCAGAGAGGGCACTTAATGAACTTCTGCTGTGTAAACGGGTGACTTGACACATCATAGTTATGTTTATTTTAAAGTCCATTTTTAAGAATGTAAATGCAATTTATAACAGATTGATTTTACTGGAGTTTACTGTCAAATCCTCAGGAGCAACAGGTTTTACAAGACCTACATTTCATGGTGGCTTCTGTGTTTTATTAGTTAGGGCACTGTGGCAAGATTGGTACATTCTGTGACTGTACACATAAACCTCCATGTTATTGCACCATGCAATCATTAGACATGCATGCTTGTCTTCCTTTGCCTCAGAAATATAGTGAAACATATTAAAAACTTGTGAGGACATTTGAAGTGGTCATAAGTCAGCCAAATTTTGCTTCACTTGGATATTTACTAGTTCTGGGTTCCTCAAATCTTGCCCTGGAGGTCCAATGTGCTGCAGAGTTTAGCTCCAACCCTGATCAAACTCAGCTACCTGTGATTTTCTAATGATCCTGAAGACATTGATTAACAAACTCAGGTGTGTTTGATTAGGGTAAGAGCTAAACTCTGCAGGAAAGTGGAACTCGTGGGCCAGAATTTGAGATCACTGTACTAGTTTGTAAAAAAAAGGGGGGGGGGGGGGGGGTTGCAAGTATCATCACCTCCATATATAAGGCATTGCATCTAGGAGATCTTCTCACTAATATAGTGAAACTAAAGTGTGTTTGTGGGTGTAACCTTCCTGTCACCCCGTGCATGTGCTAAACCTAATCTAACCTGACACCTAAATGTGTGTGTGACTTCTAATGGATGCCTTGCTTTGCTTTGACTGCTAACAGAGACCCAGGGACGGAGAACACACACACACACCCCACACACACACACACACACACCACAACAAACACACACACACACACCACAAACACACCACACCACAAAGAGATGTCTGCAGATATTCTTGTGGCTGTTGTAGAGGTCATTTTTGGAGACAAAAACCTTGTACAGACGATATCTAAATCAGTGTCTGACTTCAAAGCAATTTAATTTGTACTTAATGTGAGCTACCCAGTGTTTCCCAAACCACTATACAGCATGAATCATCAGTGGTGTGGCATAACAAAATAAATTTCAGCTAAGTCTGAGTTGAGAGCTTGCAGTATGAGTTGAATTTGAGCTAAAAGGCACAAACATAAAGAACAGAGTAGTCTGAGTCCCGAACAAATGATTCTTTCAAGACTCTTCTTTTAATGAATCAGTCGGAACTCTGAATTCATTACAGTGGTTTCTGAATTAACATCTGACCCACTTATTGAACCACTATGTCAAAAATTAACTTTTTTTTTATTAAGGGGCAGTATTTGCACCCTGCAGTTGATGTTCAGAAGTAGATTTTTTTTTAATTGAAGTGAGAAATGTTACAATGTTTTGTGTACCTAATGTTAATTAACTTAAATGGTGGTTAAGTAAGTAAATCAATAAATAAATTAAAATGTTATTATATTTTATATGTTATAAGAAACACTAGATCTACTTACACTAGGTGTATAGACATTGTACAGGATCTAAGGCTTAGCCATTTTCCTTCAGTGTTTACTTTGTTTCAGATCAATGAGATTCAAAGCAGCCGTGAGTCTCTTGATGTGTTGCATATCAGGATAAAACACGGTTCTTTTGAGGATGGATCAATAATGACGAAAGTGAAATAGATCACTCCTCTTTCCTAGTCAAGTACTATGTATTTCAATTATGCTAAGTGGACTGCTGATTAGATTACCTGTCTCTTGTGCTACATCACCCTGAGAGAGAGAGAGAGAGAGAGAGAAAGAGAGAGAGAGAGAGATTAGATGGAAATGTGTAAATGGTTCTCAAAAGCCCCTCTCAGACAAGTTATCAAGTGTCTTAGTACCCGCTAACCCCCCAACATCACAAATACATTGATTACCTCAATGAGGCTTCAGATTTGTATCTGATTAATGGTTAGAAACGTGTCTCTCTTATTTTTGCTTTTCATTACCATATGAGACAAAAAAGGAGCAATGCTTCAAAAGAGCACCCTTGTTACTCTTTAATATTGTTGTGTTCATCCCTAGAATTGAGAATCTCAATACCTCTACACACTCAAAGATGTTGGACATTATTATTTGGAGAAAAAAATAATTAATTAAAATCATATATCAAGGTTTAAGTAATAGTACATGCTATATTCCATTCATTAAAATAGTATGTCATGTTTTAAGTAATAATACATGCTATTTATATATATATGCAAAGGCAATCAAAATTATAGATACATCAAAGTCCCATACATTTATACAGTATATAGGATTTTAATTAATCTGTAACTATTTTAATTCCCTTTGTATTGCAAAACAATAGAAGTCTACAGTATGTCCTGATTTAAATAGGCAAGTAAGCGTGTGTGTATTTGTTTGTTTGTTTGAGTGTGTGTGTCTGCTTAGCTAATGTGAAATTTTGACAAGAGTCCCTAGGGGATGAACAGATGTACTTGTCTCTGAACTAACAGCCTGTTGACGATGTGCAATGTCTGGTCACATGTGGGTTCTGTCAGAGAGAACACACACACACAGCACAGACCTTGTAAAGACACCCTCTTTGGCCCTTAATTGGATTGTTTATGGTCTTCAGGATTGTATGATGTGTTTGTGCATGTGTGTGTGAGAGAGAGAGACAGAGGTGCTCCTAATTGGGTGTATTTGAATGTAGTCAGTCCTCAGCAAGTGTTTCTCTGTTTCTCACTCTTTCCTCCATGCTGATACCAGAGTTTCTTGTTGGGGTAATAATGTTAGTTTTATTCTTTCTAGTTGTCCTTTGCTTTGTTAGTGTATGGTGTTACCACATAAAAATAAGCTCACATCAAATGATGGTATGTTTGATGATGGGCCAAAAACTGTTTTATCTCTTTCGCATGCACAGCCCAGAAGCGCCAGCTGTCGGCAAATTTAGACATTATGAGTCCAGTATAAAAGCAAGTGTGCTTTTAATGCAATTACATAAATGAGCTGCCTTTTTAAATCACACCCAATAAATTTCACACTTATGAAAGACAAGCTTGTGACAGAATGAGGTTTTCAGTCCAACTATGCTTTCAGCAATCTCCGTTTTCAAAATGGGCAGCACTGTAAAATGTTAATGGATGCCATAATGTGCAGTAGCTAATGGACAGCTACAAGAAGCTCCAAAGGGCACATTTCTTGAGTGTTTAGTGGACGCATGGGGTGATATAACAGGGCAGAAGCAAAGACCAAGTCATTTCAGTTCATCAGTCAATCACCATCACTTTTACAATATTTATACTCTGCTAATTTATCCAGCATCAAAATGTCAGAGACAGGAGAGATTAAATAGTTATATGTGTAATTACATGGTTATCTGTCATATAGCAGAAATGTCTTTGAGACCATTGGAAGCGGGCAGAGAGAAAGCAGATGTATTATGTTTGTATTGGATTCGTACATAAAGCATTTGTGAATTTAGATTTCTATGTTAATCCCATTGGAATAATGTACTTTAAGATTATGGTATATTAATGAGCAGTTTCTGTGAGACGGTTAATTTTTTGCTCTGTTTGTTTCTATCATAGCTTGTTTGAAACAGAGCTCCTTAAGCTCAGTTCCCATTAAGTGTTTGTGTTTTCCCTCTCAGATTAGATAAATTGTGAGGAGTGTTACGGATTATACATTGTGGATTCCTCAGACAAACAGAGAGATTTGTGTCAGAATACTTCCTCGTAGACAGTTACAAGGAAAACAAACAAAGAACACAGTCAAAACACACACACACACACACACACACACACACAGTATAAAATATCTCTTGCCTTCAAAGCATCCGTCTAACCGAAACACTCTCTTTGTCAGGAAAGCTTTGACTTGCTGTTAACTGCTTTCCCGTCTTTCACTGAACCTGCCATTTCTCCTTTATTTGAACGATTGCTTCCCAGCTGTCCGGTGGTGCCATGATGGGGAGTTTTCCCTAGCGATATGACCCTTGAACCCAGTAGCACACAAATTGTCTTTCAGATCTTCCATCGAGGGTCAAAGGTCAATTAGCATCTTGAAGATAAGAGAAACAGAGATTTTGAGAGATTGTGCAGTAGGTGATGTTATAGTTTATATGGTAGCTGATAATAGAATAATTATGTTGTATCACAGAACAAGAGTTTACCTGACAGATCAATAGCATCTTATAGAGATATGATGTATTGTATATAAAAAGAATAAAGTGATTTTAAGCCATTTTTAAAATAAATCATTCACGTTATTGGATGGAATTGATAAATTAGTGTTAAAACGCTGCTCAGAGGACAAACATTAACGTAAAATCGAACCATATGCAAGTGTTTGCATATTTTCATGTTCATGTGAAACAAACTGGTTTGTGGGTAACTACAAATATATGCTGAAGCAGGCTTTAAAGTCATATGATGCGATTTCAAATTTTCCTTTCTCTTTGGTTTAAGAGTTAAAATAAAAGTTAAGAGTCAGTCACACCTACATAAACCGACTCGTTCTAATCTTGTGCTTCCTGTCATTATTATATCTAATACAAGAATAAGAAATGTAGTGAGAAAGTGAGAGAGAGAGGGAGAGAGAGAAAGTAGAAATAAAAAGTATGTCACTGGTGTTCTGAATTCTCAGCCTGGTCCCAGCGGTCCTCATGAGGGTGTCATTTAGATAAATGCTCCCAATTACAGCACTGCTGCCCAGTACTCACAGGCACAAGACTCTGTCTATGTTTCTGAAGGTGTAAATGAGAGTTTTTCTCTCTGTGTGTATGTGTGTGTGCCAGAGGGTCTTTCTACTCAATATTAGAAATCATACTACATTCTTAAAAAAATAAAGGTTCTTTAAGGGCATCAGTGGCTCAATGAAGAATCTTAACATCCATGGAATCTTTCCGTTGTGCATAAGGTTTTTTATAGTGCAAAAAGATTATAAAAAGATTGTTTTTTAGATTATTAAAAATGTTCTTTACATGTAAGAAAAGTGGTTCTTTTAAGAAATATGCATTGTAAAGTTCTTTGAAAAGTGTTCTTTTATGGCATCTCTGTGAATATCCCCACTTGGAACCTTTATTTCTAAGAGTGCAGCATGATTCCTGTTTCAGAATGTTTGTGTGACTGCTTTGGTCGTGTCCGTATCTAACCAGATTGTTTAATAGTTGCACAAGTCAGAATTATCTCTGTGTTCCCAGCCTCAAGTTGGCAGCTGACCAGGCCCCCTTGCAACACTGAGTCTTTGAAATTATAGATACATATTTTTCTGAGAGTAAACCACACAGATCATCCCTAAGGGCTTTCCATGAGTGTTGGGTCATGCTTCCCTCTGATTCAGCTCTGCTGTTAGGAGAAAATGCATGTGTGATAAATTAGTGCTGGGCGGTATGACCAAAAATTTATATCACAGTATTTTTCAAAATTATACCAGTTTCATGGTACATGACGGTATTTTTTTTTCATGCATGACCGGGTGTTAACCATATTTTCTACTGATTGAGAGAGGAAATACTGCAGTATATTGACTTAGAATGCCCTATTTTACTGTCATGATGAGTGAATATTGTAAAAAAAATACCACACTAAATTGTGACTAAAAACGACCCCTTTTAATACATGTTAACCAAGAATCACTCTCATTTATAATCGTGGTATCGTCTGATAAAAATCAACATGCATCTACACTAAAGAGCGGCTATGCGGTTGTTTTGGCTATATTACTTTTTTGTCTCATGCAGCGCACTGCCTGCGTCTGAGTAACAAACTAAAAAAAAACAACAAACAAAAAAGTGCATGTGATATTAACAGACGAACTATGCTCATATTTATAATTCCTAACAATCAGTAAGCGACAAGTGCTAGGAAACGCTGTTTTGTACTCATTTATCGACAAGTCAGCTGCGGTGCGTCAAACTGAATGCGCTGCTTCTCTGCCGCTCACTGCACAGAACAGACGCCGAGAGAGGCGACACTTCTCTGGGAAAGTCAGACCTCGCGTTCGCAGGACAGCACTGGCGAAATTTTCCAACTGAACCATAGCAAAGAAACGTTCTGGTTAGTTTGAATGTTGATATGCTATTTGCAGAGTAGCGGTGCGGTAATGCCCTTTGGGAGGGTTGGAGGGTGGATGGTGGTGTTCGGTTTGAGAGATGTCAGAGCTAATCAAGACAAACATAGTGAGTCATTCTAACTTTCGTGGACACATGGATTCAACAAGACTTCTCTTTTCTCTCTCTACTGGCTTCCATCAAATGATCTCTCCTTTTGGTTAACTGGTTTGTGAACCTTGCCCTACCGACTGGAGAAACTGTTGGTTTGCTCTTTCTACATTTCCTTGCCTTTTCATGTAATTAAGACTCAAGACCCTCAGATGCGCAGTGTAGGTATGTTGACTGACTCACTGCTCCTTAGTCAGTTTTTAAATAATGACAGAATTTTTAGGCAAACTACTCTACTTTACATATTTTCTCACAAAAAAAGACAGGGCAATCTTTTCTGTTAATCAAATTTATGTCAGTAACCTAATAATATAATACAAACATACAGATTCTTGAAAAGCCATATCATAAACATTCTCTCTATGGGAATAATGTGCCTTAAAATAGTCACAGATTTGAGTTATGAAGTCTCATGACCTTTTCCTGCTCTCTGTGCAATAAAAACCGTATGATAGCCTTTCATAATAGTAAGTGAGAAGGCATTAGTGAGAATTAATTGCCCCCCGGCAGTATAATATGAGGGGTGTAAATTAATCAGCAGTGGCTTAGTAACTACCAAATACATTTCAGGCATCTTTGAATGGAGTGGCCATTTCATTGAGTTTATATCAAAAATGATATTGAAATATTGTAATAGGATTTCTTATTACAAATGCATTAATTAATCTGCTGCAGTTTGTTCTGTGTGATCAGGTTAGCAATTCTTTTATTTTGTTCTTAATTCAGTTCACCACACATCCTTGTACAATAGCTGCATTTTGAAGTTTATGATGTGTTAGACTTGCTTTGCACGGATCACTGTGATTTTCCCTAGAAAGATCTATGTCTCATGATTTGACCACAACTCTTTTCTCATTGTGTTCAGGTCACTATTATGTTTTTTGGCAAAATCCAGACATGCTTTCATATTCTCTGCTACTGAACCTTCAAAGTAATATTTTTGGCTGTTCTGTGGCTTCTCTCGCAAGTCTTCTTGTTCGTGCAGAGAATTTCGATAGACGACCTTTACTAAACGGAGTGGTTTGGTTTCGCTTCCACTTTCTGAAATTTGAGCCAACACAGAGCCCACTGAGACAATCACACACTTGGAAATGACTTTTTCCTAATTTCAGCATTTGTTGTGTTTATTTATAACTAATTTGGCATTCTCTTTAGTATTCATTTCAGTCTTTGAATCCTTTTACTGTAGGGTTTTCAGCCAGAAAATTATTTTAATGATTCAAAGGTAGAAGCCAATTGTTGAGGCTGTTGTGTACTTTCAATTGTTTTTCTGTTTTGTTTTCTGTTTGACTGTTCAAACGGCATATTTCCCTTTTTCATTTTTATTTTATTACGAATATCATAAAACAATGTCATATTGAGATAATTAATATTTGATTTAGTGCTTAGGAATAAATAACACAGCAAGCTACATTTCACTGTTATTTGCATGTCATTACAAAGGGTGAATTTGGCCTAAATGCATTTACAAGACATTTGCCAGCATCCAGCATCCAGCACCAGAGCTTCTTGTTTCTTAATGCAGAAGGACTAAAATACCTCTAATTTTCACAACAACAAGAACAAAGGATAAAAGGAAATTAGAATCATTATATTAGGGGATATCTGCACGGTGACACAGAAGCACCTTGTACTGTTGTAAACACTTCACAGATCCTCTTGAGTGCTGATACCTGGCTCCTCACGGCCTACTTCAACCTGTTTGTGCATCTTAATTGTGTACAGGGTGTTTAAAAACTGACGCAAATATGAGTCAGTGAGTCAGCAAAGACGTTGGACCCTATTCAATGTTTCGTTCTTTAAGAATTCTTGAATGAGTAATTAATTAGTTGCTGTTCTAATATACTGTAGTTCGTAAAACATGTTGAAATTGTGTAAATGTTCAAGAAATGCCACATTATTTGCCAGTATATTGGATGCTCTCCAATGGGCAGAAATTATATGTGCTTTTTCAGTTACATGATTTACTAACCATTTACATATTTTGATTTACAATTTGTCCTTTCTAAAGTCATAGACATGGCAGACACTTTTATAAAAACGTAACTGACTTCTCACTCAAGATATACGTATTGTACTGTATCACTGATCCCTTTGGCTACCTATGAACACGTCATGACAGGACCGGCGAGGACCTCAACGCCAACTTTAACAAGGCGCACAATCATTGTGTATTTGACCACTAATATTCCAGTCTCATACTACTGGTTAATCTGGCTAAACTAAACTAAAAACAGAAGCTCTACCTTCTTGTTTCAACCTGCTGGACAGACTACAACTCTTCCATTCCCATCTAATGCAGGTGTAACATACCCCAATCATTATCATACTGTGTTTGTTTGCTTAGGCCAGAGGAGAACTGGATCTCTGACTGAGATGCTTTGGTTCCCTGCAACCGTTGCCTTTGGCTTGCGTAGTTGGGGTCTAAAATGAACTTAATATTGAATATTATCAATATGCCTACACTGACACTGTTGGAGGATGAGAACAAAATTTTAACTGAATTAGGTTGGATAATGACACTGTTGTCTTCTGTAGAGCTACTTTATAGCTAAATCGCATCTTGCAGCATGGACACTGTTATTGAACTTGAATTGAATCAACACTGAACTGGCTCAAGCTGAATAAATATCTTTACACTGTTATTAAACTGCATTAAACAAAACAATACTTTGAGCTGAATAATAATTGAACTGAATTCTACTGAATAATTCCACTATTGTCTTCACTCAAAAAAATGACTCTTTAGCTGAACATGATTCAATCATGGACAGTGGTTCCACGTGTTTGTACCATGTTATTTGGACATGAATAAATCAAGTTATTAGGACATGTCTACTTTTAGTTGAGTTTACTCAGTTTGCTTTAGTTCATCCTACATGAAATATCTGAGTAGAGATAATATGTTTACATCATGTAGAACCACTGTCCATGCAAGTTCAGCCAAAGTGTTATAAAAACATTAGCAAGTAAGATATAACTTTTCTTTACACATATGATGTTAGTTGTTGGCAGTTTAAGGATGGTACTATGTGTACATCATGCACTAGCACTCTCATTGGAGTCGCTTTTTTAATTTAAGTATTTTAGACTTTTTTTAAGCAGGTCCTCAACCCAACCACGCTCCGCAGTTCACCACAATGGTAACTCGCACAAAATACACCAATAGAAAGTCTTTTAAAATGCCCACATAATAGAGCATTAGACATGAAAAAGTCTCCCTATTATCACATTTTACTAAAAAAAATTGCATAAAATAACACTTTATTTCAACATTTTCTCTCCCCATATCCAGTCCTGTGATGGGAAGTGTAAAGCTTATTTTAAGGGACTTGATTGAATCGTGTTCTTTCAAAATGGAAACATCGAGTTAAGCCAAAGAGCAACCATTTCAAGTCAGTTTAACAAGATGCAGTCATGTTTGAATGACAAACCTGATACATGGTGTTAAATCAAAATTAATTGTTTAAATAAAGTGAACAGCATCAAAAAATCTTTTTATTTTTGAGTGTTTTCAAAACCTCTTACACAGAATTCAATTCTGCTGTTTTCTTGGTTGTTACTGTGAAGCTGCAGTCTGTATTGTAAAAAGTGCTATAGAAATAAAGGTGACTTGATTTGACCTTACCTGACTATCATCAGTTCATGCATTCCCTGGGAGTCATACTTGACCCTGATGTTGTTAGCACCATGCTGTACTGTTTGAGCTGCAGGAGTGCTATTCTGCTATAGACTTTCAAAGGTTAAAAATGTTTTTGATTGACGTAATATTGTTTGCTTTTAATTTATTCACATTGTAGATTTGAAAAGTACTAGAATTTAATATAGTGGGCACAGGCTTATCACAAGCAGATTTGAGCAGCTTCACCAAGTATATTTTGGGAAGTACGTTATTTGAATGGTGAATGGCAACCAGACATTTTCATATGTGACATTTCAAGTTAGCAAAATAAAAACATTGCTTAACTGCAAGTTAATTTCAATTTAAAAGTACAAATAACAAAGACCACGTCATTGTCAGATCACCAGGACAAGACAAATTGCAGGTCATGGCCAATGTCTAGTTTTTGGAAGACCTGTCAGAGAATATTTATGACACCACTTCACGTAAATTATGTTTGATGCTAATGCTAATCTCCCGCTATGTCTCTAGTGGTGGTCTGAAGGATTTTACACAAGCACAGAAATCAAGTACGCCTGTCAAAATGTGGGTTATTTTCAGTAGAGATCCATCAACAAGCAAAAAAGAACAGTCAAGGACAAGGACATGTACATGGCTTTGAAAAATAATGTGCACGTTCTTCGATGCGTAGATGCTTTTGTACGTTTTTCGATCTTACTGTTTTCCTCCAGCGCTTCCCTGTTCCCTGTTCCCTGTTCCCTGTTCCCTGAACACAGGCTGTTCTCATACCTTGAACCGTGATTCAATGTGACAGAGTATGACTCATGATCCCAAATGAATACAGAAAGTCACAATGTTTTCTGTTCATTTCCAAACTTGGAAACAGTTCACTTTCCCTCATGGCAAGAATTAGATTTATTCTGAGATTTAGAATTGCCTCAAAACTAATTTGACTTTCTACAAGCTTGGTACATTATCAAGGATACACCATTTTCAGTAGATTGGCAAATGATCCTGTTGATGTCGAGATATTTTATGCCTAATATATTTCAATTGTCTTGAAATGCACCTTGTTTTCTTTTTCTGTTAATGATTTCTGAAGGATCATGCAACACTGAAGACTGGAGTAATGACTGTTGAAAATTTCAGCTTTGCGTCACAGGAATAAATGGCATTTTAAAATGTATTGTAATAGAAAACATTTTTTTCATTGTAATAATATTTCACAATAGCTTTGGTGAGCATAAGAGACTTCTTTTAAAAACATTAAAAAAATTATTAGACCAAACTTTTGAAACATTTTGTATGAATACTTTATCATGGAAAGCCAAAATCATTGATTGGATATCAATTAGATTTGAAGTTTTGAAGTATTGTCCCTTTTCTCCTTCTCCACCTTTTCTTCCCTTCATGTTTCTCTATTATCCACACTCCTCCTTCACCAGCGGCATTAGTCCTGTCAGCTAATCAGTGGCATTAAATGAGCCATCCGATTAAGTTAGCATCATTAGCGAAACGTTTGGCAACCGAAGTGCAGCGTGCCACACAATCCTCCAAATTAGCTTTATTAGTTACATAATGTTCCTCTGAGGCCTCTGACATTTCACTCTCCACAAGAGGATTTACTTAATGAGTTGGCTGTTTCTGACGCTCGCTCCACCAACTCCGCTGATGACCTCTGCCGAGTTTGACTCCACTTTGAGACGCTGAACGCCATCATTGTCTGATTGAGTATTCTAATTAACAGACTCGACTCATCTTAATGAATGGCATGTATTAGGAATCCAATTATGATTTAAAAATAATCATGGCTTTTTGGTATTATTGTTTGGTATTTTTGTTAATTAAATGTAGCCAAGGTGAGGATGTTTTGGTAATAATGAAGCAAATTTTGAACAGTAATAATAAAACGCTGCCTTTCTTGTGATTATACCATCTTATTTGATACTGGAAACTGTATTAATTTTAGGATAGGACAAGTTTGATAACAAGCACAATCCATCATGTTCCCTATCATCATGTTTAAATTTAAAAGGCTGTTTGTAGGATGCTGTTCCTCAGACCCTCCTCTACTTCCTCATCCTGCAATGATACCTCGCTTTGATGTTGGAAACATGATGCCTGGCATAATGATCAGCGGTAGCCCACTTCCCCCACCCTGCCCAGCCTTCCCTCCCGCTTTCATTTAAACCTCTCGAGCTGAAACACCTCTGTTCTGCTCCGTTCTGTCAAGTAAGAAACAAAAATGTGAGCTCAGCAGAAGCTCCAGAGAAGAGTTCTGTTCACTTCTATTTTTTAATTAGTTCTATGGGGGAAGTCTTTAGCGCTGTATGTTTGTGTTGAGGAATAGTCTTTGATCAGGCATTTTGCACACTATATCGGCTGCCAGCAGCAGTATGCTTTCTCTCAACCTAACTGAGGGTTCACAGTATGTTAACAGTGAGGTAAAAGAAACTGACATAGTCACTTTAAACGTAACCCTGTGACCTTGTTCTTAAGCGCATTTCATGTAACTGTGTTGCGGGATAATGATTGGTTCTGACAGTGTCAGACTGGTTTAGGCCACAGCTGTCCGCCTGGTTGATTTTTGCAAATATTTCCACACCTGTGATGCTGCCTTGTCATGTCTTATATCTACAGCAGTTCAAATAGCTTCTCCTTGAGCTGACATCAATCTCTGGCTAGTTGACGTCACATTAGCTGCCACACTTGAAACATCGTCATCTTTAAAACTGATTTGACGCTGACCTCACCAGAGTCAGAGTCACGCTTTTAACATGCTGTTGTGGTCAGGATCAAATTGAACATTTTTGTTATAGCAGTCATTTAGGCTATGTCTACAGTAATCCAGATACATTTCAAACAGCATTTTCATTTCAGATTGCTCTCTGTCCATACTACTAGCATTTTAAAGTGTCTTGCAAAAGTTTCTCATCCACACCAAAACATCAGAAAACGTAAAAGTGTCTTATAGCACATGCGTATGTAATAAAAGCTGACAGAGATGATACAGAGAGACCAGACATAATGAATTTATCATGCTATTCTTCTGGCATGATCATTTTATTAGCAAAATATCACCACTTACTAGTGCGTTCAGGTCGCACTCAACCTCATTACATGTATATTCTAAAACTCAATTGACCGTTCGCAAAGAGCTTGATTGACATGCGATCATACGCCGAATCCGCCATCTTGCCCGACAAACAAATTAGACAGGAGAGATGAACTTTGGTGGACTTAAACTTGAAAAATTGTGTGTATTGATGTCTTTCTGTGGTTGAAATAAAATACGTTCTGATGTTCATTCATGTTTATTTCGTGCTTTAAGAAAATATGAAAAGACGATCGGTTCACATGCCACTTGAACTGAGGCGCAACAGTGATCTGTCACAACACATTAAAGAGTCACAAAACGGTATTTATTGTTTGAATTTCTTTTTAAAAAATGTGAAAGCTGAGACCTTGTTTCATACCAGAAGTAACCTGCTCTGTCTTGTCTGTCGGCGTGTTGTCAGTTTCCTCTTTGCTCCACAATGTATTTTTTATCGTGTGAGAACATGATGTGTAGTGTGAGATTGGCATTGTTTGTCGGACATAGCAACAGGAACTAAGGAGGGTGGGTTTTTGCGAAGGGTCAATTTCCCTCATGTTTTGCAGCAAAACAACAACTGCGAATAAATTGTTTGCCATCTTTGCAGGAATGTAATATGAATATTGTACAAAGTAACGCTGTGGAAGTGAATAGCACATAACGGGCACATAATGGTAAAAACATAGATATCTATAGGTACAATATGCATTACATGCGTCATTGGTTTTAAATACCTCCCAGGACTCCAGACTGCAACTAAAATGGTCGCATTTGCGACCAAAAATATTAATTTTGAAGTTTTTGCTGAGGTCGCCAATGGCGACTATATATATTTACATGTTATGACTTAAAAATGTGCATGTAATGCCTTTTTTATGATTGTTGCGGATCGCATCATGTGCTGGTCACGTATTAAATAGACGATCGCAGCAAAGTTTTTTTTTTTTACTGGAAAAATTAGTTTCAAACAGTCCTCGTCTCTGCCGCACAGCAGCAATGTCGCACACCTGCTAAACGCAGCTCAGTTGTACAGCGCGAGAGAGATCGAAATGACGGAGAGGTGCAAGTAAATGTGCACAAAAGCAGAGTCTATTTCATGCACAACTTGAACAAACTACAACAGGTCAAGCTGTTAGCTGTGTGGATACTGGCAATATCGTTAACAATTCTTGTTTATAATCATTACTAATATGGCTTCCTCTTATCAAGATCTTAGTCTATATGCTGTGTTCTGTTAATGCGTGAACTTCATATTATTTGAAGCACACTTGCCGTCCATTAATTGCAAAAAGCTTTGTTGCTTTTTAATAAACAAAGTATCAGCTTTAAAATTATGCCCAAATTCATAATGAAATTCAAACAATAAATACAGTTTTGGCGCTCTTTAATGTGGCATGAGTGATCGCTTTAGCGCCTCAGTTCAAGCGGCACGTGAACCCATCATATATTTCTCTTTACTACTATAGTATATAATGAACATGAATTAACAGCAAAACGTACCCTATTTTATAAGAAAGCCTTCAGTACAACTTACTGAAATGTCTCATGTAAAAGCTCATTCAGTGTTTCAAACTGCGAAAAACGTGTAAAGCTTGTAAACATTGCAATGTAATACATTTACCTCAGAATAACCATTCGGTGGTAATCCATAATCTCATCAGTCAGCTAGAAAAATAACTATAAAGAGGAGCATTTTGCTATATTTATGCACTACTGGATGTTAATATTTTACTTAACCTGATGTCTACATGATTCAACTTCTCCTATACAAAATTGCATTTTACTAATGAAGAAAAACAGACTGAATGTGTGAAAGACATATGACAACACTTATAGGATGCATTGAGGAGGAGCCCAAACTAGTGGCCAAGTGATGCTTGTTATGTTCCATGATATTTGCACAGATTCTGTGTCATGAACAATTCTTTGTGACTATATATTTCAAGTTGGAAAAGACATTTAGTACCCACTTTAAGTGAACTTTAGTTCCCAGGTCATCTACAAGATTGATTAAAATGCTGATAAAGTCAAGAAAAGATGAGACATAAACACATGACAGTATGACTGAAATGTTAAAGTGTTTAAATAAATAAAACACGATTTATTCTGTGGCACCTAAAAAAATAATTTGGCGCTTAAAATTTTTTCTTATAGGAGCCAATGGCTCCTTACTCGCTCGATTTTTTTGTTTGGAGCCCTGCCTCCATTTTCAGAGTCCACACTACAATGTAAAACAGCATTTTCAAATTATCCACTTGGGAGAGCGTGACTTCAAAAACCTTGTTTTCACAAGGACAAAAATGCCATTTCTGTATGGAGAGAAGGCTAAAATGCAGAGAAAAAATATCTATGTGTATCTGCAGTCGTGTAAACATAGCCTTGGTTTCTTACATTCTGCAAAAACACAATAGCATAAACATTTCAGAACGACTGCTCAAAAACTGATGTTTTGAAGCAAGTTTGTAATTTTCAGAACTACACTAGCATCCTTTCCAGTGCAGCGTTAAAAAGAGAGTTAAAAAGTTACATTATTTGGTGACTCCAGTTCAGTCCAAAAACAGTCAACATGCTCATGAGATCACTAGCAATCAGAGGCCAAAAAACAGTCATTCTGAAAATTTGTGTTTATTTTGTGTGAATATTTCAAAGCCCAGTGTCATGTTTATGACAACTTAACAGAGATTTGGGGTTGAAAAGACATGAGTATGTGTACAAACAGTGTCTATCTCCAGTGTAAGAGAGATGATTAGTTGAAAAAAAAAGTCTATTTATTTTACAAAAAATATTCTGTCAGAAATATACACGACTATACACAGTGGGTTATAAGTTTTTGTTGCCTCTCAGCTCTAAATCTAATAATCTGAGGATGCTCTCCAGATGGATATGTGTGTGACTCCGTAATTAAACAGAGTGATAATATCAGGAAGATGACCTTTCTCTCTTTTTTTGCTCCCTTCCTCCACGCAGATCCAGTGATTATGGGTCAACCTACACCAAGCTCAACTTGATGCCTGGGACAACCATCATAGTCACAAACTTCTACATCTGTCCCACCAATAAGAAAAAGGTGAGTGTCTTTACTAAATCCTTGTACAGTTCTTCATTATCACTAAAAATAAATAAATAATAGAGTTTTATAAAGAATACTCACTTTCCCCTTTTACTACCATTTTATTATCATGATGGATGCATATAATTGTGATATTAATTATGTTTTTTTCACCACATAAGTTAATGAATATGTGAGTATGGTAATTAATTATCATGCACAGATACTGAAATTAACACTCAATTATAAATTATTGGCAGCAGTGTGTGTTTAAGCACAGATCAGGGATTCACATGACTATATAAAATTGTATGAGCCCCATATGGTTCTTCTAACTTGATATTAGAATGTTTTCAAATACAGCTAATAAATATGTCCTGTGAGTGTGTGTAAGTATAGTTAAATGTGAGGAGTTTAAGGTCATGTGATTTTCCCCCCCTCCCTT
The DNA here is from genome assembly GCA_018155175.1 of Sinocyclocheilus anophthalmus. Lineage (NCBI taxonomy): Eukaryota > Metazoa > Chordata > Actinopteri > Cypriniformes > Cyprinidae > Sinocyclocheilus > Sinocyclocheilus anophthalmus. Next base: position 303,114 of record JADLZN010011434.1, read on the forward strand.
ATGGAGATTGATGGTAATGATCACCCTAGAGCAACTGTGACATGTTCAAGCGTGTCAAAGTCATCCTAATGAAGTTTACAGGGATCTCCTGCTCATTAGTAATCTCCTCACAACCCCTTAAACATGAACACACGTCACAGCTGAAGAAGTGCTAGCTGTCTATAATAGGCGATTTAGCAGAGACACATCAAAGCTTGTCTGCTGTCTCCAGCTCTTGATACAATGCACAATATTAAAAATAACAATCACTCAAAATTATATACAGTATGTTTGAGGACAAAGCTATACTTTGATGTTTGTGGCTGCAAAGTAAATTGCACAGGAAATGTTGACTTCAGGAGACAAAAGGGAAAAGTAACTCCACAGTCACTCCTGATGGCGTAACAGTCAAACCCCTTTCCCACATCAGACTCCTTTATCTTCAAATCTCAGACGACCGTACCTTGACTGTCGACACAAAGAGTGTTTTGAACAGGGCAGGACAATACGTGCACTTTCTGCTGTGTCTGGGAAAAAGTGGCTTTCATGAAAACAGACACTTGCAGGCTTCTAGGGAACAACTCTTGAGTGTCCTCATTGATGGCGCTGCCATCTGGGGCACTTGCAGAGAAAAGCATCTATTTGCAGAGCTGGCAACACATTTCAACTCTGACTTACAGAAATGATACTCGTGCTGCTGGACAGTGGTTGTCATATTATGATGCTATTCATCATAATCACACATCTCTCACCCCTTTCTACTTGTCTTTAAATCTATACAAAAACAGTGTGTTGTGTGCTAATACATTATTTTAATTTGGCCATTAAGTTTCCTAAAGACTGTGTGATTTGAGTACTTTTATAATCCATTCTTTTCTTAGTGCCTTGTGAATATGTACACACACACACACACACACATTTTGGGCCCTATCACCTGGCGCAGGTGCACTTAGGGCGTGTCCAAATCCACTTTTGCTAGTTTAACGACGGGAAAAGCGGTCTGCTCGCCCGGCGCATGGTCTAAAAGGGTTGTCTCTATTCTCTTAATGAGTAATGGGTGTGTTTTGGGCATAGCGCGCAATAAACCAATCAGAGTCTCATCTCCCATTCCCTTTAAGAGCCAGTTGCGCTCGCGCCATGGCAAATTTGCTATTTACATGCCGGAATTTGCAAGCAAATACAACGCGTCTCTAGAGAGGAAATGGATCTAAATACATGCAATGACTATTCTTTATGACATGTAGGCATTCTTATATTAATGTAGCCTACACAATAATAATCTTTTACATTTGAATCCTTTAATTTTTCATAAAAAAAATGTTTGTGTGCTGCTGCGCATTCCTGCGCGCGTTGTTCACCCGCCTATAGGCGCATATTACTAAAGAGCTCTTTAAATAACAAAGAAAAAATATTGCTATATACTTTATCTGTACTTATCTATACTTTAGACCAGGTTTTTGTTGGTCAATGGCGCAGTCTAATTCAGTTGTCGCAGGACGTGAAAATGACAACTGCGTCGGGCTGAAACTAGTAAAAAACACAAAAAATTGCGCCGGGTGTATGATAGGGCCCATACTGTTTACAGAGTGTGATTTGTTAACAAAGGAGAATGTCGTAATTTAATGTAGAAAATGAGTGTAGATTTAGACAGTGTAGTGAAATTCATATAAAATGAATGGTAAAAACACAAATTTTTTAAACTAAAGTTTTTTTAATTGTTTAAACAAAAGTAACTCAATTAAATAAATGTTCAGCAATTAACTTCTATATTAATTTCTATATGTTGTGAACGAACCTTTTCAGTCCTGATACAAAAACGCTTTGTTGTCTCCTGATTGGATTAATCTTTAATCACTCCTCTGAGTGGATGACGACAAGACCGGCAGGAAGTCGACCCAGAATATTGGAGTCATGTGATGGGGTGATTAGTTTAGACCTCATGATGGCTTGAAGGGAGGAGATCTTTAGATTCTTCTGGAATATGTCTGTTCAATAATTCACATGGTGAATCCATAGTTTATGGGGGCCTGTTTCACAAGACCGAGACCTTACTACACATTGGGGAGTCAGTGTTGCAGCGTCTGGATGCTCAAACAAACAAGAGCAATGTCTGATAACACCAAAGAGCCACAGTGTTTACACTTCAGCTACATTGCTCTGCCCTATCTGAGTGTGTATTTATAAATCCAAACATGCGTGTCAAGCTTTGTGAGACAGAGAGAGAGTGATGGCGACTGTGCTCCTACACCCCACAGGTCACAGTACAACTACACAATGTCAATCAGTGTGGCGTAAGACAGCGTCCCAGCATAGAGGAGAGGGATCAAACGCCACTGATCCAAAACCAAAGCGTCTGGCCCTCTCATTTCTACAGCGCTAAGCTCAACCGAGCGTGAATGAGCAAGAGACACAGAAAGAAAGAAGCGTCAGAGGGAAACAGGGACAGACAGAAAAGCAAGACTGACAGCAGTTGCAAATAAAGCTATCCTTGTCTCTAATATATCTGACCTCCATTAAATCACATTTCTAAGTCCCTTAACGAAGATGAGCAGTATCTTTTCTTAGTCTTTAATTAGAAATATTCAGCAGTGGAATTAACAGCAGCTGATGCTGCAGTAATGGATTCAGTGGAGTTCAGTGCCACTGCCTTCATTTCATTAATAGCTTGCGCGGTTCAGACAAAGAGTTTAAGCAAACAGTTTAATTTCAAACGGCATAAATTTCACTTCCTTTGTCCCACCTTATCTTTTGCTGGAACTCCAGCAAGCAATTATTCAGGAAATAATGTGAGATGCGTCCACACTAGAGATAGCGAAAGTTCATTAATAGGAAATGGCCTTCAAAATGAGAAAGCAGGACATTTCTACTTTATCAGAAAAACAATGTTGTTACTCTTTTATAGTTTGTTTCAGATTCTACACAGTTTGAAGCATTTACATACTTGCATCTTATAAATATTAAATATCATTTAACTTCTATTCATTGCCTTTTTGCTGACTGTTATCCAAACTGAATACTTCCATCATTAGGAGTCACAAATTTGGTGCAATAGAACTGAAACAATATTACATTATATCATATTCAGATAGATGGTGTTAAGTTGTCTTTCCATATATAAATCTCACCCACTATGGTGTGTGTTTTATGAACTGTGTTAATGACGCTGGCAGCATAGAGAAATCCTCTTCCATTCTGAGGGACTCGTTCTGTTGGAAAAACTCCCATTTCTTCAGTAGCTATAGTTAGTGCATGAGGCCTGAGATTAAAATCTCCTTGCTCAGTGTCTTGAAACTGAGCTAAAACAGATATAAAAGACAGTGGCTATCTCTGACATTTGGGAGTTTAATACATGCATTGGAAAGTGAGTGAAGCAAACCACTGCTCACCTCCTCCAGCTCCGGAAAGCAGAAAGGCCGCGTCCACGAGCGTAACTGCATAATGGAATGATGTTCCTCTGGGTGAAAGTTCTCATAGAGCCGGGAAAGTGGGAAGAGAGATAAAAGCCAAGAGATGTTCACTTGTTTCTCATAGCTGCTTTACCTTTAAGAATTTAGCAGGATTTTCTCATTCTTTGGTGAGGGATTTTTCATTGTTCCATCTGAGTTTATCCAGACACGAAGCTCATAGACTGTTGGACTTTACTGTAAATTGGCGTATTAACCGACTGTGATGTACTAATCATAGTGCAAATACATCTGTTTGGTAATTCCCATTTACTCAAACACTTTATTATTATGGATTATTAGTACTGTTGGTGTTATTAATGAACTAAATCCATGTTAGATCTTAGATTTCTAGACATTTCTCCACAACATCAACTCGAATTTGCAGTAAAATTGAATTGACATTCTGCCAAATAGTAACGGCAGACAAATAAACATTCTTTTATGCCTAGACGTGGTAGAGATTTTCATTAATCTTGTCCTTGATGTTGAAAATGAAGATTTTTTTTTTGGCTCAGCTTTAAAAGATTATGGAGTCAATTAAGCAGTCCATTGTTTAGCCAAGTATAAGTATTACAAATGGCTTCTTTGGTCATGGGCTCTTTAAGTTGCAATGAGCTTTAAACAGTTTAGTAATGTGTGCCTGCACACACACCCTCTCACTACTAAAGGAACCCTTACAGTGGGGCAAAAAAGTATTTAGTCAGCCACCAATTGTGCAAGTTCTCCCACTTAAAAAGATGAGAGAGGCCTGTAATTTTCATCATAGGTATACCTCAACTATGAGAGACAAAATGAGAAAAAAAAAAATCCAGAAAATCACATTTAGGATTTTTAAAGAATAATTGGTAAATTCCTCGGTAAAATAAAAATTTGGTCACCTACAAACAAGCAAGAATTCTGGCTCTCACAGACCAGTTAGTTTGTCTTTAAGAAACCCTCCTATCCTCCACTCATTACCTGTATTAATGGAATCTGTTTGAACTCGTTATCAGTATAAAAGACACCTGTCCACAACCTCAAACAGTCACACTCCAAACTCCACCATGGCCAAGACCAAAGAGATGTCAAAGGACATCAGAAACAAAATTGTAGACCTGCACCTGGCTGGGAATCTGCAATAGGTAAGCAGCTTGGTGTGAAGAAATCAACTGTGGGAGCAATTATTAGAAAATGGAAGACATACAAGACCACTGATAATCTCCCTCGATCTGGGGCTCCACGCAAGATCTAACCCCGTGGGGTCAAAATGATCACAAAAAATCCCAGAACCACACGGGGGGACTAGTGAATGACCTGCAGAGAGCTGGGACCAAAGTAACAAAGGCTACCATCAGTAACACACTGCGCCGCCAGGGACTCAAATCCTGCAGTGCCAGACGTGTCCCCCTGCTTAAGCCAGTACATGTCCAGGCCCGTCTGAAGTTTGCTAGAGAGCATTTGGATGATCCAGAAGAGGATTGGGAGAATGTCATATGGTCAGATGAAACCAAAATAGAACTTTTTGGTAAAAAACTCAACTTGTCGCTTTTGGAGGAGAAAGAATGCTGAGTTGCATCCAAAGAACACCATACCTACTGTGAAGCATGGGGGTGGAAACATCATGCGTTGGGGCTGTTTTTCTGCAAAGGGACCAGGACGACTGATCCGTGTAAACGAAAGAATGAATGGGGCCCATGTATCGTGAGATTTTGAGTGAAAACCTCCTTCCATCAGCAAGGGCATTGAAGATGAAACGTGGCTGGGTCTTTCAGCATGACAATGATCCCAAACACACCGCCCGGGCAACGAAGGAGTGGCTTCGTAAGCAGCATTTCAAGGTCCTGGAGTGGCCTAGACAGTCTCCAGATCTCAACCCCATAGAAACTTTGGAGGGAGTTGAAAATCTGTGTTGCCCAACAACAGCCCCAAAACACTACTCCTCTCTCTAGAGGAGATCTGCATGGAGGAATGGGCCAAAATACCAGCAACAGTGTGTGAAAACCTTGTGAAGACTTACAGAAAACGTTTGACCTCTGTCATTGCCAACAAAGGGTATATAACAAAGTATTGAGATGAAATTTTGTTATTGACCAAATACTTATTTTCCACCATAATTTGCAAATAAATTCTTTAAAAATCCTACAATGTGATTTTCTGGAATTTTTTTTCTCATTTTGTCTCTCATAGTTGAGGTATACCTATGATGAAAATTACAGGCCTCTCTCATCTTTTTAAGTGGGAGAACTTGCACAATTGGTGGCTGACTAAATACTTTTTTTCCCCACTGTATACCCATAAACCAACACACTCAGACTTACTAAAACACACGCTGCTTGATATTTTGAATGCAACTGATTTTCTTGCATCACTTCAGTAATCATGCAGTAGTTGCATGAGAATATCATCAGAGCCTGTAATAAAGTTTTTGATGTCACAGTGACCTTGTTTATGCTCCTGACCATGCGGAGAGATCGATAGCACTGATAAATGTTGCTGATTTATTTTCACACAGTTTGATCTCTTGTCATCATTGCCATTATGTGGAATTTGTGACAGATCAAATGGATTGGTCTGGCCTAATTTTCCATAACCAATCAATAAAGGACAAAATTCAGTACCTTCATTGTACTACAGTGTCTGGTGACTAAGACTGTTCTTTTAATGCAAAAAGAAGAGGAGGCATGTCCCATTGCAGCTTTGTTTTATTGAGGGAGTTTTTCTTCAACTATTTTTGTCTCTAGTGCTCAGTCTAGGCCTCGGACTTAAAACTGCTTTGAGACAATTCCTGTTTAACAAAAATCTATAAAAATAAAGCTTAACTGAATGCAGAAGTGGGCAAATTCTGAGGCAGTGGCCTCACTAAACATGATTGCAAAAATAATTACTAGTTTTCCAGAATTCTTTCCTCTCTGCCATTGGTCAGACAGAGGCTGCGTTTACACTTGGCATTAACATGCGATCTCCGTGATCCGATCAAGCAGATCGGATCATCAGTCAATCAGAACACGGCGCGTTTACACTTGGCAACATCAACTGACATTTCTATCTGGATAACCAATCGGATCTGTCTTTCCCGCGCAATATTTAAATAAGTCTGCAGAGAATGGCCAGGTGCAAAGTCAACCTGAAGTGGTGGGTTTTCTTTTGAAAAGCATTTTCAGTCGCGGGACATTTTACAAATCAAAGATAGCCTAAGTGTAGGAGTCTCACTAGTCTCCACACGGGTCTTCTCCGTCTTTTTTTCTGACAGTTCGCCAGAGAGGGGGGGCAGCGTTTTGCTTGATGTCGACCTGCGAATGCAGACACCATGGCTGGATTGCATTTACATTACACTGAGATCCGATCCAATGTGTCCTCGACTACCTCTGGACCAGGACACACTGATCGGAAAACATTCCGATCAGAAGCGCGTTTACACTTGTCTTTTCAATGTGTATGTGGACAACATCCAGATACCGGTCGCATGTTAATGCCAAGTGTAAACGCAACCAGAGTAAGCATATCCATTTGGCATAGGAGAAAAGTATTTCAACAAAAAAAATAACTTATTTTAAATGTAATCAGCATGCCCCCCCGCTAACCCACCCAGTTTTGTGTCTGTCATTATTTAGGCTTGATTTTCTGTAATTATCAGTGGATATTAGATAAATGTTTGCTAATTGTACACCCTCAACAAAGTCATTCATAGACTTTTGAGTTTCATTTTGTGGCTTTGATTTGTGAGAGCCTTTACAAACAAGCCTGTAGCACAGAAATAAAATCTACACACATACAGAAGAGTTTTAATTGTTTGCAGAGTTTATGGAACACTGTTATGTGTATATAGTACAAAAATGTGTATTTTAAATATAAAGTACTATTGTGTTTGTTTGATACTGTCATTTTAAAACAGTTGTTCTTTATTCATATACATGTCTCAGACCTCTATTTGACCATTTTAGAAAGTGTCTGAAGTTTTAAATGGCTGCTCCCGTGGACAGCTGTGTGCATCCTGTCATTTTCACTCCCCCGATTTGTTATTCCTCATTTAGTTTAATTTCATTTCATTTACACTACCCTACCATACTGATGAGAAAATAAGCAGCAGCGCATCCTTGAAGATCTGCCAACTGTGGGTATTTCATGCCAAGAGTCTGCTGATGTTTTTGCTTAATGATGCATGTAATAATGTATACAGTAGTTAATATGTATATCTTTATTGTGTTAAAGTATTGTGTATTTATTGTGTAAAGGAAAAGTTCACCCAAAAAATGAAAATTTTCTGAAAGTGTTCTCACCCTCAGGCCATCCAAGATGTAGCTGAAATGGTTTATTCATTGTAACAGATTTGGAGAAGTTTAGCATTACATCACATGCTCTCCAATGGATCCTCTGCAGTAAATGGGTGCCGTCAGAATAAGAGTTTAAACAGCTGATAAAACCTGACAATAATCCAGTCCATCAGTTAATGTCTTGTGAAATGAAAGGTTGAATGTTTGCAAGTAACAAATCTTTAAAAAAATTAACTTCAAACAGTTACTTCCAACAAGCCCTTTATGCATAATATTAATTTCTTCAGTGAAAATGTAATCTTGTCGGAATCAGGAGAGAAAGATGCACAGAACAAGCATCATTTATAATCGGGAAAAAAAGTCTGAACAAATCAAATTCAGTGGACTTTGATGTCAGAGGCAACAGGGGTTAGACTTTTCAATGCACTGCAGACTTACTATAAAAACAGGTAAAATGAAATGGGTTTTTAAAAAGCGTTATTTTGAGTGTGATGATTCATATAATAAAAAGGAACGATAGGACACTCTGTACTGGAGCTTTTTATTTATTTATTTTTTCATGGTAGCCTAACATCACACTGTCAGATCAATACAACAGTCAGTTTGATACACAAGAGAAACCAGAAAAGCATGGGTAACACATTTTGATTCAGTGTGTTTTTGTTTCTCAAACTTTGATATAATATTCTTTAACACTCTATTTTCTTACCTCACTGTTTTTATTTAGTTATTGTGTATTGTGTAAATCTTATATTTTATATTTTTACAGTCTTATAACCCCTGATTGGTGCTCATGTGTATGACAGTGATAACTCAAACTCTTCGGCTCATTTCTAATTTGTTAAATAAATTAAATAGATGAACATGAGCACTTTGAACATACACTAAATGTAGTCGACCATCCAGGAACTTTTTCTGTGATTTGATACTAATTCTAATCTTACATACTCCTTAGGATGGATCGTATGAAAATTGGGACCCAGGGAGAGTTTTATGATATTTGATTGATTCTTTTTTATTTTTGGCTGTGACTGCACTCTGAAATGGTTTAATCACACCTGGATGGCAGCCAAACTGTTTGAGGATAAATTGATTGTAGCTGAAAAGAGGTGATAGAGGTTGGAGAATAATTCATGATGACGTGGAGTGTCTTTGAGGACTTACAGATGGATTGATTGTGTCTGCTCTCAACTGATGTGGAATTTTGGCGGCAGTGTTGAACTGAATCGTCTGCTCTTGTGAAAGAGAGATGGGTGATGAGAAATCTTTTAATCATCTCACAAAGAGATGCATACACACATGTAGAAAGATCTGAACTGTATATACAGTGGGGTCCAAAATATTCATATTTTAAATGTGTAAGTTTTATATTTAAACTTTAAAGTTTAAGGATTTGAAATGCACAACAAATACTGTATGTTTAAGACACTATTTAGGTAATTAATCAAATAAGCAAGTTTGTGACATTGACTCTTATTGACCATGAACCTTTATATTTTAGAATGTAGAAGACCATGTATGGTTCCCTTTCAGTGAACAGTTCTTAAAAGAACCATTTTTTTCTTAGTGTGAAGAACATTTAAAAAAATCTAAAGAACCTTTTTCCACTTTAAAGAACCTTGTGTGGAATGGAGAGGTTCCAGGAATATTATGGTTCTTCATGGAACCATAGATGCCAATAAAAACGTTTATTTTTGTGACACCAACTTTGACGACATTCTTTGCAAATATTTGATCTTTATACATAGTAATAAAAGAACTGACAATAAATAAATAAAATAAAATAGACTATAAGTAGAAGCATTTTCACTAATGTTCTCAGACTTGTGGACCCCCTGTCTGTATTGGTATTAATGTAAGTATATTTGATTTGCAATCCCAAAGAATTCCCAAAGGACCTCTCCTGATTTCTCATTGCTAATGAGCTATAGAATTACTTTACAGTTTTAAAGTGGGAAACACAAATACTTGCGAATTCTGCCTAGTCAACAGAGAGGTAATTTTCCTCTTTTACATGTCATGACAGTGAGGATTCCCCAAGCGATTTGTTAGCGAGTTCCTGAGCATCCTCTTTCTGATGTTCACTTTCATTTCCTGTGACAGATGGTTTAGTGCTGAAGTGCATTAAGGTCACTCTCAGTTGATTGACAGTCTGTGGTTATGCTGCTGTGTTGTTCTCTGGCATTCACACACTGATTTATGGCATTTGTCTTTTGTTGTTGTTTCCCTTGTTATTGCTTATTGCCAAGTTGATGTTTGAAAAATGACAGCTTGATGGCAGGAGTCTGCATGTGCGCATACCGACACTCATCTTTGGCAAATGATCTTTTCTGGCAATCTGTTATTATTTTTACTGATGATGTCAGGGTTTATCTGCTGTGAATGTCTCACACACTCATACGTTCATCAGAAAGCTTGTATGAGAGGATGAAAGAGTGAAACTGCCTACGGCAACATATCCCATCAGAGAGATTCAATGCTTTCTCTCTATACTTGTGTAAGGATAGTTCAAACATAATGCAGGTGTGCTTGCTGATGGACGGTCTGCGGCTTTCTGCCGTTTTGGTACAACTTTAAATTACATGGTGGAGAAACTAGGGGTCTGTAATCCATTTTAAGCATAACTGTACATGTTTAAAAAATGGCAATGGTGTCCATTCTTCTAGAAGTCGTATGTTGTAGTTATATAGCTGCTGGGTTGAAGGTCCCAGCTGTGACTGAAGGTGACAGTCAATGCCGTTTTTTTTTTTTTTTTTTTTTTCCCCAAGTCCTGCACCACAGGGGTTAATAACACGTGAATTATTCCACCCCTTTGTTTGGCTTCTGGCTTGTTTCTTGTCTTCTTCTCTCACAACAGGAGACAGTTTTACTGTAGTTATTTTAGTGCTAATCCCTACAGTATGTAACTGCAACACACCACATTCAGTGCGAAAGCACTTTACCCTTAGACCCTATGTCATTACCAAGTGTTTTTCTTTTAAGGAAAATTTTGCATGAATTATACGTAGTTTAAATCAAATTAGTGTCATTCAGGCAACACAACCAACACAAATCCTCTTTTGAAATGAGCATGGTTGGACTTATGACAAGTGGTGGAAAGAGTACTGAAAAAAATATACTAAGTAAAAGTACCATTACCTTCCAAAAAAAATGTAGTGCGAGTAGAGTAAAAATACTTGTCCAAAAAAACTACTTGAGTAAGAGTAAAAGAGTAGCCTATTTAAAATTACTCATGAGTATTGAGTAGAGAGTACTGAGCTGTGGATTCTACCCCCTCATAATAAACGCTGTACACCGCAATTGATACCTTTTAAAAACGTCGTGCATTCTGTAATTCACATTATCTTGTTTGTCATTAAGAATGAAGAATATCTTTCATCCAGCAGTTTTAATTTTGACTGCCAACTCTTTAAAAAACATCAAAACAGCACAGAAACAGTATTAATTTGAAGAAAAGATTAAAGTTATTCTCAGTACAATCATCCCCATTTAAATCATAAAGTTTGAAAAAAAAAGATTTAAAATCATGTGTAAGGCCACTGAGACAGCATATGCTGTTGTTGCACATAAAATATTAATGTTTAGAACAGTGCAAATACAAACACCATTAGAAACTCATAGTTCAGCATCACACACCATGATATGGGTTAAAATGAGAGCCCATTTCTCTCCAAAACGGTGCCAGTTTTAGCGTTTTGCAATAAAGAAATAAAAATAACTAAACTTGATAATTTGTGTTACAATTTTAACAAATGCACATTTTTCTAGAAGGATGGCAAATTCATGCCATACATTTTACACATTTACTCGAATTGTTATTCTGATAATACAATTTGTAAGGAAAAATGCATTAAATAGCTAAGTATTTCTGGGGAAAATTTTTCAAAGGAAAACACACACACGCATGTCTCTTTGCTGAGCCATGGCGGTCTCGGTGAGTCAGCAGCATCCACAACTGAATGGAACAAAAAGTGTTGAACTTGAAAATTGTTTATGCGCGAGTGCACTTGCTAATTGAAGGCGGATTGTATAAAATGGATTAAAAAATGTAAAATAAAACATAAAAAACGTTTGTTAACAAGCTGCAGTTGTATTACATCACGCGCTGGCACAGATGCAGTCATCAATAAGGTGCAGATTGGTCCCACACTTTTTTTACAGCACGCATCACGTGCTCAAACTCATCAAAAGTCAACAAATTCAACAAGCAACAACGACTTATCCAAGTGACTGCCGCAGAACGCACGCGAGAGAGAGAGAGAGGCAGCGAGGCAGGCAGATCACGCGCCTCATAAGTGAGTGATGTCCGAAGTGGCACTGTGTGCAGGGGCGTAGCCATCATTTCAGAAGTGAGGGGGACAGAAATGTTATATATATATATATAGTAATATATATATATTATATAATATATATATAAAACTTACAATATAACATTTCTGGTAATCTGTAGAATCTTAACAGTCAAACGTTTTTGAACAGTATGATTTTTTATGTTTTTTAAATAAGTCTATTCTGCTCACCAAGCCTGCATTATTTGATCCAAAATACAGCAAAAGCAGTAATGTTGTGACATATTTTTACTATTTAAAACAATTGCTTTCTATCTGAATACATTTAAAGTGGAGTGCTTGATCAAAGCTGAATTTTCGCATCATTACTCCAGTCCGTGTCACATGTGATCTTCAGAATCATTCTATATGCTGTTTGCTGTTCAAGAAACCTTTGTAATCTATTTTATAATTAATGTTAGTGAGAAAGCAAATCAGACTATCAAAATGATTTCTTAAGGATAGTGTGACTGGAGTAATGATGCCAAAAATTTAGCTTTGAAATCACTATAAATTACATTTGAAAATATATTCAAATGGAAAACAGTTATTTAAAATTGTAATAATATTTTAAAATTTTACGGTTTGCTGTCCCTTGGATCAAATTAATGCAGGCTTGGTGAACAGAAGAGATTTCTTTAAAAAAATCTTACTGTTAAAAAACTTTTGACTGGTAGTGTATGTCAACTTTATTTTTTCTCTCATTTCTAGCTTTTAATTGACTTACAAATCAGATAACTGCTGGACAATAACAAAAAAATAATGATTTGTTTATATACTACAAACACTTTTTTATCACATATAAGGCAGAATAGTGTCAATACGTAATAAATGCGCTTCAGTTAGCACTTGCCACTGGAGATGACTTAAAAAACACAAATAAACCATATTGTCGCAATGGTATGTTTAAAGTCTTCATGTTTTCAAACGTTTCTGTTTTTCTGAAAACAATTAACTGTTTTCATACAGATAGCTGGATGCTTTTGTCCATATTAGGAATTTCCTCATACGACTTTCTGCCCGAGAGCGCCTCCGGTTAGAGTATGAATGAAACATACACTGCATGAGAATGTTGAGCGTTCCAGATATTCACTTCTCCTCATTTTGGATATGAATTAAACGTCAGGTCATGCATAGACTATCCTGTCTCTTTGAATTTAATTCTATATTTATTCACACGGCTCTTGAAAACCTCTATGCGAACACTTGCCCGAAAAAGTGCGGGGGAAGAATTTACGTGATATTAAAAGTGGGGGAGACACGTCCCCCGCGTAATCTACGCCCTGACTGTATGCAATACCTGCAACCTCCACACAATATCAGGCCGTGTAGATAGGCTAGCATATATATATAAATCATTTAGTAAGCAGAAATCCTAAATTTACCTTAACATATTAAGTTAGGAAGATGCGACTGAATTGATGCTTTAAGAACGCACTTCCAGCAGCCATGATGAACAGTTGGCGGTTAAAATTGTATATGCACAATTTGATTTGAGGAAAGTCAGGAGGCCTATTACTATCTCTCTATCCAATCACATTTATGGATAAAAATAAAATTAAAACAAGCATATAACAACCATAAACGAAGGGATAATAACGAAGTGAAAGTACCGATACATCACTTAAAACATACTCATGTAAAAGTAAAAGTACACAATTTTTTAAATACTCAAAAAAGTACAATTACTGATAAAAAAAAAAGACTACTTGTAACGTGAGTATTTGTAATTCGTTACTTCACACCCCTGCCTATGACACAAATATGACATGAATCAAACTATTTTATGTTTATCAGTCTTAATGTATAATATTTTAGAGCATTTAAAATGTCCAGTAATTGATAGTGTGTCTCTTTGTAAGCATAAGAGGTACAGCCTATTGTATATACAAAATATAAAACAGCCAGATGGGATTTTAAGTAATAATCCTCCTACAAATTTTGTCCAAATTATTGCTGTTACTGTTTGCCATGTACTTTTGAAATATCTCACAGTTTTAGTTTTTACAGGTATAATAATTTAGCCATGTCTGATTCTAACAGTGAAATTGAATAATAAATAAATGAAATACATTTATAACAAATGTATAATTGTAAGAAATAATTTCTTAAACACATCCTGAAACTACATACTGTTATGATAACATAACATAACATAATTAATTTCTTTCTTTCTTGAAAGAAAGAAATACTTTTATTCAGCAAGGACACAATAATTGAATAAAAAGTGACAGTAGAGACATTTCTCATGTCATGTTTCATAAAAAATAGACAATTAAGTAGCGGAAAAGTTATTTTGAATTGTTATAATATTTCACAATATTATTGTTTTCATTGTATTTTTAATCAAATACATGCAGCCTTTCTGAGCATAAAAGACTTCTTTCAAAAACCATTAATAGGCTTACGGAGGGCCAAACTGGAACGTCTAGGTACATTAGAAATAGTTATTAGAAAACAAGCACTGTTTTGTTGTTGTTTATTTTGATGGATTATCATTTATGGTTGCGTTTAGAGAAGAAATGAAGAATGGTCCATTTTTGTTGCTAGAATTTAATTCAGGTATTGAAAGGGTTATTTAAACGAAGATTTGTGTGTGTGTGTCGGGTGTGTGTTGTGTGGTGTGTGTGGTGTTTTAAGCATCTCAGTGCAGACCACTACTGCACCTAATTGGACTTAAACCGTCTCAACAGAGGTACCGAACAAACAGACTCCGTGGGAGACTGTCCTCTGCGTCTCCTCTCTCTCTCCTTCACACCACACACACACACAAACCGACACAAAATTGCAGTGGATGAATGTGCATTGGGTAGCTTCCTGTGCTCTTTCAATTACTGCGTCTCCCTTACCCAGCATGTCTATTTGTGAACATATGGGAATTTTAATGTCTCCCTTTAAACTTGTTCTCTTTGGTTACACAGTTAGAATCAGCTTAAACCAACTCTTTCTCATTCGTGACCATTAAGCAGCAGACTAGAAAGCTGATCTTGGGAAATTGGCTTGAGACGTAAGCGCTGAAGATGTAAGAGGTAGTGGGGTGGTGGGTGGGTGTGTGTGTGTGTGTGTGTGAAAGGTTGATCCTCGGTCGGTCATGAGGAAGCAGGCAGTCTACTGCAGCTTTGGAACTGCCTGCAACGGATGATGTCATTAATGTGATCTGTGTGTGTGTGTGTGTGTCTCAATGACAGCTGGTTCATATTCCTCATATCCTTTATTCCTTCAGTCAATAATCACTGATTCAAAGAAGAGCGGAAAACAATGTTTCCCCAGAGTAAGACATTACTTTCTGCTTTCAGAATAAAGAAGATGATTACAAAGACTCTGTGACCTCCAAACCCAGTTGTTTGTGTTGTATGTGGTTATATGTCTGTGTGTGTTATGTTGAATATTTGATGAACTTCTGTTTGTTTAATGCAAATACATGCCTCATTTCTTTCTGGTGAAGAGTGGCGTCACACTTATTGAATTGAGCCTGCTGTTAAAATCAAGCCCACATAGGCTACACATAGATATAAACATAAATACATTTACACATTGGTGTCTTCTGATACTGTAGGGCACCGTGAATTCAAACATCCTTCACATTCTCATATCTTAAAGCTAGTGTGTGTGCATGACAAATAGTTTGGCCTTGAATCCTGCTCAGCTTACCGTATACAACTCCATCTTGACAAAACGACTAAACATCTATGCCTCAAATCCATCTTCCAAAAGCTCCCCCACGTACGCTTTGTCTCTCTCACACTGCCAGAAAGATGGTCTTTTTTGTTGCTGCAATGAAGGCAGAGAAGAAGTTTGGATTTAAAATGAACATGATGGCCTTTTTGCTTAGTGGCTTTCTTTTTGTATATGCACATTGTCTTTGTGTGCACTGACCTTAATAAGGATAAATCCAGCCTTTAGAGAACAGACTACAAACTATTGTAATATGAATTTTTTATTCAATATATGAATATTTGGGCTCTTCAATTAGAAGGTTTGTTGTGAATTACTATAGGTTTGTATCTTAAAGGGTAAATTCACTTATTTTCAACCAGCTTTTTTATTGTAACAATGTCAGTTGTATATTTACATGAACATTGCGTACTTTTTCTCCATGTTATCTGCACTGAGATGTCCCATTTATTCATCAGCAAAAGTCCACTGGATGGATCCAGAGTTTTTGTGAAAATTACAGATCGTAGCGTCCTTTTGGCACTGTTTGTATCCCTGCTCATGGACAGTCAAACTGACCCCAGCACATAATGGGTGTTCTTCTTCAGGAACTCGAGCTGCGTTGGAAGATGCTAGGGAACGCCTTCTGTGACCACTCTCTGAATCACATGTGAAATCAGTCCAATAGCTGAGCGGGACGTCACGGGCGGATGACATCATGACCAGGAAGCTATAAAAGCATGTGCGGTGGAGCCAGCGTCAGCTTTCTGTCATTAAGCGAAGCGCTCTGTGTGTGTCAGTCATATTTATTGTTGTCTGTCAATTGTGAAAAAGTTAATAAGCTCCAGCTTGTCTAAGCTCATGCAAAGACAAAGCATTTCAAGGGCGAGAGCAAGCCACGTTGTAGGTTGTGTGTTCCTCCCTGCCCAAAGAAAACGTTACGCATGGGGATACACACAGCCTGTGCGTGGTTTGCTTGGGAGCGAAGCATAGTTGTCACTGCCTTGCTTCGCTCTCAAAGGGCTCTCTTTGAGGAGGGAGCCTTCACTAGCGTTCCTCGCGATGCCGGCCCCGATTTCGCCGAGGCGGAGCGGCAGCTGTGCTCATGGGTTTCGCATATGGAGCTGCTTCTAATCACCAGATCGAGCGACCGCTCTCGGGGGTTCGGAAGCCCGCTCTGCGTACCTTCCCACCGGGGAGAGGGTCGCGCTCCACTGCATTCGCGCTGGATCGTCTCGTCGTAAATGTCTGAAGCCTAGACCTAGGGAATTTGAGGGACCAGATCATCTGGGGAAGACAGGTGTACACCGCATTACACGGGTGACGTCTCTCTCAGTGCCCCTAGGAGGTCGGTATGCGAGGTCGGCGAGACACTTCTCTCAGTTACCGCCAAGAAAAGTAGCGGGTACTAAGAGGCTCGCCTACATTACGGAGGTATATAGATGGGGCATGCAACAGAGCAGGGCTGTTGCTATATACTTCCTAGGGAAAAACGTGGGTTTGAGGGCCGTCGTTTTCAATAGGCGGTTTCAGCTATGAGAGTCCTGATGCTGTGGATCAGGACCTCGGAGGGCAGGCCCCTCAGGGGAAGAGAGGTTCACACCACATTACAAGGTGCCCGTCTCTCCTCAGTGCCCTCAATGAGGTCGGTCTGCCAGCCCTGCCGTGTTCCAGGGCGCAGCAGTCTCCGGCGAGCACTTCTCTCAGTCACAGCCTGGAAACATAGCGGTACTAAGAGGCTCACTACCTCTACGGAGATCTCTAGAGCAGCTAGTACGGACGTCCCCTGCCAGTCCAACACTTCAGGGCATGAGCTTAGCTGCCTAGGCGCACTCAAAAGCCAGTCTCTGCGAGATGGTTACCTTAGGAGGTCACTCTGGCGGGTGTGTGCAGGACCTGCAAGTGTGCTTCTTGGGTCCTTGCCCGAGCAGGCTGTGGTATAGTCCTCATAGCAGACGACGTGGTTTGAGGGCCGTCGATTAATTCAATAGAGACTTACAGCTATGAGAGTGCGGATGCCTGTGGCTAAGCGACCTCAGAGGTCAGGATTCCTCTAGAGGAAAGAGAGGTTCACACGCACTACACACGGTATCGTCACTCCTCAGACAGTGCCCTTGGAGAGTCCGGTCTGCAACCCTGAGTTTGTCCAGGGACGTAGCGGTATAACTGTACCCCGTACGGAAACGTAGCGGTACAAGAGGCCTCGCCTACATCACGGAGGATCATGAAGCGTATCATGAGCTGCGGCGGGCCGCTCGGGCACCGAGCTAGCCGTTCTGATTACACCAGATGTCAGTCTCGAGAGACTGATTCCCTTTCTAGATTATTTAGCATCGTGGAAGCTACTGCCAAATGTATCTTAATGGGTCCTGCGTACTGTAGAAAGATGCTACAGAATCCAGTTCGGTTCTCATGCGCCTCGATTCAACGGGGCCCCACACTCTAGTGGGTCCCAATCAGGCTCTGATATTAGAACAAGAAGTAAAAACTCTCTTGAGGAAGGAGGCCATAGAGGTGGTCCCTCCGCACGAGACAGACACCGGGTTCTACAGCCGGTACTTCATTGTTCCGAGGAAGGATGGAGGGTGGCGTCCTATTTTGGATCTGCGTTATTTGAACCGCTCAGTCAGGTGACTGAAGTTCAGCACACTTGCACTCAAACAGGTCGTGTTTCAGACCAAGTCTGAGGACTGATGTGTCACAATCAATCTAAAAGATGCACATATCTCCATCCTTCCTCATCATAGGAAGTTCCTACGGTTGGTTGCGGGGCAAAAACTACCATAATCGGTTCTTACATTAGGCTTTGCCTCTAACCCCAAACTTTCCGACTAAACACCATCGACGAATTGGTCGATATTAGATCAGTATGAGCAGATAGCGTTCGAAATCGAGAGGTCATTCTCGCTACACAGAAAGAGCTGGGGTAAGGCTTACGCCAAGAAAAAGTGTGCTTTTCCGTCCAGCGAACCACTTATAGGGCGGTGCGGTGGGATTTTGAAGATGCAGGAATGTCTGTCTCTTGCTCGGAAGCGAGAGATACCTCACCTCAGTAAATAGAGTAGTAAAGAGAAGGCCAGTTCCAGACTGATTGGGCTGATGACAGCTGCGTACAACGTGATAAAACTCTTGGCCTACTGTACATGAGACCCTTACAGTGGTGGCACAAGAACAAGGGGTTTCTCCCCGAGGGGAAACCCGCTTCGCAAGGTCACGCGGAGGTGCCTACGTGACTTAGACATGTGGAGGAAACCTTGGTCCTTGTCACAGGGCCCTGTGCTGGGAGCTCCTTGTCGCCGCATAACACTAGCGACGGATGCGTCCCTCACCGGCTGGGGTGCGGTCATGAGTGGCCACCCTGCCCGAGGTCTGTGGAGTGGTCGCCATCTGACGTGGTATTTTCATGTTTCGAGTTCTGAAACACTTTCTACCAGACCTAAGAGGTCACCATGTGTTAGTGAAGCACTGACCCAACCAAAAGACGTCGGTACTCTTAAATCAAAACACCCGAGAGTTTACGTTCGAGCACCTTGTACAACGGGTACGTCTGTAACCCTCGTGTCTTGAAGGCCAGGGAACGGAGAGTCACGTCGGAGGACCGACGAATCGGATCTCGTTGTTAGCGGGACGCGAAAGCTACTTCGAATGAAAACACGTAAACGCAAAAGAATATGCCTCATAAGTAGGCAGCAGATGCAGTGTCAATTCAGGTTTTCGCTGAGACCGAGCCGAGTGGGACTGCCAACTTGCCCGACCCCCGACTCAGCATGGTACAGGAGCCGGTGGCACGACGGACGTGACGTCTCAGTTACCACTCTTCAGAAGGAAATTAGGGTTACACGTAAACGAGACGTTCCCATTTCCACGTTCAGTCACTCTCTGACGGTCACGTCGGAGGGACGACGAATGAGGATTCCTCCAAAAGGCCACAGATACCGCCCTGCCAGTGCGTCCTGTGGCACAGCCACAGCTGCGACCTTAACACTTTGGCGTAGGCCAGGGCTGGTACAAGAGGACCCGAAGACTACTGCTACTATGGCAACATACCCGATTGAGTTAAGACTGGATAACATAGGGCAAAGGCACCCGTGCTACTGAACAGGGATGTACGGAAGCTGAACCCTTCCAGAAGGAGGTTTCGGAAGCAATACACATATGGACCTCCCTTAGGTGCATATGGAAGAATGGAAGTGATTGAACCCTCTTGAAATGGCAGAAATCTGCCGGGGAAACACAGGCTCGAGGATATACCGTGGACTTAACACATATGAGATACACTTAGGTCTTACATATGGAACCCAACCTTCTACCGGTTCTCGAGTATTCAACGAGTGAAGGCCTGGCGCCGAACACTCCACCATGTCTGGCTGCCGAGGGGACGGAAGAACTCAACAGGTCTACTATATGGACTCTCTGGAGCAGTTTTAGCAAGCAGACCCGAAGCCGGGGCCTCTCAGTGCTTCTACCCGTTTGAGGTGAGAACACAGGAGGATACCGGCTCCACACGAAGGCTATAGAATCTAGCGAATGTGTTAGGGGTCGCCCAGCCCGCAGCCCTACAGATATCTGTCAGCGAGGCGCCACGAGCCAGCGCCCAGGAGGATGCAACACCTCTAGTTGAGTGAGCCCGCAACCTGAACGGGGGGGGGGGGCAGGGCACACCTGTGCCTGATAAGCCAGGGTGATGAATCCACAATCCAGTGGGCCATCCTCTACTTAGAGACAGCATTCCCTTTCTGCCGGCCTCCGTAACAGACAAAAAGCTGGTCTGAGGTCCTGAAGCTCTGCGTCCGGTATACGTAGCACCTTAAGGCTCGGACGGGACAGAGCAAAGCTAGGGCTGGGTCTGCCTCCTCCGAGGGCAGTGCTTGGAGGTTCACCACCTGATCCCTGAAGGGAGTAGCGGGAACCTTGGGCACGTAGCCGGGCCGGGGCCTCAGGGTTACCTGGGAATCAGCCGGCCCGAACTCTAGGCACGAATCGTTGGCCGAAAATGCGTGCAGGTCCCCTACCATCTTGATGGAGGCCAATGCAAGCAGGAGCAAAGCTTTCATCGAAAGGAACTTCGGCTCAAACGCCTGCAAAAAGGCTCAAATGGGCCCCACTGTAGTGCCATGAGCACCAGAGTCAAGTCCCAAGAGGGTATAGAGGGCGGCCGTGGAGGATTTAACCTTCTCGCCCCCTTAAGGAACCTGACGACCAGGTCATGCTTCCCCAACGACCTCCTTCTATGGGGTCGTGGTTAGCAGCGATTGCAGCGACATAAACTTTTAAGGGTGGAGGGAGACAGCCTTCGCTCCAACCATCAAAAGGACAGCACAACTCCGATCGGGCATCTTAGGGGGGTCTTCTCAGCGAGAAGCACACCACTCAAAGAACAGGTTCCACTTCAAGGCGTAAGCATGTCTCGTAGGCGGTGCTCTCGCTGAAGTGATGGTGTCACTACCTCTTGGGGTAGGTCACATAGAACCTCCGCGTCCCGTCCAGGGACCGGACATGAAGTTTCCAGAGCTATGTCTGGACGCGGGTGCCAAAGGGTGCCCCGTCTCTGAGTCAGTAAATCCTTCCTCAGAGGAATCGGCCAAGGAGGGGCTGTCGCGAGGAGCATTAGTTCAGGGAACCAGGTCCGGGAAGGCCAATAGGGTGCCACCAGCAGGACCTGCTCCTCGTCCTCCCTGACCTTGAACAGCAACTGTGCACGAAGGCTCACTGGGGGAAATGCATACTTGCGATGGCCCCGCGGCCAGCTGTTTGCCAGTGCGTCCGTGCCGAGTGTTCTTTCGGTCAGGGCGAAGAACAACTGGCATTGAGAGGTTTCTGGAGAGGCAAACAGTTCTACCTGAGCGGCTCCGAAACGTCCCCAAACCAGCTGGACCGTCTGGGGATGGAGTCGCCATTCTCCCGGGAGCGCAGCTCGGGACAGCTCGTCGGCTGCCCGGTTGAGCAGCCCAGGAATGTGAACAGCACGAAGCGACCTCAGATGCTTCTGACTCCAAAGGAGGAACCGTGGAAGGGCGAGTTGCGATAAGCGATGGGAGCGCAGACCACCTTGTCAGTTGATGTATGCAATGGTCGCCGTTTTGTCTGTTCGGACCAGCATGTGCTTGCCTTGTAAGCGCCCTTTGAGACGGCCCGGGCAAGGTGCAGTGGGGCCCCATCCAAAACCCCTGACATTGTGCCCGCAGGTTGTACGTGGCCCCCCAGCTGGTGGTTGAGGCATCCGTGCGAACCACAGAATGCCTGGAGACCTGCTCCAGGGGCACTCCTGCCCGTAGGAACGCAAGGTCTGACCACGGGGTGAAGGTTTGGCGGCAGGCCGGTGTAACTTGGACCCGGAAAGTACCGCATTGCCACGCCCACCTCGGGACTCGGGGTGCGGGGGACCATGGAGCCAGTGCTGAAGTGGTCTCATATGAAGCAACCCGAGCGGCGTGACAGCGGCTGCTGATGCCATATGCCCCAGGAGCCTCTGGAACTGTTTCAGTGGGACCGCCATCCTACTCCTACCGAGTCCCCTCCATACCGGGAAAAGAGATCCTCTGCGCCGGGGAGAGTTTGCTCTTTTCCCAGTTGACCGAAGGCCCAACAGGCTGAGGTGTGAAAACACCAAGTCCCTGTGCTCGCACAACTAATCCTGAGACTGATGATCCCGGCGAGGTGTTGTTTTTAAGAATGCGAATGCTCGTTTCTCCAGGGAAACAAGGGGTACTTCGAACTACGTGAACGACAGGCGGCAAACAGGAGCCAGCCACAGAGGGCAGGAACCTAGTACTGATATGCTCGTCCTTGGACGAGAACAACAGCATGGTCGATACATGAAGTACGCGTCCTTCAGGTCGCCCGCTGCAAACCAATCTCGGGGACGGATTCACTGAAGATGCGTTCCTGCGTCAACATCTTGAATGGTAACCATTGAAGGGCCCGTTCAAGACACGCAGGTCCAAGATTGATCATAACCCACCACCGTTCTTGGGTACAATGAAGTAGGAGCTGTAAAACCCGTCTTCATATCGGCTGGAGGGACCGGCTCTATCGCGTACTTCGCCAGTAGGACTGCGATCTCCGCAAGCAAGACAGGAGCATCAGCTGCCTTCACTGATGTGAAGCGGATACCGCTGAACTTGGGACGGGCGCCGGGCGAACTGAATCGCATAGCCGAGCATGACGGTTCGAAGGAGCCATCGAGACGGGCTGGGTCGCTCAAGCCAGGCTCCCAGACACCGCACAAGTGGCATCAACGGAACTACAGTCGTACCCGCAGCGGGGCAGCGTGAAAAAATGCAGGGACCCGGCCCGGGCATCTCTTTGCCGGTCCAAGGCGGGGTCTGAGTGTGTGCAACACTGACCTGCGTTCGAGCAGAGGGTGCGTGGGTAGTCCTTTGGTTCGTCCTCCCGATCAACTATGATGCTCAAAAAAAACTGGCGAGAGAGGAGGGTGAGTATGATACGCTCTAGGTTGTCCACAACCCCCCGTCCCCTCTGGGTACCCAGAAATAGAGGAATTGCTCTTTTTCGAGAATTTGGGTACCACCGACCGAGTGGTCAGTGGTGGAAAAAGATGAAAAGATTCCCCACCCGGCCCTCCTCCGGGGGAGGGACTGGTGTGCTTACCATCTCCTGAAGAGAACGTCCCTCCACCTCCGGGTCGCCCGTCTCCGGGCCTCTTGCACTCTCGCTTGCCACCAGGTTTGGCGGCGGCCTGGACGGGCGGGGCGGCTGCCCTACGACCGGCTCCACGGCACAGCTTTGCCATGGAGGGCGCAGGGAGCGCTGCTCTTGTTTTGGCGTGGGCAGGGGGCCCGGCGGCGACTTGCGATGGGCAGCAGCTGCACGCCGAGGCGCAGGATGACTGATGGCCCAGTCTTTTGGTCAGCAGGAACGTGGGAAGTCTCTCCGTGGCGCCGCAAGGACAGTCTGTGTCTTTTCCGTCTTGCGCATGTCAGCCAGTCACAGCTAGAAATGGCGCTCCCGGACCACCATAGTGGACATAGCACGACCCATAGACTGCGCCGTAACCTTCGTCGCTATGGCGACCGGGAGGGGAAGGCACGGTTTGCTCTGCTGGGTGGAGGCGGTATTAGGATACAACTGCATCGCAACCGACCTCTCCACTGGGGGGACCCTTGTAACCCCTTAGCTGCCCCACCATCAAGGGTGGTGAGGGAGGATGAACCACCGGGCCGGTTTCTGGCAGTAAAAGGTGCCGTCCACGACCTGTTGAGCTCCTCATGCACCGCCGGGAAGAAAGGCACCGAGGCGGGGATCTGAGAACCAGCGCGGACCACCCCGAGAACAAATCGTGCAAACTTGAGGGCTCGGGACACGGTGAAAGTCTTCACTCGAGCCCTACCCCTACGGCAGCCCGGGAAAGCATAGCCATTATTTCTGGATCCGATTCAGGCATTGCTACAGTCCCGGAGGAAAGCAGCGCAGCCGAATCTTCCTCTCCAGAAAGATCTGGCTCACCCTCGATGCTGAAATCGACATCTGATCGTCGGGGGGAGCCTCGGAAGAAACAGGTTGTACCCCCCGGGAGGGTCCAGCCTGCCGTTTTTGAGAGCTCCGCTGGTTTCGAAGTGACGGCGGGCTTGGGCATCCCCGGAGGGGAATTCCTCACCGTGACCTTAAGACCAGTCCGCCCACTGCTAGAAAAAGGATGCCCCCGGCTGCCACCAGAGGGAACCCCAGATCTAGGCAGTGGCACGGGCACTCCGCCCCTTTGCAGGTAACGGAGTCCGGTCCGCAACTCCGAGATGGTCATACCCCCGCAATGGGAGCATGAGTCATCCACGAAAGCCACCTCAGCGCGCTTCATGCCCAGGCACGAGAGGCACCGATTGTGACCATCACCCAGCGCCAGGTAACGACCGCATCCAAAAAAGTATATAGGTGTCTATAGCCAAGACCACTTGTTTTACAAAAGTACGTCACGTTTGCATGCAACGTCGTTCTTTAACAAAGACGCACCGAAATTGCGCTTTAGGAGAAACAGCTCTTTAGCGTGTGAGCGACAGGGGGTATGATCATCGCAACAAAACGGGGGTGTCAACCTGATGTGTGCAACCATCGACACAGGGAAACCACACGATTGAAGCGACCCGTCCGCCAACAAAGAAGGCGCTCAATGAGCGCGCTGAACCGTTCAGTTTTCTTCATAGAGTAGTCAGGAGCAAGAAACGACGCCACCCCAATGTGATCGCTCGGTCCGAAGCGCAAAAAAAAAAGCCTGATACTGCGCTGGCACCTGCTGCCTTACTATACTCACGCTGTGATCAGCGGTAGCTGGATGCAATAATCACATGCCAATGTGCATTGGCACGTTTAGTTTACACTCGAAGTAGATTGGTCCCTCTAAGCGAGATCCCAATTCGTCGGTCCTCCGACGTGACATCGAGAGTGACCGACTGAAAGGGAACCAAGGTTACATACTTAACCTGAGACATTCAATTTTTCCTACCTTTTTGGCAAAAGGGAAAGCTACATCCCCTTTTCTCTGCTTTCTCTGGTCATGTACCAGGGTGTGCTTCCAGAAAGTCTTTTAAAGTCTTTAAGTCTTTTGTCCTTGCCTTTCTCACTATAGTTTTTTATCAGATAAGTAATTTCGAGCTGCAACCTGTTTTATAAATCACTTGTAATGTTGCATATAAATCAACTGCAATTTAGCAACAAAGAATGCTCATGTAATTTTTTTCCCCCAAGTCTTAAGAAACTAGAGGATGTGTAATGCAACCGTAACCTTTATATAACTTTAAGCGCATATGTGGCCGGAACAGTTAGTGAAAACTTTCTGTCATGTATTTTAGTATATTTCGATCATTATTTAAAAGATCCCTGAATATCCATTGGCCCAAGAACTGCCCAGATTCACACAAACAAATGTAACATCTTCGGTCAGCGATTTGACTGAGAGCTCCAAACCGGATCCAAACCAGAGTTGCGTAGTTGTCTCCTCAGTCAAGATGAATGCTTGCTACAGTCTGAAATCTGAAAATAAATATAAAAAGCTGAAATAGATGAGGCTGCCAAGGGGCATGCCATGAAAAATTGGCCAATTTGTTCCTGAACTGGAATCATTGTGCGTGTCTGGGAGGCCAGGGCTCAGCCTGCTCCCGTCACTCGTCTTCCGTCTCTTTCATTCACCATCATTCTCTATCTCTCCCTCTTTTTCTTTCTACCCTGTGTTTACTTGTAGAGCCTGTCCCCATGTTTCTCTGTTTGCTTTCATATTCCTTTCTTCATGGATAAAAATATTGAATAGAACAGTGTTTCTGTAGGAAATCAAGCCAGCCTTGAGAACACTGGGAATGCTTTAACTTAGAATCTAATATAGAAAGTTTAGTGTTTTGTTTTTGTTTTTTTGTGGACAAAATAGTTGCATGGCACAATATAACAATTTTATAAAATAGAGAATTATGTGACAGCTTCAATATGTTGGATTTTATCCAGCAAGAGTGAATATTTCTGCACTGATTGTTCTTGAGAAAGATTGCCATTGCTTGTTTGCTTTACATAGATTGAAACTGAACTTTTTTGATGCAAAGAGACTTTGACAATGTAGTGATGTTGCTTTTATTAATGGATTTATTATTATTTATTAACTGGAGCATTTAACAAATAATAACTAAGTGAAATAAAAACATTATGGAGGTGAATGAAAAGATATTGTTAAAGAAAAGAGCTGTAAAAGGAATGAGAGAGAAGCAGAGGGATGGAGGAATGGGAAAATCAGCAAAGCAGGTTTAGTTTCTGTCAAGCGCTCTCATTATTCTGTTAAATGTCACATGCTGAACTTCAGTATGTCTGTTTGA
This sequence comes from Sinocyclocheilus anophthalmus, assembly GCA_018155175.1. Classification (NCBI taxonomy): domain Eukaryota; kingdom Metazoa; phylum Chordata; class Actinopteri; order Cypriniformes; family Cyprinidae; genus Sinocyclocheilus; species Sinocyclocheilus anophthalmus. The sequence goes on from JADLZN010011434.1 coordinate 329,579, forward strand.
GTATGTATTTTCAGATACGAAATGATCCACTTGTTGGTTTAACAGTAAAATGTGATAAAGATGCAAGATTTTATGTTTATCATGCAACCCTGTCACACACATGTACACATTCCTGCAGCACTGGAGACAAACCTGTAGAACTTCTGTTTGCTGTCTCGATGAATACAAAGTCTCTTTTTCACATTAGCCTCTGTTTGACTGTTATTAGAATCAAAGGCAGCCTGGGGATCAAGTAGAGAGAATGGAAAGAGTTTCACATAATGGCAGCACTGTAGAAAGGATCTGTTTAAATCTGACTTTTGTCTCCCTTTAGGTCAAAGGACAGACATTAGTGATAAATGTGACAGAAATTAATGCAAATTAAGCTGCAAATTAAAGGGGTCATATGATGTTGCTAAAAAGAATATTATTTTGTGTATTTGGTGTAATGAAATGTGTTTATGCAGTTTAAGGTTAAAAAACACATTATTTTCCACATACTGTACATTATTGTTTCTCCTCTAAACCCCGCCTTTCTGAAACACATCGATTTTTACAAAGCTCATCGGGGTGTGCTCTGATTGGCAAGCTATCCAGTTTGTTGTGATTGGCCGAATACCTCAAGCGTGTGATGGAAATATTACGCCCTTACCATACTGTGATGGAGCGAAGAGACAAAAACATTAAAACCCATTAAAAATAGGATTTGTTGCCATTTTGTTGGGCTGGACTCCGCTTCGTCCACGGTTGAAAGCCGATCCGGCGATCCACAACACAAAGTTTATGTATTTCCTCAGCGACCAGCACGGATCAGCTCTAGGCATGACGAAGCGGTTATCGTCCTTTGGAAGGCCAAAACAAAGTAGTTTCGCTTTCACAAAAACCACACAGCGTCTTCACGACATGGTGGCAGTGGCAACAACAATACTCCAGCGAGAATAAAAGTTACCTTGTAAGGAAATTTAGGTGCCTCGACCAAACTCCACTTCAGTTAAACTATTCTCCTTTCTCTACAAAGAGCTTAATTATCATAGAGATAATTCTTTATGTAAATAGTATCTCTTGAACGTTACTTCGTCACCTATAGCGTGGGAGCAGCAGTAGGCCATCAAGAACCATCTGCAGACCAAAAGGGTAGTCTACTCTACCGGTAGTCTACTCTACCTTTGTCCTACATTCTGTAATAAAAAGTTATTCTTCAGCAAGATCTTCAACGTCTGCAATTTTCTTAATTGGGCGAAGCCACCAGGCAGGAGGTTTCCAGAAAAGCAGGAAACAAAAGGTAAGAAAAGCGGTTTCTTTTTTTTTGCTGGATTGGTCAGGGAAACCCCTTCGTTTAAAAAAATCTAGAAAAGAAATTGTAAGGATAGAAGAGAATCTAAATTATTCTGTATTAGCAGGAGGAGTTCTTAAGCCTATTTCGTATAATTCTGTTTAAAATTCTAACAGAACTGAATTAACCCGACGTAGTGTGGTGGCAGAGCTGTATTGGAATCGTTGTTTCTAAAGTAACTGAAACTTGTTGTTGGTCTCTTATAATTCTGTTAAGATTCTAAAGTAATTGAATCAACCCGATGCAGTGTGGTGGCAGAGTTGTATTAGATCTGTTGTGTCTGAAGTTGTAAGTTTCTAACGTTGAAACTGACTGTGATGATGTTATAATTCTGATTGAATTCTAAAGTAATTGAATTGATCTGACGTAGTGTGATCACAGAATTATTTCATGATAGTTGTGTTATAGTATAGTGAGTTCGACGTACCGCGACTCTTAAGTTTAAAGCAGTAACCCGAAGCAGTGTGGTTTTTGCCTTTTTAATCTGATAAATATTAGTTTGAGCCCGAGGAACTGTGGCTAGAAAAAGGCTGTTTGAGAAAATATAACAAAAAAATATATAAAAGACCCGACGTACTGTGGTTTTGTCCGATGTACTGTGACAAACATTGTTATATATTTTTTAAACGGTTGCAGAAGTTGAAGCTGTAAGTGCTTGTTTTGCCTGAAGTGTAAGACATTTGTTATAATTCTGTTAAGATTCTAAAGTAATCGAATCAAACCGACGCAGTGTGGTGGCAGAGTTGTATTAGATCTATTGTTTCTAAAGTAACTGAAACAGAGTTGTACGTTTCTAAAGTAATTGAAACGGAGTGAGTTGTGATAATTCTGATGAAATTCTAAAGTAACTGAATTGACCCGACGCAGTGTGGTCACAGAATTATTTCATAACTATGGTGTTTTTGTGTTGATTTGCCCGACGTACTGTGGCTAAGTAAACTGTTTTAAAAATATAACATAAAACCCGAAGTAGTGTGGTTTTGTCCGACGTACTGTGACGGTGTTACATTTTTAACAGTTTAGTGTAGTTTAAGGCCCGACGGAGTGTGGAATTGAAAAGAAGAAGTGAAAATGAACAAGACAGACTGGAAATGAGAGGGTTCTTGATCAAAGAAATGAAAATGGTTGCATGTGGAAGTTTGGGACACAAGGCAAGACAGTGTCACTTTTCACACAAAAGAAGGATGAGCTATCGTGATTTGCTTAAGAAGATAGGCAGTTTAGAAAACCAGTTGGCACGGTTGAAAGGAAATAAGGAAGAAGCCATTCACACCTTGCCAGACACAGCACTGCATGAACAACATGACTGTAGCTCAGTCACAAGCAGATGCTGATGTGAATTGTAGGAATAGTTTTATGATAGTATTATATTTTAGAAAATATGTTTACTATCAAAAAGGGGGTGATTCTTTAGTCATTTTTGGGAATGTGTTAATGGCATGAATAGTTAAGTTATAATGGGGGGGGGGGGGAGAGATTATGAATGGCCATTCTGTGATTAAATTTTCTGTACGCTTTGGTTTTGAATGTGGAAAAGCTCTTGTGGGGGCAAGGGGGGGAAACCTCTTTTTTTATCTTGTTTCAGGTATAAGCATCGAGATGTTTGTTTGAAATGTGTACCCTCCTGGAGAAAGATGATCCGGTCATATGAAGGACAAGAAGGCCAGCAAAACCAGTGGAGCCAGGGGACTTCCAGAAGAAAAAGAACTTCACAAACTACAACAACAGCTAGAATGACTTTTCCAAATAGAAATTAATGGACAATGGAAAAGAGAAACAAAAAAATCTAACTATTTTCAGAGACTGTGGACAGCAGTCTTATCACAGAGATGGAAAACAAGAAATGAGAAATGCACAAAGACAGACTCTATGCACATGACACCAGAAAGAGACAAACATATGCATACTCGAATGCAGAACATTGTCTACTGAATGCACACATGTGGACAAAGGACGTCCACACTGAGAGAAATGGACACAATGCAAGTGACAAAACTCCATTTGGGTTTATCTGTGAGTGTGATGCTTTGAAAAAACAACCATTGTGTGGAGCACCCCAGAATTACTATGAATCGTGTGAAATCAATTTAACTCATCTTCACAATAATTTTACTAGGGTAATAGTGTCAGACAAGAGAACATGTATTACAACAACTCTAAATCACTTCTCCATTTTTATTGATAATAACCAGACATTCTGTCCAATTAATGATACTATATTTTGTATGACCCCTGAATCAACCTGGTCTATAGGAAATTATCATTTTCCATATGTAAACACCCCCCAACAGGCAATGTCAGTAAAACCAGAGGAACAATTGGGCTTTGTGGAAGAAATTCCTGAATTAGATTTTGAGTTACCAAAACTGGATGATATGCTGATGTCATTAATGCAAAGGAAAGATAACCACATTGTTAAAGCTCAACAGGGTCTTGATAAGAAGGATAAGGCTTTAACTAAACAAATGCATGATGGAGACTTAGTCATTGCATACTCTGGTTTGATTTGGGATGTAACTTTTAAAACTGCCGTTTGTGTTTGTATCTTTTTAATTATGTGCCAATGCATGATGCTATGTTGTATGTGTTCTATGGTGAAACGTCAAATTGCAGATAGTTCAATGGTCAATATTGGGCGCTCCCGTTGGTTGTGATGGTTCTTGATTACCTCTTCCAAACCCTAGAAACATTTTCCAAATTTAAACAATCCTGTTTTTTAAACAAGCAAAAACACCCTGTGATAATTTTGCTCAAATGAAACGGAGCTGTAACCAGTGTGCATGAGGTGTAGACCCAATGACGGGTAAGAATCTCTGATGGCCATAAATAGGGATCGACCTAAGCCAGGGCTTCACCGCCACTGGGCACCTGCCCAGGAAGGGAGGTGTGATCTGTGTAAGGGAGTGGATGTGATGCTTCTTCCGGGCCAAGAGCATCAAAGAGGGGACTGTAAGAAATTATAGTCTGCCTCGACCAAACTCCACTCCAATTAAACTATTCTCCTTTCTCTACAAAGAGCTTAATCATCAGAGATAATTCTTATGTAAACTAGTATTCCTTGAGTTACTTCGTACCTATAGAGTTGGGAGCGGCGAGGCCATCAAGAAACCATTTGCTGACCAAAAGGGATTTGAATAATGCTAGGGATTCTAGAGTAATCCATCGAATTAACAATTTGGTTGTTGCCACCTGAAAGACTTCAAAGTGTGGGACCGGAGGCTATCACTTTCATTGGACGCAATTTACATTAAGCCCGAAAAACTTCATGACGTATCTAGCGGGAAGAGATGAACGTAATAGAGTATAAAATGGTTGAGTAGGAGGCCGGGGTTCAGTCTGCCTCCGTGAACCCAAGGTACTACATGTACTTTGTCACTAATATTTCTGTAATAAGTTAGTCTCCTCAAGATCTTCGAGTCTCACTTTTTTTCCAGCGTTTTCTTGCTGAACATTTGGGAGGTGTTATGCAAATCTTCCCACATTGTGACGTAGACATGTGGGGGCGTGTTAAAAAGAGCCGTTTTAGGTAGGCGTGGTTGACTCTTAACTTTGATAAAGAATATCTCTTTGGATTTGAGACTTTAGTCTTTGCATCTTTACGGATCTTCTTTATGCACCAAGAGCTTGTAACACTCCAAAGAGAAAGGAAAATTGCATCATATGACCCCTTTAAGGTAAAGGCAGATAACATTGTTACCCTTCTGATGAAAAATAAGCTGTAAAGCTAATCATTTGGCCATTATTGTGATTTCTTGAACAGGATTTATGAGAGTTTGTTTCAACAAATGAATAGCAGCAGCAACACAAACATGGTAGTTTGTGACTATTTCATGTTTTGGTGAATATGTGGCAATTTTGCTTGAATTTGTACAATTTCATTTGTGTGGGGTTTTTTTGTACAGTTTGCTTAAAGTACACCACAATGAGGGTTATGTTTAGGGGCAGACTTTAATACTTTTTTTTTTTTTTTAAGTGTATGAATTCATACAAAACAACTAATTTTCTTCATCTCAGATGTCCTTGTTATTTATCTGTATGCTAGTCGTTTCTCTCTTATGCTAGCAAGTTAAATGTAACAGTTTAGAGTTTATTCATAGAGTGCATTTATCTAGTGTATTTAATATATACATTTGAATTTAAATCACTACCAGAATGCACACAAACCTGATTAATCTGGAAGTATGGTATAGAGGATAATAGTCTTCAGTGTTGACTCATATGCTTTGCTTTCTTGAAGTTTACTTTCCAGTGTATGCTGTGAAATCTGTATACAGTATTGAATTATAGATCATCTAACCAGTCATACAGACATATAGCTTGCCTCTGTGTTTCTTGCATTCTTCTTATCAATGACTGTCGTTAATAAAGTGTTTGTATTTCATTTCAGACTTCCAGATTTAGGCACATTTACAAGAAAAGAAAGAAATAGTAGTATTTTCAGTTTGCTCTAATATTACTGCAGTCATATATGCAGTCAATTTTCCCTGTTGAAGAATTGATCAAATGTGTAGAGGGATTTATTTGGATTCGTCCTGTATATGAAATGCCTATATTTGATGACTTCTTGGACGCTTCCGATGTGTCTTATGAATGCTATATGAACATGATCATGGGATTGCGTGCAGAGCTGCTTTTGATGTTCTGCACATGCTGCAGTGAGCCTGCGGCTCTGTGTGGGTGTGCCTGTGTGTGTATGCCGTTTTGTGTAGAAGACACTAAGTCTCCAAGCTCCACACAATGGCAAGGAGTCTTGTTAATCCTGCTCAACTTCTAAAGGTCACAAAACTGTTTTCCTGTAATAACTGACTATGAATTCTACCTTAGTAGTATTTCCTGCTTCATCTTCATACTTATCTTTCAGATTGGTGCCACATGTCTCACATTTGGCGTGACCTGTGGCACATTTTCTTAATAATTAGCTCTTAGTGTTATTCCATAACCTTATGGTGGAAATCGTTTCAGACTAAAATGATGTTCTTCTAGTCTTGAATGTGTTTGAAAAGTCAAGCTGTCAAACATTAGGGAAGGCTGTAATAAAATATTACTTCAACAAAAGTATGAAGTATGATCAGTGAACCATGTTTATATATTCATTCTAGACAGAACTAATCAGACTAGTCATTATATTAGTGCAGACATTAATGTGTATTGATCTGCAAATAAACAAACATTTTATTTTATCACCAACATTAAACAAGTTTAAAAACATATATATCATAAATGCATCAAAATGCGTACATCAAAACTTCAATACACTAAAATATCAATTTAAGTTTACCTAAAATATCCTACCCAGTACAGACGGTGACATACAAATGCTGCAAAGACACAAGTACAAATCCTATGTTACTGTCTAGATGCTGTCTGTACTCTTGTCCTAGTGCTGAGTGAAGACACAGTGACACAAAGACTAAATACAATTAGCAGGAACAAAAAAGCTTTAAACAAAATGAAGGGACGTGGTGCTGGTGGAAATGAAGGTCAGGCTGTGCAGGCACCAGTTGGTCCAGAGGGGTGGGGATTGTTCCTTTGTGATTTTTCAGAAGAACTTGATCTTTCTTACTTTTTTGTTAAATAAATGAGACTCTGAGGCTTTGCTTTTGTTGACAGCATATGCTACTGCATACTACTATAAGATGTTTTTTAATGACGTCTCTTATGCTCACTTAGGACTGCATTTATTTTATTATAATAGTACAGTAAACACAGTTTGTTGTAATTGTTCTTGCTGAATAAAAATGTTTATTTCTTTTTAAAAAATCCCCACTTTTGAACACACGAGTGGTTTTTTTTATAACAAATCTCATAATTTAAGTTTTATATTTTTAATAATAATATAAAAAGTTCGTTTGTAGTCAACCTCACTCTGTTAAAAACACAGCAAAACAGAAAGCAAAACTTCGCTTACACTGTCCCATCCCAATCCCACCCAGCCCCTCAGACGTGCACAAATTGACCATTGTTCTACCTGCGCTGTCGCTCGGCTTCTGGTTGTCAGCCCACTCCAGTGGCACCCGGCAACCCCCCCGCGCGATATGCTCAGTATGGAATACTTTTCCCACAGGACCCCGGATGTACATGCACACACAAGCACTAAAATCATGTGCATCTACATGAATTTTCACCTGATTGCTCATATTTGCACATTCATCTGGCAGTCAAATTAGTTAGTATGTTGTTTTTGATATTTGTAAGACCAGATTCCTGTCGGCACCCCATACTGTGCGATACACTGTCATTATTGCACTGTATCTGAGCGAGGTACAGCTTACACTGACACCCTGTGACCTGTCATAACATGCCATAGCATCCTTCCTGCTGTACACCATAAAACTACCACACCTGCCATAGTCTGGCAAAACATGCTTCTCATGCATAATGCATATGCAGCTGTCTTACTGACCAACAAACTACACATAGGGAATATGCATAACAGAGAGTATCAGTATGCAGCGTGAGACACCTCACCAGACGAAATCAGACAGACCACCCGTGTGCGTGGACACAACTATGTGGATGTTTTCCATAACAATGCTACGCACTGGTGCATAAAGCAGCATTTCAACATGTATTTGTGTGTATGAGCGCGAGCTTATGCCTCCAATGAACAAAAGAAGGATGATGTTGCAGAAACAGGAAGGGAGGGAGAAAGGTGGGATTTTTGGAAGGTGTGTGAAGGATGGGAGACTGAGAAGATAAATTAAAAGCAAAGATGAGTGCTTAGCTGCACTCACTTCTTTGTAACAAATCTCTCAGCAGAAACGGCTAGACATGTTTGTTTTGTAAGAAGATTGATGGTTTGAGCTTTTCACCATTGTTTCTGCATATATTAAGTGCTCCACTACTCTTTCAAGATAAAGGAAGTGTAAACTTTCTCTTTAATTACTGTGGTAAATCGATATTTTAATGAATATGCCAAAGTTGTTGCCTTGAAAGTGAACTAAAATATTGTACAACATATTTTACTACTAACATAATTTATTACCTCAAAAGGTATATGTTTATTATGACAGACTTATTCATATTTTTTTAGAAACATTAATGAAGACAAACGAAAATGTGCATTTTTTTGTGATTGTTGTATCTTCTGCTTTTTTTTTTTTTTTTCTCCCACCAAATTTCTTGCAATTTTTATTAGTAACAGTAATGTGAATCGAATGAACATATGGACGAAGAACAACATATTGCACTAACCTGTACCACGATAATAATGACCCTTCACAATACAGAACATTTACACAACCCAAAAAACTTACACAAAGCGAAATATAGAAACTATTAACTGTAAGGTGCTCACAAAGAAACCGCCAAAAGCGACTGAAAGCCTGCCATCACTTCTGTTCCTTTCTATTTCTCCTCTCTATCGCCCCAGGACATCGACCCCAACCCGTCCTACCATGCACCTCAATCCCTCTCCAATAAGCACCTCAGAGCATTCAGCCGCAATCGCCGAAGTCCCTGCGCCCACGCACGACACCACACTCCAGCCCGCCACCCGAAGGCGCAACATCCGAACTTTCCCTAAATGTAACGCCCACCTAATCACCTTCCCTTTGTGCATAAGCATCCTCACTTGTCCTCACATGAGAAGAGGCCGTTTGGCGGAGGAGGGGGGTTTCATACAAGATGTGAACATGATTCAATCAAGCTTAACAAGCCTCTAGAGAGCTGAGTCATGCTTTGACTTTAATGAAAGCAGATATTGTCATTAGAATAAGTCTGTCAAGCCAGAACATGGAAAATATTGCATCATTTCCAGTTTAAGCGTTTTCATTTGTAGTCAGAGAAGTGCTCGAACCAGAGCTGTATGCTGCATAGTTATGGTAGGAAAGAGGTGTGTTATGCTGGTGTGCTTCACTGTGCCAGACTTCACTCTGTTTTAGTGAGCTTGAATGTGTTTCATCAATCCTCTGTCACCATCTTAATTAGCCTATTCAAACTGCATGACAGCCTCTGCTGACCTGAAAAAACAACTCATTATAAAGGCCATGTCACCACCAATTATTCTTTCATTTTATTTCCTCTTCTCCACTGAATTTTTTATTCTCTTTTCCAAGTCAAAACTATTAAACAGGGCTCAACAATAAGGTCCATTTGGTTCAGTAGTTTAGATTTTTAGTGTTCTACCATAATATAATTTATTTTTTATTTTTAGCAATGCATCTTAGTGTCAAAAACTGCAAAGACAACTTATGTATATGTGCTCTATTGACTAATAAATTAAATCCATTCATTGGCACCAGGTGTCTTTGCTTGCTTTTCAGTATCAGGGTCATGTTCATTCATAATATCTGCTGTTTAAAGAAGCATTGTTTTATTTGCTGTGCAATCAGAATTGTTAGTCAATTGAATGCAGTTATTACTGATCTGTTGTAGGTTATCCAACTAAAAGTAGAGCGCTGTGACTTTGAATAGCTCTTTACTCCTTCTGTAGATGTTCTTAGTTTGACCCTTGTTTTGGGTCATTTATGAGCAGTAGTACATTTTCACTACGAAGAACTGTTGACCACACCAAGTATATTTTTAGCCTATGACGAGTAGTTCATGTAATGGTTGAAGACAGAGGGACATGAAACTTGCATTTCCCCTATATTTCATATCTCTTTTTTGACCTGCTCATTTAAAATTCATCAGCAAACTGTAGAAAAGACAAGAGGTGAAAAAGGTATATGGTGTTAAAAAGAGTGCTGAGGTGCTTTCAAAGATCACCTCCATAACAGTCTAAATATTTCAGTTAAGATAGTCCATCTGTAACAGCCGCACGACTAAGACACACAAATGCACTTACATGCGCATATAGAGGTGGCACTCAATCTAATGTGATACGCAACTTGACACATCTCAGTATCACACTCTGTATCTCTCACCGTGCATCCAATCCTCTTAGTCCTGATGTGATATTTCTCTGAAAACCAAGTTTGATATGTCAGACTATACAACAATAGGTGATAGGTACAACAATAGGTGACAGAGCACTTCATACAATCATCTTCTGTAAAGTCAGCTGTAGGGATTCAGAATGCATCCTGTGTGTGTCTACCTGTCTGTGCATGAAGGAGTTATATGTGGAGTAAACAAACTGTAAAAACTAACAATCTTGCATGTGTTCTTAATTGTATTTTGAGATACATGAATGTATTTGCTGACTGTGCCTGACCCATTTATTAAGAGGTTGGGCTGCTAGCCCTCAAGCTCCTCACCTCATTAAAGATCTACAGGCCTTGAAGGACATTACTGAAATAGCTTTCACAACACCTAGTAGATGCCTCATTGGGCTTCAGTCAATGTTTATAATGGCTAATGTCTGTGGAAGATTAAAGGTCTGTTATAACAGAGAGGTAGTTTGCATTAGCTCGCTTGAGCGTACAGGCTCACCGTTCAACTAGAGGCTCTTTAATAATAAGCCACAGGTGCTCCAAGATATAGAGAATAAATTAGTGTGAAATTATGACTTCTAAATGGCAAAAACCATATTTACTGCTTCTCTAGTCTATAAAATAAAATGTCAGTCTGCACAAATATACTTATTAAGACAAACAACACCAGGTCAACCTTCAAGAGAGCATTGTGTAAACGTTTAATGAACCTTTTTTATTCCCCCTCCCTTTTTTTAGAAATTGATTACATGCAACAGTGAGGATGAGGGATTAAGAAGATTTACAGATAAACAGCGATGTTGGCACTTTCAGCCACATTTAATTCAGCAAAACATTTGTGCAACACCAGCAAGCATTAATGCAGCATACATTGACAGACAGACATGTTCTGTTCAGACACCCTTAGAAAGTAAAGGGTCAGAGGAGGAAAGAGGGGACCAATACTAGAGTCCAGTGTTAACCTTTTTTTCTAAATAAGGCTGCTTTCTCTTTTAGTTTTACATTTGTTTGGTCTAGGAAGCCCATATTCAAGAATTTGCATTGTAAAACACAAATTCTGTCTGACCGCTGGCTGTGTACAAGGTGTTTTTTATGAGAAAATGTGCCTTTTTGTGTAATGCGTATTCAAGTGGCCACGTTTTTGTGTTTGTACATGCAAGTTTGGGTGTGTGTGTGCTGTGGGCTGTGCATTTGTCTCTTTTTGTGACTGGTGCATTTTGTCCTTACTCTGTTTTTTGTGGAACAATCAGGATTTTTCCCAGTAGCATTGCCCAATATGGTCCCTGGCAATGCAGAACTGTACTATTCCGGAAATCAATAATGAACAAAGGATGAATGAGGCAATTATGATGAAAAAAAAACAAAACGAGCAGAACAACACTGGGCCTCCAGTGGGCTGCTTTTCAAGACTGGCTGGCAGAAGAGAGAAAAGAAAGTGCATCATTTATACACACTTACTGAACATGACATGACTGACATATGATTGACCTCAAAACCACTCTGTAATCCAACAGTATACTATTTTAGTGCCTTCAGAATTCCTGTTTTCACATTGTTTCTTTGTTTTTTGTGCATGTTGAAATGCACAAACAGAGTCTTGGCTGTAAGGACCCTTCCCCTATATCCCTGAGCTATTCTAGGCTCTTCTTGCTGATCTCTTAATAACCCCCTCTCATTTTCTCAATGGGAGAGTCAAAGCGGAAATCAGAACAGTAATCACTCTGAAAGATGTTGGAAGAGAAGCATCATACTTACAGGAAAATGCAAGTGTGTGTGTGTGCATGTGTGTGTTTATTTTCATGTGCACCCCCTGCTGCTGCCCCTCCAAGCACTGTCATTTTCACAGTGGGTTGCTGGTGCTTTGGAGGAAAAGAGTCGAAAAATAAAGAGGAGAAAAGCATAAGGTAGATACAAAGAGAGCATGTGAATGGAAAGTATGATAGGAAAAGCATTGTGGAAGATCACTGGTGGCAAATAACAACTTGTTATTCTTAACTCATTTCCACAGTGGTAGACTCGTGTTTGTGTGTGTGGAAAAACTACCACACAAAGAAATGCATTTTCATTTTGGCATTTTTCCAGCTTAAGCATGCTGCACACTGTATGATTTTGGCTATAATTTTGCTGTCTAAAACAAATTTCTGCAATCATAAAAGATTTTTTGAATGTCTTAATGAAAAGCGAAAATGCTAAATGTTTCTGAGAGGGTTGTGTTTACAGGTGAGATATAGAATATAAATATAAACACAATAGAATTCAATGGAAAATCTCCAACATGACAGAGAAATACAAACGTGTGTGTGTGTGTGTGTGTGAGAGAGAGAGAAATGTTAAGTTAAAAATGCTGATATTTGTTTATATGATGTGCAACATAAATATTTCATTATGATTGAACTATCAACATTAGCTTGAATATGCTCTGAAGAATGAGCTGCAGTCCAAGACTTCTGTCTCTCTTTTTTATTATTTTCCAGGCAAAACATTGCCAGCATTGGGGGAAAAAAACTACTGGGTTTTTTGCAGTATAATTTCACATGGAAATGAGGATGTCAGAATAGACGTGGACTGTGAGCTAAAATGTCCAGTCTGCGCTGTCAATCTGAAGAGGAAAAAAAATCAGACATTAACCACTGGCTTCAGCTAGTTAGCTAACTTGAGAATATGTCCACGCTGCGAGGAACACAGGGAGCAGCAGTAGTAAACATCTTATATTATTGCATGCAGATACATTGCAATACCTGTCATTGACTGCAGTGTCATCCAGTGGACACACATGCTACCAGAGACGATAGCTTGATCAAAGGACATTGAGGAAGCTCAATTTTAAAGCAGTATGCCTAACATCTGACGTGACACTGGGGCACACCTCATAAAACTAGGACTGTCCTGAGTAAACCGGGACATCTGATAACCCAAGCCTTTAGGCTCCTGTCAGCCTAATTAATCATTTGAATGAATCCAGCCTGAACTTGAATGACTTTTTCCGGTCTGCATTCACAGCCTATGACAGCTGATATGCAGCATGAGCAAATTGAGAAAGTGGAGGTTTAAGGGAACTAAGCTACATTAAATTCAGCCTCAGCGTCCGACGGAAGCCTGTTGTTCATAGAGTTAAACAAAGATGTATGTGCTTTTATTGGTACACTGTGTAGACAACTTCAAATAATATGAACGCAAACATACAGTAGCTTCACTCGCAGCCCCAACCCCATCACCTTGACTGATTGATTCCCAGCTCTTTCCTGTCGTATCTACATTGGTGTTGTGGTTCACTACATAATATCGTTACTGAAGCAAACCAAAGATGACATGCACCAACATTAACAGAAATGAAATGTTGCTGCATGAAAATTTTTATCTCCGTTTCCATTTAGATTTTTCCGTTGGAAGCCAAACCAATTCCGTATTACATTACTGGTAGTGATTTAGCACTTAGTTCTCGAGTAATGCTGTTATGTTGTGTCCTCAGGGGCACTATTTATATCCCAATCTTTCTCTGTCAAATAGACAGTAAACTGCTTCAGTCTTGCTTGGTTGTCTGCTCATGATGTGCTGGGTAATAGGTGTTTTCACTGTCACCGGTTATCATGGCTGTTGACAGAAGTCATAACCCTATCGTGGGCCATTTTCATCATGTCATAAGCTATGTGCAATTGTCAAACCATTGTCTTGATGTAAAAGTGCATGTCACAGAACAATGTGATCCTTAAAGAGATTGTTCACCCAAAAATTTTAATTCTGTCATTATTTACTCACATATATTACTTTCTTTCTTCTGTGGAACATATAAAAGAAGATATTGTGAGAAATCTTTCAGTGTTCCAAATACATACAGTATCACACACACATATATGAGTAATAAACACAAACATGCTGTGCTAAATTATTCATACATGTCTAATAGCTATTTAAGTATGACTTTTGTTTCTTATGCATTTATTATTATTATTATTTTATTTATTGATTGATTTAATCTATCAAACGATTGATACACAGAGAGATTTAAATATTTTATATAAAAGAGAGAAAAAAACCTCTCAAAGGTTTTATAGTCATCAAAGAATGTCTTGTCACCAAAAAAAAAAGCCTTATCACAAACCTGGTTTGAATGGTCAGAGTCATATACAGTAGGTATGATAGGTAAAAAAAAATAACTACATTTGCAGTATCGTTGTTTTCTGCTTTGTTTTAGCAAAAGAATTGATCTGTTTTGGTGCTCACTATGCTTCTGTTTTTAAAATAACAGTGTCATCCGCAGCTCGTAATGGTGCTTTAGTGTCTTTAGAGAGAAGCAGAGCACGCAGGAAGGGCTTGAATGAAGCCTGTTTGCCAGATAATATATATATATTAGAGGAAATAACACCGAAAGATCATTACAATAAACGACCCTGAGCACTTGTGGTGTGACGCGCTGCTCAATTGATTTAGAAATGGTAAAATGGTGCTGCCATTGCCATTATGCACCATGGTCCAGTTGAAACCAAGCCGACATCTGAATATGCCTGTCTTATATGAAATGTCTGAGATTTAAATGTGTCAGTTAATTCAATCAAAAAGTTACTTTATTTTAGGGAATCAACAGATGAATTGGATTTTCCAAAATATTCATGTTTTGGCTTTACCTTCTTGTTTTATCCAGATGTTTTCTCTTCACTTGGACACTTCTGCCATGAAATAACAGCACTTTGGTATTCATTCAACTAAGGTGTTCAAACGTACAGTTCAAGAATGGAAAGCAGAACTCTTGATGTAATTGCCTTGCATTTATAGCACCATGTGTGCCCTCTGCGATTGAATGTAACATCCTAATATCCACATGTTTGGGGAAAAAAACCTATCTCGGGATTCTTTCTCTGTGTCTTACTCTTTTTCACGTCCTCTCTGTCACCTCTTCCAGACTCTGGAAAAAGTTCCTCTACCTTGTTTCTATTGACATCCGGTAATCCGTTTACAGCTGTTCACTACAGCTGTGAAAATACAAGAACATTTGCCTCTTTTCCCTCCACACCCACAGACATTAAGAATAAATAAGGCAAGTGAGAACGAATGAGAGGAGAGAGAGAGTTTGACTAATGATGTTTCTACGTGAGCTAAATTCCCCATTATTGACACAATAGGTAATTATTCCACCTATTCCTCTTCTTCAAAATGAGCAAGAATGTTTGAATTGGATCGTCTCCCACTCACTTGACTGGTGAGGAGTGCCTGAGGACAGCGGTCTCCACGGAGACCACATGGTAACCAGGGTAACCTGGCCTTTGACACTAGATCAGTTTTCAGAGGAAATGGGTCGAACCTTTGGCGCGGAAAGGAGGGTCTCTATTGCCTCTTACATGGTCTGCAATCATGTTTGGTTAACATTACTCACATTAGTTTAACTTCTCAGCATCGTCTGTGTCTTGGACCGTTATTCTGCCCACAGTCCAACACAGAAGCTGCTTCCTCCTTTCTCAGGGTGAATCATTCAAGTGCATCCTCACTTTCTTTTTCAGAGGAGCTCTGAACTCTACTCTCCATCTTCGTCAACACTTGGCTTCCTGCTTAAAATGACAACCAAAAAAACTGCAGAAGTAATAATACAGGGAGGGTGCAATTGTAATAATGCCCATTGTAGGAGTGGGCGACATACCGATAGACACTTTTTGAGAGATTTTTGACTATCGTCTCTATTACGGTTACATGCTCACGTGGCGTTGCTGTGCTATGTGGTCACGAAAACGTATAAATCGCACGCGTTTTTAAGCATTGCTGTTTAAAAAAAGTGATTTTAAGTCTTTGAAACACAATCAGCAGTGAGAGAACTAATTTTGCTATATGCACGCGCTGTCTGAAAGTGCTCATAGACTGCGGGAGTACTGAACTGAGTTTTTATGTTTGTTAGTTTTTACACTTGTGTAACAGTATATTGGATCCGAGCAGCTCTTAAAGTGACAGCAGTCTAATATTCCTGCTGTCTGTCATTCAGGTTAATCAAATAACAGAAAAAAAATATCTCACTGCTCTAGACTAAATCAGTTTTGGAACTTTAATAAGAAGAAATATATTTAATTTACACAGTGAAGAATATGCATTGGTTTTACACATTTTATTACTGTATACAATGTAGCTTTTATTATTACTTTGTTCTACTGTAGGTTTTTTTGTCCTGTTGCTTGTAATTCGTTTCTCATTCTTATTTAATTGCTGACTGTTTACTTGTCTTAAGTTAGCTTGAGTTGTTTATTTAGCTTGTTTGTTTTATGTAGGCTAGTGTTTTTTTGTGTGATAATGACACTGGTGACAAAATTCTGACACTTTTATGGTATAAAAATTGTGCTATCATAAAGACCTTATTTAAAGCAAAATAACTATATCGTGATATATATCGTTACCGTGACATAAAGTTACTCATGTCATGATATAAGATTTTAGTCATATCACCCACCCCTACTCATTAGTAGTGTTGGTAAAAAAAAAAACATGATAGCATTAACATTGGTCTATAACTAGCTGGGTTAACACCGCATTAAATTAAGACACAGAAATAGGAAGCATATATTTCATGGAGTAAAATGAAACGTGAATTTTATTTTGTGTTATTTTATTCATTAATTCGTTAATTTATTCATTCATGTGTATGTTTAAATAGTAATCATTTAAGGAAAAGTCAGAAAGGAAAAATATCATTAAAGAAAATACAGTTTATATGTACAGTTCTGTTTTGGGGTTACATCTGCTGACTGTTTATACATCCTTTCCTCATGTCAGAATGAATGATTCTCTTAAGTCATTGTTCTGGCTCACATAACACAACGTGAAGAAATAGTCCCATTTCCTCTTGCTTTCTGCCTCCATTCTCTGTCCATCCCAATAAATAAGTCTCTCTTCGACCTCTCTGTTTTCATTATTGTCCTGTCTGGAAGTGTAATACTGCAAAATAATCTAGCCATTCTCAGGGTTTAACATGATGGTTCAATAAAAGCTAAATGAAATGGAAAAGCATTTTTTTTTCCAAACAGAGATTTGCTGATACATAAAGCAAACAGCATTCTATTTCATTTTGGGCAGAGTGAAAGGTCAACCTTTCATTTACCCCAACGTCTATTAACTCCTCTCTTTCTCTCTCTCTCTCTCTCTCTCTCTCTCTCTCTCTCTCTACCACCACAGTGTTATACCTCTACTGTGTGTGCAGCCATCAGAATTTAAATTGACCATGACTACACAAGTCTGTGGCCTCCAAATTAACTGCCACATTTATCCATGAATCATCAGAGTCGAACAACAGCAGCCATTTTATCATTGTGAGGATGCATATTTTGTCCTTTGAGGCCCGATTTAAGCATCTGTATCCAAAGCCATTTTCCCCATTTTAGACATATCTGTGTCAGACAAACAAATTGAAATGACAATTACTCATGCGGCACAATGCTTAATGAATGATGACAGTACAAGTGCAGCTATTCAGACGTGTACCTGTGAATGTGCAGCCGTTTGATTTCACCCAAGGTGAGTGCTAGGAATATTACTGGCAAAGTTTGTGTTTGCTTTTTAATCCCCACAATCCTTCAGAGGAGAGAGGTCCTGCATTTACGATAATCAATCAGACATGCTGAAAAGTTTGAGCATGCACAGCCCCGTCCAAAAATATTAGCTAGCGTGCTTCTCTGCCAAGACATACAGAGTCTGGTCTTAAACTATTTGCTTAATGCCTCTGAGATCAGTGGAACACAGAAAAAGGCGTAAAACATTTCATGATGAAAACTGTGTAGTACAGCATGAGGTTAATAATGTAACTAGACCTCATTCACTGCAATGCTTTATGTTCACCTAAATCCTAGCAGTAGTTTTGATAATAGCTAAATGGTCACAGAGGGCTAGTCTTGTGTAGGGTTGACCTTTTGCAATCAAGTAGACCTGTTCCTTTATAGTCGTGCCCTTGAGCAAACGACACTTAGCCTCTTGGTGCTACAGGGGTGCTGTTGCTGTAATTAGTGTAGTAGATGATGAAAATTGACCGCTAAAGGGCAAAGTTATAATCTCTGTATACATATCTCTTAACTGAGCTCTCAGTGTGTATGAGGTGGGACTCGGAACCAAGAGTGCCTTCTTACAACTATCATTAAACTCCTTACGATTCCTATCATTAAAATGGACTTAAAATAACTTTTTGACTTATATTTCAGGCTGTAAGAAAGCCTGGATTTTTTTTGCATATATTTACTTGATGAATTTTGTTCTTACAATAGGTACATTGATTAATGCATTTTTAAGTTATATGTGTAAAACTATTCTAAAATTATTTTAAGGGCCTTGAAGGGCCAACCCTTTATATTAAATTTGAACAGTGACTGCTTTTAGTAGCAGCTTTAAAATGAACTGCTGTTTTAAAATCCTCCTGTCAAATCTGCTGTAACGTTGTTATCATAACGGAGACAAAGGCACAGATGGCACTTTTTGCACGTTTAAAGTGGTAGGCTGAGATTACTCACTCAGATCTCACTGGAGTCCGAATCAGAGAGCCCCCGCTGAGACGGGGAAGGAGATTAAGCTTTCCCTGTGGAGAATCTGTGCCATTTTGACCCAAACAGACTGTCTGGAATCGGTGACTACTGTACATATGCAAAAATATCCACATTGGGTCCTTACTGTTATTTGATAGGCATAGGTCCATTAGGTCAGAGAAAGTATGTGATTGCTCATCACTGCTTTTTTATAACAGAGTTTTAAGGTTGCAGGTTTACATGAAATCTATGTGTGCAGAAAGATCTGTAGATTTTTGTGTATTTATTTTGATAGTTCGATTATGCTTTCAGTTACCAATAACTGTAGAGTGGAGCACCAAAATGATTTTGTGTTTATTAATTTGTTCGCTTGTATCTATTTTTTCTTCCACATGTCATGTGTAGGGCTCCATAGTGTAGCACTTTCTCAACTCTATTTAACACATTTTACTGTGTTTTTATTCATCATTTGACTAACACATTTGAACAGATGTCCTTATAAAATTACAACAGAAATTATAAGGGGGAAAAAAGTCTGAAGTCTGATTCTGCTTGTATAAACGCTATATAATACGCTATGGATGAAACAGTATTTGTTTTGAGTATTGTGTGTTTATGAGAAATGGGGAATCACTGCATCATCCAGCGTAATGTAGGTTCTGGCTTCATCTATGCTTATTAATGGAGCAGAAATGATTGACCCAGTATTGACTCTGAAAGGCATTGATTAATCTACCTACATAAATCAGCAATTTTCAAATGCCCCAATTAAATTTCATCTCTCTAGCATTTAAAGAGAGGATCTAAATAATTTCCTTTTGAGGACTGTCACAGTTCAGCTGAGTTTAGATTATTCCAAGTTTGTCTCCAGGAACGTGTCTATATCATTAGTTATATACATTTATTACTGTTGTGGTATCACAC
Organism: Sinocyclocheilus anophthalmus; assembly: GCA_018155175.1. Taxonomy (NCBI): domain Eukaryota; kingdom Metazoa; phylum Chordata; class Actinopteri; order Cypriniformes; family Cyprinidae; genus Sinocyclocheilus; species Sinocyclocheilus anophthalmus. Next base: position 349,171 of record JADLZN010011434.1, read on the forward strand.
ATCTAAACATGACTTTATTTTGCATATTTTATTAGTAAATAAAAAGTAAATGGGATTGGGTCTAATCAGATTGTTTCCCACCACAGTAAACCAAGGCTCCAATATATGATGCATTGCTGACCATAAGAGACTGAAGGCTATATCAATATATATTGATAATCTTATCAGCAAACTGTTCCCACAGCTAAAATATGATGAGTTATCTTGATATAACACTTTAGAATTAGATGCTTTTTTTCAAGAAGCGCTTTCCAATAACTACTTTTCTTTCAGATATCCCTTAAAATATAATTTGACTGTAGTAAGAGTGGATAGCCTGAAATTAATATCTATGTACGCTATCAAACTTGACCTTAGACTCAAAAGTTTTACAGCTTTAAAGCTGATGCTGACAAATTGGATCATGTTTGAAGAGCTGACAGCCAAAAAGACATCACTATGGACATGATTTTTACCCTAAGGCAAGTTTTAATATGATCAAAGACCCTTATACACAATATTAAGCGACAAGAGATAAAGCCATGTCAGTGAAATGTTTTTTTTCCAGTCACCAGCTGTGACCGTAACAAGCAAAAGGACATTGTTGATCATCAGTCCCACTCCTCATAACTGTTTATTATAGGGCTATATCGCTTTGATCAAGTATAATTGCACTGTGTAGAAATTGCAATTTTTTTTTAAGATGCACCTTTTAACACTCTCATGTTAGCCACATCTGCATGCAGTGTCTTAAAGGAAAAACCTACAGTACATGTTTGTGTGTGTGTGTGTGTGTGTGTTCACGTTTTTGTGACATATGAGGACACAACTTTGTATAACGACATGGGTATGACATAGGTATTACAAGAAGAAGGTGACTTATGGGGGCATTACCCCATGTCCCCATTTTTCAAAACGCTTATAAATCATACAGAGTGAGTTTTTTTGAGAAAGTAAAAGTGCACAAAGTTTCCTGTAAGAGGTAGGGTTAGGTGTAGGGTTGGTGTAGGGCGATAGAAAATACAATTTGTACAGTATAAAAACCATTACGCCTATGGAATGTCCCCACAATTCACAAAAACAAATGTGTGTGTGTGTGTGTGTGTGTGTGTGCATTCCTAATTGGTTATACTATTTGACAATTAGAAGAGCCCGTACTTAGACTTTCCATTGCTTATATTTTCTGTCATCAGATCTCATGTTAACTGAATCTCATTGAATCTCATCAAATTGTGTCTTGTTATGTTGAGGTACAGTATCAGTGAATATTGTATCTCTGGCTAAGAGAATAGATGTCAGATTGTATTGTAATGAAAAGTCTAATTCACAGCCTAGAACTTGGAACATTAAATATCTTCTGATTGGCTGAGATTGTGTCATGTCACACAGTAGTCTCTCTTTCAGGGTGAACAAAGGACCACCATTTGTGGTTGGTACAATGTGTTTGTTTTTGCGAGTGTTTATTTCTTTTCCTGGCTTGTGTGTCACTTCCATGTTTGCGCTCCTGTGTGTGAATGGGAAGTTGATATGCCTTTCCTTCGATCAACTACGCAGACGTCACCAGGCTACTCATGCCCATCAATGATTTAACTAATGTGTAACATGGTCTTAAATACACTGTTCTTTTTACAGGCGTGTGTTTTTTGATACTTCCCTGTCTATGTACGACCTTCAACACAGTTTTGTTTCCATATGCGTGTATATGATTACACCTTCCTCAGGTCATGATCAGAGAGCCGAGACCCCACAGTGCAGGAAACTGTATAATTGTTGCCATGCACTGCACCTACAGACAAATGTTACATAGTAGCCCCAAGCACAAAGCTGTGATCATGCACACAGTGTGAGCATTGTTATCCCTTTTTTCCTTTTGTCTTCAGTGTTTTCATGGGTCCTCGTCCCTGGTGTAGGTGTTTGATGTGTGGGCTGTTCTTTAGTCTGAGCTGAGCCATTATGACAGGCAGGAGGGACTTAATAACAGTGCTTTCACCCTAAGCATGCTCCTGACAAATTACCTGTGTGAGACCTGGATTTAGAGAAGGGTCAGTGGAAAGATCACGCTCTCTCTCTCGCTCTCTCACACACACACACACACACACAAGCACAGACAAACACACATTTCCTTTGTCTCCCTTGAAAAGGGAGTCTCTTCACTGGCCTCTGTCCCTTCACACTATCATGCAGACATAATAGATGGCTTAATCTATCCACGTGTTTGATGTGTGTGGGAGAATATTTCCATATTCCACATTTGGAGAGAAATAAAGAGAGAGGGGGATCTGTATATGTGTGTTGTCACAAGCTTGCCTATTGGCAGACGCAGAAGCGGATTCTTAAAGGGTAATTTCACCCTCAAATGAATTCTATCATTATTTACTCACCCTTACCTTAACCTGTATGCAAAAGAATATGTTTTCACAGGTTTGTTTGCTATAGAGTGGAGATTCATAGCATGGGGCAATGTCGCGTGTCGCAAAAGGACAAAAAAGCATTCCTTATATATAATTCATATACTATATTTCAATACTTTTGAAGTCACTCAATAGCTTTGTGCAAGGACAAACATGAATTTTAAAGGCATAGTTCACCACCAAAAAATGAACCTTTCGGTCAGACTTTATCGACTACCCTCATGTTGTTCCAAAGCTGTATGATGAGTTTCTTTCCTTAAAAACTCCTAAAAGAAACCTAAACGAAGATATTTTGAGTAATGTATCAAGTGGTTTTGTCAATGGTCAACTCAAAATATCTTCTTTTATGCTCAAAAGAAAAGTCAGGTTTGGAACAACATGAGGGCAAGCAAATGAATTCAGAATTAATTTAAGAGTTAATATCCACTCCATTGTGATGTTCACTTAAAAACCACTGAGACTAGATTGAATCACTGAGTTGAACTCGAGTATTGGACAGATTTGTGAATGAATCGTGTTTTTTTTGTTTTGCTTTCTTTAGTTTTTTTAAACCAGTTTTATGAACCGGATCTGCTGGTTTAAAAGAAACTATACACGTTTCCATTTAGAACGACTTGAGAAAGATTAAATGATGACAGACTTGTGCACTATGCCTTTAATCTGTGCCTCTGTCTCTTGACCCCACTGTCTGTTGAGGACTCTCACTAAAACAAGCATCTCTTGTAGGGAATCCTATTTTTTTCTCTCTCTCTGAGAGGTGCATCAGGTAGAGCTAAGCCAGAATGCAAACCCAAGCAGGTCTCGGTTGTTTCAGAAGAAGCTTTCAGCATTCAAACAGCGCTCCACAATTCTACCCCTCGGCTTTCTTCGGTTGAGTATTGAAAATTTGCCGTTGCCGCAGTCAGTTTTCTTCAAGTCTGTCTTTTGTTCCAGTGGCTGAGCTCAGGTGCACGGAACAGACCTCTCTCACTCTCTCCCCCTCTTCATCTCTCTATGCTTCTCATTTTCCCGCTCAGCACTGACTGGATATCAAACCTGCCAATTTGCATATTAAATTGGGTGGAAAGCAAAATTAGTAGAGGTGCATTGAGTAAAAGCAGTGACACACATGTACACACAGACATGTTTGTCTCTTTCGCAGGCTGTTCTGTTTACAAAGTTCCACTGCACCGAAAGACTCAGCGGAGTGTTTGAATTAGCGACTCGTTCAGAGCTTTGTTGCATGATGAATATTACTGCTGTTCATTAGCATGAGTAATTAGGTCAATACTATCACGTGGTCTCTTTCATGAATGCTGTGTAAAGGTGAAGCATTTAAACATGGCACTTTCAGAGAAATGTTGAGACAAGCGGTATGATTGTTCTCTCATGTTTCTACATAAAGTTGTCCGTATTGTCTTTCATCCAATCATGAGTAGGCATACAAAGCTTGATTCTTCTTAAAAGACACTATGTGACTTGCCTATTGTGAGAGAGGATCCAGTTGGAGATCTTTAAGCAGATTATCTTATAGCTGATTACATGACCTACAGACAATTGCTAAAACCTCATTCTGAAGTGGCAGTCAGACATCATCGCAGATTGGTGATTACGCTCTTAAAGCGCCATCAGCCACCACATTCTGCCCCATGTTGTTTTACCGGCCTCTGTACCCTCTTCCAGCCCTGCCAGCTCGCCGTACTCCTCTGGGACAGCCGCAGGATGTTGTTTGATGGCTTTTATCCACAGACCACAAAGGGGGCTCTGTGCTAAACTCTGCGAGTTATTGCTTTGTATGTTGAGGGGAGTTTACGACGAGGAGATCTTTCCTTTTGCCCATGGCAAGTCTTTGTTTTGGGATGGATAACTTGTTTCACAGAGATCCCTTTGAGAGTCTCTCCTGTTCGGCACAGCTCCCTTGCGGAACTCCCTGCTTGTTTTTTCACTGCGCATTTGGTGAACAACAGCGCCACTTAAAGGTAATTAACGGAACTGCATCTTATAATAAAGTTCAGTTTATTTGATAACATTCACCCAACAACTCTGGGTTCATTCGTGTGAAGACTGTATGGTTTGTGTATTAGTGGGTGTGTTTTTTTGACTAGTGACTGACTTGTTTTGCCTTATGTTTCTCTTATCTTTTATTTGTTGTGTTATATTCATGTTATTTTTTTGTTTCCTGTGTGGTGTTTCTGTCCAACAAAAACACAACAGAGACATTAGTGCCCTTGAGCTGAAGGCCCCATTGTTGGCGTTAAATCTGTGCGGTGTTGTCTGAGTGTAAATAAAGTAGTTCACAACTTACGGAATAACTTTACTTTATATATATATGTGCTATAAATATTTAAATCTTGACATTTCCATTTAATACAATATGTATTTACAATACGATATATCAAATACCATGGGCGTTGGGCTGTATATTCTATATATATATATATTGTATATATATATATTATATATATTATATATATATATATACCGACTATATATGGATCGAACATGCTACCTAAATATTCCTCGCACAAACAATATTTATATTGCAAATATAAAAATAAAACTCTATTGCACTTCCTTTATTAACAAGATTAAATATTATATATAAAATCATTTTATTATAAAATATATTTGTGAAACTATTATATTGACCACATTAATTGACCTTTATATGTCTGTTATTTCTTTAAATAAAATTCCAGCATCTTTACCCTTAAACAGGTTGCATCATAAACAATGTTTTACTGTTAAATGTGTCCCCACATAACGGATCCATACCCACTGACATGCAGTCACTGAAGACATTGTGTTTTTTAGGTGATCTTGGTGAGCTCCAGCATCAATGAACGTGACCAGATGCTCTTCATCAGCACAGATGAGGGTTCATCCTTCCAACGGCAGCCTGTCTCCTTCACCGTGGATACACTCCTTTTCCATCCATCTGAGGAAGACAAACTTTTGGCTTACAGCAAGGAGGCGAAGGTCAGTGATGAAAGTGTTGGCCAACACAGATTAATGCAGTCGAGTAAATGACTATTAATGACACCAATTGAAGTCAGTGTTTTTTTGGCAGCTCCAAACCGGTTGCTCACAAGATCATAATGTGTCTTAATTCCAACTGCATGTTTGTAGCTTTTCTTGTCAGGCTCAACTGCCTGAATTAGTCTTTGTAGCTTTTTCAGTATTAATGATTTAGGTCTCGGCTGAACACCTTGACCAACTGTTCTCAACACATTTCTCACCCAGCTTTGTTTATGGCTCTGCCTTTTGCTCTCTAGCATATTGGCATCCTCATTATTAGAGTTATGAGCAGCACTGTTTGGCCTTCAGGCCATGGTTGTCTCTCGCTAAAGAGCATGTTTACATTGTTAACGGCTGAGCGAGCAACAAGGCAAGATCTGTGTGTGTGTGTGTGTGTGTGTGTGTGTGTGTGTGGTTTGCGGGGGCGGTTGCTGCCTGTTCATGGTGCCGGTGCACGGAACTGTGCACTAAAACCCCGACACTGCTTGCAATACTCTCGACATATTCTCATCTCTGCGTCCCCTAAATGGGAAAGACAATGAAAAGGGTGTATTTGTCTGAGTGTATTGTTATTGTGCAGTTTGGTTCGCGGTATTCTTCGATGCAAGTGGTTGATCACTATCTCTCCTTCTAGGATTTGAATCCATGGGCGCAGATGCATTATACACACAAACACACACTCAACATATGTGATTTTAATTGGAGATTATGGCCGTTTTCACAACATAATCGTTTCCGTACCGCAAAGAATCGCTCATCGCCTTTCATTGAAGTCCTGCGAATTTGCACTCCCAGTCGGGCATTATCTTAAGCCCAGCGAACACGCTCAAGGGTAGACCGTGCTCTTCAAGCATTCTTCGGACAGTAAATCCACATGATTTATTTTGTCTTTCTTTTTTTTCCGCATGTTATATCTCACCGATCTGCGGTAACCAAAGGACTCTTGCTACAGGCGCTGTTTTCGGTAACTAAAGCAGCGTTTGTGGTGATTTTCTTTTCCAACTCATCTATTAACAATCCTTAGATTTCGGGAACTTCCTGTTGGTTTCACACTGTACCTGTTTTGTGGCACCAACCAAAACCTACGTGTGGGGCTGCGGGGCCTGTCAGCTCACACAAAAAAACATTCAAAGGTGGTCGGGACGTCACGATGCCTAAAATACATGCAGCTGTATTCCCTACATGTGATTGGACCATGGTCACATTTCATTTTATGTGGCCACCTTCAGCCCACATTCGACATCTGCTACACTAACTTAGTTGGCGTGTCCCCAAAAGAGGCTAAACGGTAAGTCGCGGTGTCAGTACTGGTTGTTGATCCTTCCCATTGCCTCTGAGACTTCTTTTTAATCACCTATTCCACTATCCGGTCTCCTTGTCTTTTCCACCTTTTCGTAGTGGAAAACAATGTGTCAACCCCTTCTTTTATTTACCAGTCCTTCCGCTGCTTGGTTTTAGGTTCACAATGCTAAAGCAAGCCTGGGATTGCCTAATCCTGCCGCCTTGTACAGGTAGCCATCCGCAAATCTCTTGCTACAGATTGTGACACCTTTTTATTTGTCTTCCAAGTTACCGTCGAGGCTTCTATGCGTGTACCGTCTCAGTGGCAACCTGCTCTATTTTATGTCTGATACTTTTTCAGAATATGTTTCTTCTCTTGGTTATTCCATTTTGCTCATTTAATGATGTTGAGTGGTGTTTTGGTTTGTTCATTGCTCGTCACGCAGGTGACTAGCCATTCGTTTTACCTTTTCCAGATTCAAAAAGTCACGGATAATAGAATTCGTACTAGTGTCTGTGGTTGATTGTGATAAAAGATGAAAAAGTCAGTACCTGCGCATTCTTGCATGCAATAAGAAACCCATCCAGTTTACCAGTTTTATTTCCTTTCGGTCGGGCGCGCCCTGCGAGGTTTTCGTACAGTTTATTGACACTGTAAATCTGAAGCTGTTTTTACTCGATTCCTCAGCAGCAGGGGGTTTGATAAGGGTCGTACCCCTTCCCTCTCTACTGTCTCCAAACCTCTTTAAAACATCTCAGAGAATTGCCTCAGAAGACGTGACAGAATCAGTTCATAGTGAGGGTTGTGGCTCTCTCGTCCTCCCCGTCTGCTTCCTCGCTCATAAAACAAAAGAAGGGGAGGTCTGGGAGAAGAGAGCATAAATCAGCGTGGCTTTAATGGACAGGGATGCTGTCTGGGAGGGTGGTCCGTACCGTGTGGTCAGGAGAGGAGTCTTGAGCTCATTGCAACTTATTATGTGATGTTGAGACATGACGGTCAAGTAATCCGCTATAAATCAGTGTAGAGCTAGATTATGTAGCTATTATGCTGTTGTAAATATTTACATGTCATAAAGCTTTGATTTAGAAATATCACAGGCATTTAGAACAATTATCTCCAGCTGAAATGCTGAAAAGCACGCTGTCAGATATAGACATTAAAACTCTTGTTTTTTCCCCCAAACTAGCACAAACCTCGCCCAGGAGCCGATTCTAAAGATTTCATTGATCTTGTCAATCAAAGTCCTGATTGCCCACACAGAGCTGAAACAACAACGAACCCCCGACCTAAACCCAAATATTAACCATTAGCAGGACATCCCATTCCTAACAGATCGGATTCATCAGTGTAATTGGTTCCACTTTATTTTATGTGGCCTTAACTACTAGGTACTTATGTCAAAAAATAAGTACAATGTACTTATTGTGTTCATATTGTATTGCAAAACACTTCTGCTGCTATTGAGGTGGGATACGGGTAAGTTTAGGGACAGGTTTGGTGGTATGGGTAGGTTTAAGGGTGGGTTGAAGTGTAAGGGATGGGTCAACAGTGTAAATTTAAATGTAATTACAGAAATGAATTACCAATGTAATTACATGCATGTAGTTTTTAAATATAAGTACAATGTTAACATGTATGTAGACAATAAGTGCATTGTATTAATGATTAATTTAAATGGAAGCGCATAATAGTTAAGGCCCCCTAATATAAAGTGGGACAGTGTAATTTCTGAACTCTGAATGAAATGCCTTAAGTCTGAACTTTTTGTGACAGCTAACTGAGTGATTGAGTTGACCAATAAAAACTGCTGTGGAAGGAATTTGGAACTTAATTGGTTTGGGGGAAAAATCATGCAAAACAACACACACATTCTTAAAAGGTTCTGTTAATTTCCTGCTTGTTAAAATGCTTGTAAAATAATGTAGGTTTTGTGCAGGTTTACTGAGCTAGAACTTCCCTGAGCAGTATAGTAACCTCCAAACAATTGTGTTTAACACAACTAGACAAAAGACAGCAAGCTGTCTGCATTCCTTGAAACCAAGGACTTTCTATGTGTCTATGGTTGAGAAGGTTCTGCTGAGGGAATGTTTTAAAGGGATAGTTACTCCAAAAATGACATCCATTCTGTCATTTATTTAACCACAATTATTTCACTTTTTTCTTCTGTGGAACAGAAAATGTCAAATTCTGAAAAGTGTCACTGTTTTTGTGTGTGATTACAAGCATTAACTCTTCAAAGCTTTCCATTTTTTGCTAAATCAAGTCATTGGAACAACATGAAGGTGAGCAGATGCAGAAAGAATTGCAATTTTGGAGTGAACTATCCCTTTAAGATGTCCTTCTGTGTGTGAGTCGGTCTTGTTTGATCCTCTCAATGTGTTGCTAAACTGTATGCTTTGTTTAAGGGCCGTGACGGGGGTGGATGTGGATCCTGATTTGGTTCATATGGAGATTCAAGACATCGGTGGTGGTAAGGGAGCTCATGTGTTTATAGAACAGTGCATTTCAATTCAGTTTTACATACTGTATCAAACCACTGCGAACAAACCTCTTTCAGAGAAATTCCTCCTGGCTGAGCTATTTTGTAAGGCTTGCGTGTTTGTGTGTGTGAAAGAGACCAGGCGTACAGATACAAACTGTTGTACAGAGCTCTATCACACTCAAGCCAGTGAAGGTTAAACGCTGCCTGACAGTCACATTGCAACCTACAAACACATACACTCAACCCCTAAGGGAGGTGAGAGATGTGTCTAACTAGTATAAAAATCACACTGGACACACAAATCAAGCCCTTCTTCTGATAAATGAACTTTCAGTTGTGGTTTTACTCTTTATCTGTTGGGCTTGTGTCACACTGACAGATGCAGACCTCAAGTGTTTTTTCTTCAGCTCAGTGGCTCTTTCAACCTCTCATAGGATGTGCTGTGTGTGTGTGTGTTTGTTGTGTTGTGGGTGTGTGTGTGTGTGTGTGTGTGTGTGTGTGTGTGTGTGGTGTGTGTGTGTGTGTGTGTGTGTGTGTGCACGTCTGACCTTGTGTGACAGAAGACAGAAGCAAAGCGCTCAGCCATTCTAATTGCTTTTTAATGAATTTCTCTGCTGTACTGCTTTGATTAACCATTCGTCCTCTTCAGTGAAGTAGTCTGCCCATTTGTTTGCCTAAAATTAATAACAAAAAATAAAACCACAGAGAATGAGAGGAAACAACATTATGAGAATAGCAATTAAGTTCCCCACTTTGATATGTAACATTTGGCCATGATTTTTGGAGTATGCATTCTCCTCTAATATTTTCATAATTTTCCAATTGGTTGTCATTTTTATGCATGTGTGTGTGTGTGTGTGTTAGTTTGTGTGTGTGTGTGTGTGCGTGTTTTATAGAGGTTGCTGAGCCAGCTATTGTGGGAGATTCTAACGAAAGGCATTGCTACAGGGCACCTCGGCACTGTTTTCCCATAATTAATTTTCTGCCATTCTGGAGCTAAGCAATGTGCCCAGTGAGGATCAGCTTCAGCTAATTTTGTTAAGAGCTCCATGTGTTTTTTTTTTTTTTTGAAGATATCTTTCACTCTATTCACCTTTGGAATGGCTTCCAAACACTCACTTACAAAAGCTGTATGATCAGACATAGAAATGAAATTCCTTTCAAAGTTTTGAAAGTCAAATTGTTACCTTCACTTTTCCTCTAACCCTTTTGTGTGTGTGTTTTCTGTCTTTCACCAGGATACCTTTATGTGACATGTCTCATACAAAATTGCTCTGATAAAATGGTGACAGCACAGTTCTTGGGGAAGATTGACCACAATTCCCTCTCAGTGCAAGATGAATACATATTTGTGAAGGTAAAATGATGTGTTGCATATCTTTACATATGATGTATGTACATATTTATTCAGAGAGATCCATTCAGACATTAGAGAGTTTAGCAGATTATCACCTTATATATTATATATTATATACACACTATACACTAACATCAAAAATTCAAGGTCAGTAAGTTTTTTTTAACGTTGTCCCTTATGCTCACCAAATCTGTAGTTATCAAAAATAAATTAATATTTTGAAATATTATTACAAATCCATTGACAATTACCATTTTATTTTATATCTTAAAATTTCTACAGTCTTAAGTGATGCATGATGTTTTATTGCCAATATGCTGATTGGATGTCAACGAAATGTTTATTTTTTTATAGCACTTTGGAAAGATGTTGCTGCCTTAGTATTTTTTGTAGAGTATAGTGTTCAAGGATTCTTTGAATATTTTTGATGAATTCAACAGTAAGCAGCGAGTTATTTGGATATCAAATATAAATTGCTTTACTGTCACTTCTGATAAACACAATTGCTTACCCGGCACTTTTAACCCAGTGTAAATCAACCATGGTCAGGCTGGTATTTCCTTAAAAAGAGGTTGTATTTGTGGATAATGATCGTCGGAATGCACTCACTTCACTGAAAGTCACTTATTCCAAGAATGCTTGCCAGATAATAAATGGATTTGAGTGTGTATGGAACTAACCCAGCTAAGATTACTGTATGGGAATCTGTTGCCAGGGACTAACAGTCAGTTACACAGTTTATAATTCAAAAATAATAATGATTAATAATAGCAAAAAATAACTATGTCTGATGACCAAGCAAGAATAAAGTGGTATATGATTTATATTATATATATATATATATATTATATATATAGCACGAGCGGGACCATGCTGCTGAAGGTCTATAGGTGTTAACCAAATTAACAGCTAATGCAAGACAGTTAACCTTGTTAATTTGTTTGATATAAAAAAAACTGAAAGTGTTAGACCTGTTAGTCTTTACCATGCCAGTGCACTGATCAGTGAAGCGTTAGAAGTGCCAGTACTGGGAATTCCTAACAGCGGACAGTTCATTTTCACATGTAAGAGGATGTGACGTCTCTCATCTCCAACAGCAAATACTGCCACAGCTGTGTTAGCCTTTTAGATGCGGTATATTGTCAGGCTTTTATTTGCTTGTGAGGAAAAATTTCTCAAATTAGGTACTGAAGTGAACAATAGGGCCCAAAGATAAGATGCAAGAAAGAATTTATACGGTTTGTTTACCATGCTTGTCAGGATATGAGCCTACATAAGATACTACAACACCACACACATATTATATTATATATATATATAGTTTTTTCAATATTGCTGGCATACTGCGTAGTAGCTAATTTTGGTAAAATTTAACAATAATTTTAGTCTCACATTCTTTATTTTGAACTACAGTATTGTTTTTCCCTTATATCCCTGTTTAAATTTTATTCCTTTTTTCTGATCTTTTATAATTAGCCAATGCCTCAAGGACATTTGCTCGTTCTATATTAATTTCTCTCACTCTCCCCCACCACCCATCTCCCTCACTTGCTCAGTTGCTTTTTGAAGGTATTGTAGCTGTTGAAAAGGAATTTAGATATGCCCTTGAGAAACAGGACTACAGTGTGTGAAATGTTTGTGTTCGGTCAGAGTCATGCTGTTTCAGACTGGACACAATTTATGTGAACCATAGAGACCAATAGACAGAGCTTTTGATTCAGTGCTAGTAGAGACTGAAGTGAAGTGACGTGACGTGACATGTGGCCAAGTATGGTGACCCATACTCGGAATTAGTGCTCTGCATTTATCCCATCCAAAGTGCACACACACAGCACTGAGTGAAAACACCACCCCGACCAAAGACCCGTGGAACACACACCCAGAGCAGTGGGTAGCCATTTATGCTGCGGCGCCCGGGGAGCAGTGTGGTATTGAAGGTGGGAGAGAGCTCTGTACATTCACTCCCCCCACCTACAATCCCTGCCGGTATGAGACTCGAACCCGCAACCTTTTGGGTTACGAGTCCGACTCTCTAACTATTAGGCCACGACTGCTCCACGACTGAATCTGTTGGGATAATAGTAGCTTTCATTGTGAACATTCTCAACATTGTGAATTGAGATGGCAAAGAAGAATAGGACATTGAGAGTGGTTTGTCTCAAAATTGCTGACAGTGAAGACAAGACCCCATCATTGGGATAGTGAAATAAAAACACACTGTCTTTCTTTCTTTTTCTTTTTAGGTAACTACAGGAAATCGAACCAAGTATTACATCTCATATCGAAGGAATGAATTTGTTCAGATGAGATTCCCTAAATATGCCCTTCCAAAGGTACGGTCCTCAGAAATGTGGCTGTAAAATGACCAATATTTACTCTGAAATCACTTTTGAGTGCAATTTTGGATTGTAGTCTTTGCCAAAAAAAACATTTTTTGTATGTTTAAAATGTTTTGTAGTGTACAAGAAACTTTTTGTGCTAAACATACTGCAATGCAAACTGATATTTAATATTGTGTTTCTATATTGTTTATTTAAAATATTGTTTTAACTTTCTGCTATTTAATCTTATTCACTCACAACACCATAAATTAAACAGTATCACACATATTCTCTGAAATCACTTTTGAGTGCAATTTTGGATTGTAGTCTTTGCCAAAAAAAACATTTTTTGTATGTTTAAAATGTTTTGTAGTGTACAAGAAACTTTTTGTGCTAAACATACTGCAATGCAAACTGATATTTAATATTGTGTTTCTATATTGTTTATTTAAAATATTGTTTTAACTTTCTGCTATTTAATCTTATTCAATCACAACACCATAAATTAAACAGTATCACACATATTAAGACACATATCTGTTTTTTTTTTATAAAACTAACAACACAATTACACAAGAGGGATATTCCTTTTAAATAGCAGTTCAATAAACAAATTAATATTTAAGAGGTTAATATTAAGTAGCTTTGAGTGACACATTATTGCCAGTATATTGTTGCTGCACAAAAGAAAATAGGACTACAAAGTAAAAGCAGAATTAACGTAGCAGTGGTGTTCCGTTCCTGAATAAATCAGTGTTTTTAAACAAATTGGTTAAGTAAATGATTCAATGGCTGAATCATAAAGACAGTTGTTTGTTTAATTGCTGAATGAATCACTGAGTTTGAGCAAATCGGTTAAATGAATAATTCAATGACTCACTTATAAAGACAGTCACTTGTTGCCACCTACTGGTGTACTGGTGTAACCTGCAGTAATAGTCACTGAAAAATACCCACAACTAATGCACAGACTGTCCACGTGTCCAAAACTGGCAAACACAGACAAACGTAGGGGAAAAAACAGTGACACTGCAGTATAAATGTAAAAAATGCTAAGATTAAGTTTGGTGCTTTTTACTATAGCAGCATCATGTGCATGTTTAGTTTTGTGTTTTAAGTTACTGCTGTTTTTGTCATGACCTATGTACTAAATGTGAGTTACTGTTTGAAGGTGGTTATTGTTCTTTTATCATCTGCAGCTGTTGTGGATTTCACTTTAAAGCCGGAGACTGACTATGACATATTGCAGCAATATGTATGAACTGAAGAGCACAGTTGGTGTCTAGCATTGAAACACTACACTACTACAACCCAGATGTGGGTTTAACCTACTGAGGAGCCGTGATGTATGACAGTAATATGCCGGCGAATGAAGACAGCTGGCTAAGGGTTACAGCTGATGACTGACCAGGCTGTCTGTGGCTCTAACCCAAGGGAGTGCTTCAGTAAAATGCTGGCTGACTGTAATTGAATAACATTGATTGGAGTGGAGGCCAGAGGGGCCTGCTTCATGTATATTTCACCCTCAGAGGGAGGCAGGGAAAGGAGAGAGACTGTAGGGCAGCTGCTGTCAATGGCATTTGTAACAGTGCCAACCACTGATTCACTGTGACAGAGTGAAAGAGAGAGAGAGAGAAAAGTGTAAGAGAAGAGTACTACTAAGAAAGATGCCCCAGATTACCAGGCATTCGCCTTAATGGCAAAAGATAAAAGCTTTGATTTAATTACTGTAGAAGTTGAACATGCTATATATTCATTCGCTCAGTGCCTTCAAGTGAACATGCAAGGGTTTTTGTGACTATTTAGAACGGATATATTTATCATTTCCCTTCGTGGTGTCATTTTGTGGGTTAAAGCATTATTGGTGTTTTCCCCTCTCTAGACCCTCTTTGCTCTGCTCTTTTAGTTGCTTGTCGCTTGACTGAGCAGATAGGTCAAATTTTAGACACCCGGTTCAAGAACCCAGAAGAGAGCAGGAGTGTGTGAGAGAGGTGGGGTTGGCTGATGTTGTGCCCATATTTTCCACAGTGAATAATTGAAAACCTTTTGAAAAATGCAAAACCCAATTCCAGTATGCAGTCTCAGATCTCTCCTGAAGTTCCTTTCTTTACGTTATGGATTAATCATGGTCCATGGCTCCAGTGGGACGAATTGTTTGTTGTAACACACCTAGGGTACTAAATGGCTAAGTGCCACTTCTCTTTCTTTTTTTTTCCCTTTCAACCTTTGTCTTTCTGATTTTAAAGCTCTTTTTTGTTTGTTTATTGTTTTAGAAATTTGCATGAAGTAAAGCTTGCTATATCTGAAGAAAATGAATAAGCTGCTTTTTATTAAAAAAAGGGTGGGGGGGGAGTGTTCACCCAAAAATGAATATTGTATCATCATTTACTCACCGTCATGTAGTTCCAAACCTGCATGTCTTGATACCTGTGGAACACAGAAAGGTTGATTAAATGATGCCAGAATTTTCAGTTTTGGGTTGTCTGTCCCTTTAAAGAAAAGGTGTGCCAGTCTGTTTTAGGAGTGAATCAGCCCATCTTAAATGAACAAATAACATTATCATGTCAAATTTCTGTAGACACATTTCAATCAACTTGATCTCCAATCATTAAGTGCACTTGAGAAACGACGCTATTCTGAAAAAATTAACTTTGTAACGCATCTGTCATTTTTCAAGCCTGCTTTAAATGTTTCAGCTTAGATAAATGTTGGTATTTTAATCCAACTGCAATCGCCCCTGAACCACACAAAATCACTTAAAAAGGCCCAGTGTTCTTTTACTTGAAGCAGACTGTGAATAGAAACAATACTATTGATTTTGTCCAATTAAGACCTGTTTCTCCGCTTCAAGAATGAAACCGCATGACCAGAATTCAAATGCACCACTATTGGAGCACAATGAATCCACCAGACACAGAGAAAAAGCAAAAACTTCTGCTGTGTTAATAATAATGTGCCATTTCATTTCTTTCTTTCTTTTTTTCTATACAGATTTCCTGTCTTTCCATCCATCCATTCGTACTGTTACCTATCCCATCCTTCTTAGACACTGAGTCAGCCTGCTGATAATGCACTCAGGGATTGTGGCTGTAGGCAGAGACACAAATGTTTCGCAGCTGTGTCATGGCTGATAGGGGTCCTGTGCCTGCTGTCAGAGACAGATGGATAGTGCTGTCTTAAGTTCTGATAGTGCTGTTATCAGTACTGGGGACCTGAGTGTCCTGTCACACAGTATGATAGACAAAGACAGGACCTATCCAGCCAGTAGAATGTAAGACTTAAAAAGAAAACGCAAGTGCTTCACCTATAGCTTCCTGTTCTGTTGTTCTTGTTGCTGTTTGTGTGCTTGTTTAGATGATCTTATAATCCACGTTTAAAACTTCCACTCTCTCCAGGGGAACTTTCAGCAGCAGTTTCACAGCGATGACTTCATTGTCTTGTGTAAGCCTTGGTGGGAAGATGACCTCATCGTTAAAATTTTAATGCACAACTAACTAAAAGATGATGAGCTGTTCATATTTGACCTCAAATCAACAGCCAAGAATTACATTGCCGTTCTAGACAAGAGACGTGTTCAGTACTATCTCCAAATCTGATCGAAAAATCACATAGCAAATGTAAAAGCAATCAATCAGCTATTACGATTTGTGATTGCTTGTCTCCAGATGTCATCATGAACCTCCTGACAACTAAGGATGGTAAAAGGGTAAATTCGATTTGAAATAATGTCTGTAAAAGCCATGTACACATTTGCAGTCCCCTCTATATAAGAGCTTCTCTGAAATTAAATATTTGCATTCATTTCATCAGAATAGCCTAAGCCTTCTGGGGAAATTGGTACTTTTCAGAAGTGTTTGTGTGTGGATATAGAAAGATATTTTAGGAAGGAAGCGAACACAGGGATGAAACAGGATTAGAAGTCTCTATAACAGTGAGTTGGAAGAGTTGTTCATGAAGTTTTTTTTTAACTTTCTTTAAGCCAAGACTTTCCAAGTTGGGTCATTGATCATAATAAGCTGAAATTGTGAATGTTGATGGTACCATTTAGTTTGCATGCATTTTGTGTTTTGATGAAAAATAGTGATAAATCTTGCCAGAAAACAACTCATTTAGGCGGGTTATGAGGATACAGACCAGACCACATTTTCTGTCATGCTCTGTGGCACCACAAGAATTATAAAATAGACAGATGCAGCGTCGGTTATACAACTAATGTGCATCATTATGTTGCATTAGAAAAGCCTCCTGTCTTTTTGGGAAGTGAAAAACACAGAGAAATATGAAATTGTCTGGCTATTTAATTCTAACAAAAAATCTTTTTAATTCTGACTGAAATTATTTGAATCATGTCATAATAATTGACTTTAATGAAGCTGATATAAAGACATACACTATTTATACTGCACATGTAGTATGGATACAGTGGGGAAAAAAAGTATTTAGTCAGCCACCAATTGTGCAAGTTCTCCCACTTAAAAAGATGAGAGAGGCCTGTAATTTATCATAGGTATACCTCAACTATGAGAGAAAAAATGGAAAAAAATCCAGAAAATCACATTGTAGGGATTTTAAAGAATTTATTTGCAAATTATGGTGGAAAATAAATATTTAGTCAATAACAAAATTTCATCTCAATACCTTGTTATATACCCTTTGTTGGCAATGACAGAGGTCAAACGTTTCTGTAAGTCTTCACAAGGTTTTCAAACACTGTTGCTGGTATTTTGGCCCATACCTCCATGCAGATCTCCTCTAGAGCAGTAATCGTTTGGGGCTGTCGCTGGGCAACACGGATTTTCAACTCCCTCCAAAGATTTTCTATGGGTTGAGATCTGGAGACTGGCTAGGCCGCTCCAGGACCTTGAAATGCTTCTTACAAAACCACTCCTTCGTTGCCCGGGCGGTGTTTGGGATCATTGTCATGCTGAAAGACCTAGCCACGTTTCATCTTCAATGCCCTTGCTGATGGAAGGAGGTTTTCACTAAAAATCTCACGATACATGGCCCCATTAATTATTTCGTTTACACGGATCAGTCGTACTGGTCCCTTTGCAGAAAAACAGCCCCAAAGCATGTGGTTTCCACCCCCATGCTTCACAGTAGGTATGGTGTTTTTTGGATGCAACTCAGCATTCTTTCTCCTGCAAAAACGACAAGTTGAGTTTTTACCAAAAGTTATATTTTGGTTTCATCTGAACATACGACATTCTCCCAATCCTCTTCTGGATAATCCAAATGCTCTCTAGCAAACTTCAGATGGGCCTTGACATGTACTGGCTTAAGCAGGGGGACCCGTCTGGCACTGCAGGATTTGAGTCCTTGGCAGCGCAGTGTGTTACTGATGGTAGCATTTGTTACTTTAGTCCCAGCTCTCTGCAGGTCATTCACTAGGTCCCCCCGTGTGGTTATGGGATTTTTGCTCACAGTTCGTGTGATCATTTTGACCCCACAGGGTGATATCTTGCGTGGAGCCCCAGATCGAGGAAGATTATCAGTGGTCTTGCATGTCTTCCATTTTCTAACAATTGCTCCCACAGTTGATTTCTTCAAACCAAGCTGCTAACCTATTGCAGATTCAATCTTCCCAGCCAGGTGCAGGTCTACAATTTTGTTTCTGATGTCCTTTGACAGCTCTTTGGTCTTGGACATGGTGGAGTTTGGAGTGTGACTGTTTGAGGTGTGGACAGGTGTCTTTTATACTGATAACGAGTTAAAACAGATTCCATTAATACAGGTAACGAGTGGAGGACAGAGGAGCCTCTTAAAGAAGAAGTTACAGGTCTGTGAGAGCCAGAAATCTTGCTTGTTTGTAGTTGACCAAATACTTATTTTACAGAGGAACTTACCAATTAATTCTTTAAAAATCCTAAAATTTGATTTTCTGGATTTTCTTTTCTCATTTTGTCTCTCATAGTTGAGGTATACCTATGATGAAAATTACAGGCCTCTCTCATCTTTTTAAGTGGGAGAACTTGCACAATTGGTGGCTGACTAAATACTTTTTTGCCCCACTGTATATTACTCAGAAAGCCTCTTTATCATTCTTTATATAGAAGCTGCATGTACAGTAAAGATACGTTGGTCCATATGCACATGCACACACACAAGTAGTTACAGAAGCTTCTTTAAGTGTGTTGCTTTATCCTTATCTTCCCTATTCCATCCTATAATTCCCAGAGTAAACAGGTGTTGTGTAACTGACCTCTCACAGAGGGGGCTCAGTGCCTCTAAACTGCTGTTAGTGGGACATAAGTGAGAAATAGCCTTAGAATTTGGTCTCTGAAGCACATTAAAGCTGCACAGCCCTTCAGGGACTTTGCTAGCTCTTCACTTAAGTTCTTATGAATGAATTGAGCTGGGGGCTTGAGCTTGTACCCTTCATCTTTGTGCCTAAATTAATGCGACCCACTTTCACTTTATCGGGAAGAACAACATGGTGACAAACTCCCCCGTCCTGACCCAGTCATTGCCACAGCGCCCGGCTGTATGCATCTAAGCTACCAAAACTGAGGAGCTTAATGTTGATTCGGTATTCTTTTAAGGCAAATCAGAAGAGCTAATTATAGGATGGATTCATTAATTGTTCATGCTTTCATTTAATCTAAATCTCTCCCTACACAGTTCCTGTTCCAACTCAGTTCTTCACAGCAGCTCAAAATAAACTTTTCATTTCAAAGCAACTAAATATAATCACCATGGATTCATATTTGTGGTTGTTTTATGTAAGCACAAGTGAAAGCTTTCAGCTTTTCTATCTCTCTTCACACAAAGACACAAGCCCGAACGAATCATGATGTTAATTAGTTGTACCTGCTGAGAAAACTGAAACTGTCATTTGCATTGAACTTATTTCACTTTTATCTTTACATGAGGTTCTAATCTTCTTGTGTGGTATCTTTCTGCTTCTCTGTTTTTGTCTTTCTGTGCAGGATGTGCAAATTGTGAGTACAGATGAGAATCAGGTATTCCTGGCTCTGCAGGAGTGGTATCAAACAGACACGTACAACCTCTACCAGTCAGATCCACAAGGAGTCTATTACTCCATTGTGTTGGAGAACGTCCGCAGCACCAAGCAGCCTGAAGAGAATGTCCTGATCGACATCCTAGAGGTCAGCATTTCACCTCACAATGTACTTGTGTAAAACAAGGCAGTGTGGGCTTCACATCCTACCTTCTGCATAATGAACTAAACATAGTTTAACTTTTGTAAAGTTCACATTGTTAGAGACCTTTACCTATAACACACACACATAAAACTGAAGTGTGACTGCTGGTGAACTAGTAACTCTGCCTTCACGCATTGCCAGCAGCATGTTTAAATAAATGAGTGATTCTAGAAAGCTGATGTTCCTGTGCTACTGAAGCAAGTTTGATCTAACACATTGGACAGTTTCTTAGACAGTTGTGACTTTGCCATAATTTGACTTGCTAGTAATATTTTACAGCTTCTTTACAGGATTTGGGAGATACTGAGGAATATCACATCCTTTGGTTGTGTGTGTGTATGTTTTTCAGGTTCGTGGCATCAAGGGCGTATTCTTAGCCAATCAAAAAATAGATGGAAAAGTGATGACTCTCATTACCTACAACAAAGGCAGAGACTGGGAACCACTGGCTCCTCCCACAACTGATATGAATGGCAAACCTGTCAGCTGCAAGCAGGTAAATATGCCTGTTCATTCCTTAATCCAGCTTTTCAGATGTTCTTTTGCATTTCTATGTATCTATCAGTGCTAAATTAATTTTAGTCTTGCTTTCGCGCCCATTTTTTTTTTTTTTTTGAAAAGTTAAGCAGAATAATGACTGCCATTTGTCATTATTTTTAAGCCCCTTTTTACCTTTCAGTTAATACTTTGATTTCCCAAACATATTACTTACATATGATATTTATAAATATAGTACCGTGCAAACATTTGTGGTTAGTAAGATATTTTTTAGAACAAAAAAAATTGAATACTTTTTATTAATACATTTATTCAGCAAGAATTCAGGTAATCAAAAGTGACAGTAAAAACTTACATTGTTGCAAAAAATTTCTATTTCAAATGCTGTTCTTTTGAACTTTATATTTATTTACATTTACATACGTTTATATTAAGCTGCACAATTGTTTTCAATACTGATAACAATAAGAAATGTTTCTTGAGCACCGAATCAGTATATTACAATGGTTTCTGAAGGATCATGTGACACTAAAGACTGGATTAATGACTGCAGAAAATTCAGCTTTGCTATCAAAGGAATAAATTACATTTTAAAAGATTAAAATAGGAACATTTTAATAAAATTCACAATATTCCTCTTTTACAGTATTTTTGCTCAAATAAAAGCAGTTTTTGTAAGCAAAAGACATTTCTTTCAAAAACATGAAAAAACTCTTACAGACCCCTTTTAAATGGAAGTGTACATAACATACCCACAAACTAAAAGCTACAATGCAGACCTTGATTTAAATATACAGTAATTGTGCAGATGTCGTTCATTGCATAGTCATACTAACAAAATTGTGACTTTATTTCACTATGCATCTACAGATATATATCCAGCCCACACTCTGCTTTTTTCCTGTTCAGAATGATTGTACCGCAACTGTCTCACAGACACAGACGTGAAGTCATTGACCCCTCGATCTGACTCATCTTCCGCTGTTTGTGGTTGAGGGTTGGTGTGCAGAGCAGGCATTGGTTCTGCTGCTGTCTCATTAGACAAAAAAGAAAAAAACGATCTGAATCATCAATCCACACACACACACAGCTAGAGATGATATATATCATTATAAATGCCCATTTTAAACACTGTGACTGGTAGCTGGCCATTAATTAAGACACAGATATGGTTTCTGGCATACATGAGACAAGACAAGACTAGATATAAATCACAAGTTGAAAGGACATGTATCGACTTCTCTCTCCTTTCCTGCCTGTCTAGTCAACCCTTCTCACATCTTCATCTCCCAGCCGTCCGTTTGACATGTCTTTTTTCTCATTGTTCTCTTCTCCTCCTCATTTATCAACACTCTCTCTTCCTTCCTCTCTCATTTTTTTGTCATTTTTACTGCTCTTCTTATTTTTTATTGCCACCCTGTTGAGGTTTTTGGCACCTTAAATATGCTTTAAATTCATGCTCTGATTCATCTTTTATCCGGAACATTATGTAGTACGACTTGTGAAGTGATTTTAAATTATGGGCTGCTTACTGTAGAACTTAGACTGTTATTTGTGTGTGTTAATGCAAGGTGGTTTTGTGTGTTTGTCAGAGAGTCTAGATTTTCTACTAAGTGCACACCTTATGTAAAACACTGGTTGGTGGTATATCTATTGGGTAATAATCACCAAAGTACAAAAAAAAGTCAGAGAGAGTAAAATTTTTTCTTTGCCTCTGTTCCTCATCCTAGCCTGACTGTCACCTCCATCTCCACCTGCGCTGGGCTGACAACCCTTATGTATCTGGAACAGTCCACACTAAAGATTCTGCCCCAGGCCTCATAATGGGTGCAGGTCAGTCTTCATGACCACTGTTACACATCAGCACTGTCACCATGAAGCTCTGTACTCCTTTTCAATTACAAGAACTAATTATATTCCAGATCCAAATCTGCACTACTGCATGCTTAGGGAAACTGTGATAGTGTGTACAAAGAAAAGAAAAAAAGGAAAGGAATGCTGAGAAATATTTTAGGAGGGAAAAATGAATGTGATGTACCATTTTTGAGTGTTGTGCACTGCCATTGAGCCCACACTGAGGCACAAAAGGAGGCAGGCACAGATATATGAAATATTTGCTCTTTATTGCCACAGGGTTCATGGGGAATTGAAGAAGACAATCCATTAATGTTCTTGAATCCAGGCTAGAGGTATTAAAATAATTTTTTTTTTTTTTTTTTTTTTTTTTTTAAAAAAAAAATTTTTTTTTTTTCTATGCCCAGTTCACAAGGTCATTAAGTCTGTCCATTCCCTCAGGGTTACAGACATATAACATACACACACACACACACACAGACAGTGAGTACGTTTACATGGACAACAATACTCCGATTTTAATACGATTAAGAGATTTTTGATTACCTTAATCCGGCTAAAGTCATATTCGAAGTAAACAGAAATCGAATTAAGACATGGAGTATTCCTATTTTAGTCGCATTACTGAAGTGCAGTATAGACATGCACACACCTTAATCACATTATTACCGTCGTGTAGGACTTTTTGTCGCATTTTGCGACAGGATACACACACACGGCAGTGCTCAACCATTTGACAGCAAATAAAAGAGCTTTAACACCCGCCGTCGTCTGTATGCACGTACAAATAATTAACTGCACTTGAAGCTTTCTGTAAATTAAAAATGAAACACCCAAAACTGTACATGGCATCATCACGAAGACAAACTATATGTTTATACGTGAAATTCTGGAGGGGACGTCGGATGGCGTCACGTGGGGTCGTAATGACGTGCCATTAATCGAACTATGTATAACATGTAAAGCAGGAACATGAAAGGCATATTCTAAAAGCAACTCATGTAAACACTATAATCATAATATTGGCTTATTTAGAATAAGGTAAATAATTCGATTACTGATGTCCATGTAAACGTAGTCAGTATCACAGTGACTTGTTCACTCTTGACTTATGTCTCTTACTAACAAACACATGAGCAGTCTCCGGTTTTAAACACATTGAAGCTTGTTCTCACCATATAAATGTACATGTACATACACTGCACAAAATGAGCACAGAGTCTCCATCAAAATCCTGCTTTCTCTTGCTATTATTGTGCACTTCCTCAGTAAAATGTTCAGCTCTAACTAGTTCCCAGCCTTTGATCCACAATAGCCTCCAGTTTTCTCGCAGTTTCATTCTTTTTATATGCAACTCGCTCACGACTACTCCTCCTTCTCTCTTAAAATTAAACAAAGTGAGGAAATTGCTGCTTCGCCTCAAGTTAAAAAGAAGAAAATTAAAGATGCTCTCTCCCTCTTTGTATTTATGTGGAGATATTCTGTGTGTATCTTCTCTTCAGGTAACCTCGGGTCTCAGCTGGTTGAATATAAAGAGGAGATGTACATCACCTCAGACTGTGGCAAGACCTGGAGACAGGTGAGAATGAACACAGAAAAGACACTAATGGTCTGCGAATGTGTTTTACAATGACTTTTCGGTGTCAGAAAAATGCTTCATTATAGCTTCTTCTGTGACTTGTCACAACTCTTTAGGTTTGCTCTTTGTATTTAACACCCACCTTTCCCAACAGACTTGGTTCGGTTTGCTCGTTGAATTCAGATCTCTGTTCCTCTTGTTCCCATTCTGCTCAATTTCATTTGACACCCTCTCATTTGCTGCTGTTTCAGCGCTCAGTATGTAGCAGTCTTAATGTCCTTTCAATGATTTTGGAGATTGTTGCTGCCTCTCATTTCCTCAGCTCTATTTTCCCTAATAACATTAAATCTTGATTATGACAATTATGAAGATGAACTTCAAGAGATTATTTCATTTGCTCACTGTAGGTTTTTGAAGAAGAGCATCACATTCTTTATCTGGATCATGGCGGTGTCATTGTGGCCATCAAGGACACCTCAATCCCTTTAAAAATACTCAAGTAAGTTCAGTTTTTTTTTTCTGTAATGTGATTGTGATGTCTGGACATCATTTGTAAGTGTTCAAAGTCAAAAACTCAAATGTACCCAGTTGCTGACATGACAAAGACTGACAGTAGAAAGAGAAACTTGAGTAGTGAACACTGTAAACGGTCAGACCAGTATGAAAAACAGGAATTCAAGACTTCCCTCCCTGGCTTTTGCTGACCTGATTGTGCTGGTTTTGAGTGAGCGCTTTAAGAAGCTCATTTGAATTTGGAGGGCTCTTCAGACCACCCTGAGTTCCCGAGCAGCCTGAATCTCTTCCTTTGCACTCTCTTAAAGACAGCTCTTTACCCATATTATATGAAGTGATTCACATACTAGATATCGAGTTCACCTTGCTTCACAAATGTGCGTAAAGAGGAGACCTATGAAGATCAAAGAGAAAATCATTACCATCTCTCACATAAGCCTTGAAGCCTTTCATCGGCATTGAGTCTTGGCAGTACAAACACAGCTTCTGTCAGGATAAAACTAAGAGCTTGTAGTGCTTACGCTGGCTTGTAGCCTACAACCTCTCATGTTCACACTGTGGGAATCAACGCCGACAGAGTGATTTTTCTGCTGACAGTATGTTCAGAATTTTTATAAAGAGAGGAATGAATGTATCGCATGTATAATTAATTAAAATAATTTTTGAAATGTGTAAACTGTGTTTCACGTTTAACTAAAATACACGTCTTCACTCAAAGCAGACTTGTAATAGGTCATAACATATATAATATACAACTTTAATAAAATATAACTAAAATATAATATACAACTTTTTTAAATGCATGGTGGTGAGTACTGCTAATACAACATCAAAACAAATATTTTATCTTAGGTTCAGCACAGATGAAGGACGAACATGGAGCATCCACAACTTCACCAGTACTTCTGTATTTGTGGATGGACTTTTGAGCGAACCTGGAGATGAGACGCTGGTTATGACGTGAGTATGAGACCTCTGAAAATTGAACAGGAGTTACTAGTCCACTAGGGATAGGTGATCAAAAATGAACATTATTTTACTCACCTTCATGTTTCAAATGCACAACAGAGAAAGAGTTTTTTTTTCTTTCCATACAATGAAAATCAAAATGTTCATACTGACTGAGGTATGTTGTTTTGGACACCACTGCCTTTGATTGTATGGAGAAAAAAAAACAATCATACAGTTTTGGAACAATATGAGAGTACAGTAAATGATCTTCATTTTTCTGTGAACTATCCATTTAAGACAGTTTTAGGACAATTTTATTATTTTGGAGTACTATTTTGGTTCCTGTTTTGGTTTTACTTGGCCTTAGTACATACAGTAATATACATTTTCTTTTCCTTTCGTTCAGTCATTTTGTTTGTGCTGTTTGAGCATAATCTCGACGTGAAACGGTTAGGCATTTTGCTATCAGGCCTTTAGTCAATCACGAGCTGAATATTCATTGTAGAACCACATTGAACTGAAGGAAGTGTATTTATAAAATTGGACATATTGGACATCTCAGATATGAGTGATATGCCAGATGATCAAAGCATTTTGAATTGTTCGTGACACTTGTGCACTGAGTTCTATGAAACGCAGATACAGGGTTCCACCTTGTGGTGGTGAACAGTGATTTATTTGAGATTAAGTGAAGAGCATCTTTCCATAGACCCCAAACAGCAGGTGGTCTCTGTATTATAAAGAGGCTGCCCTTTTGATAAAGGCAATGTGAAATTCAAAGGCCTTAATTAAAGAGGCCCCCGCTCATTAGAAACACACTGCTGATGAGCGAGGTCATGTGTCTGTCCTCTCGCTTGCTCCGTTCCCAAAATGCGTAATTGGGTAGAGAATGTGTTGTGACGTGAAGTCAAGGTTACACTCCAATGGTCTCGCTTTTTTGGTGAAAGGGATGAATGGCTTTTGTCTTGATGGATAATCGGATGTTTATGGATGGAGGGATGGATTAATGGACAGGTCGAAGGCTTATGTTTATTTATGCTTGCTGATGTGGACAGGGTATTTGGCCACATAAGTTACCGTTCGGATTGGGAGCTGGTGAAGGTGGATTTCCGACAGTCGTTTCCCAGGCAGTGCACAGAAGCTGATTATGACTCCTGGAAACTCACTGACCTACAGGTAATATCAGGCTGTTTTTCTGGCCTCCCACTCAGCAGTAAAGTTACAGCATGTTCAAAAACAATAAAGGTTGAACCAAAGTGCTGTACAGCTCATTGAAACTCATGAGACGAAAATAAGGAAGCAGATATAAAGACTATTAAAAAAAATAATAATAATAATAATATTAAACAGACATATTTTTTTCAGCAAAAACATTTTCAGCAGTACATTTGAACTCTTCTGTTATGGAAATAAATGTACATTTAGGTTGTGAATCAGTTTACTATTTAAATGGAGACTCATGACAGGTTTTCTCCCACAGGGAGAGAAATGCATCATGGGCCAGGAGCGAATGTACAGGAGGAGGAAAGAGTCATCGTTCTGCATTAAAGGGAAGAGCTATACATCAGCTTTAACAGATAAACCATGCCAGTGCACAGAGAAAGACTTTGCCTGGTACGAAATAGAGAGATAACCTTTGCACATTTCAAGCCAATTGCAATTATACACAGATGCCTTTGCTGTAACAGGCACTCTTAACTTCACTTTCACACCCCAGTGCAGTGCACTGTGAATTAGATCAGGGGCTAAAAATAGAGCTTTACGTCTCTCTGTGTGTTCTCAGTGACTACGGCTTTGAGCGTGCTCCCAGCCTCCGGTTAGAGGGGGATCGCTGTTATCCTGACTTCTGGCATGATCCTGACGCTCCACCTGAAAACTGCCACTTAGGACACAGCTACAAGTCCAGCACAGGGTAATACTGAATGCTGAACATTAAGAAATGCAGGGCATAACCACTACACTTATTAAATGTGTCAGTTTTTACACTGAGCAAGCACAGTAAATGCCACTCATGCATATCATAGACACTTTAGATGAGCACACAAGCTTTGTTCAGACAGGCAGATAAAATGAGTACCACGTCCACATGTCTTTTGAAATCAGATCTTTTTTGGAATGTGTCTTAGTCTGAATTGTCAGATCAGATTTTCATCATTCAGGTCAACACACATGTAATGTCATAATGATCATGCACAATATTACCTGAAGCTATGTCCAGAAACACTCATTTTGTCCCATATCTGCTTAAGTTGGATACAAACCTCCACTTGGTTTCAAGTGAGAATACTATCTCAACATCCGTTTATGAGCACTATTCATTTATAACACATATATAGCTAAGTTTTTCATGATGTACACTATAGTCTCCAGGCTCACAGTGATTCAGACACCAATATTTTAATGATTCTAAAAAGATGAATCACTCTCTGGCCAACTGAGATTCCGCTATGAAGGTTAGGATCGTGATTTTTTAGTAGTACTACTGTATATCAGCACCATTCGTTATTTTCTTTTGGCTTTTGATAGTGTTTGGACCCATCATGTCCGGATAGCAAACTATCACTATGTAGTGCATAGTGAATGAATGTGCATGATTGTTACTTATGTTGTGCTTCATGAACACTGTGATAGACTTGAGCAGAGGCAAAATGTTCAGTTTTCCAACCTCTGTTTCCATTTTGACAATACTCTTACTGACATTATTACTATAGCAACCAAAGCAGATAGACTGTATGCAGGATTGACTAGATTTAACAAACAGATCAGATTTCATTGCTTTCAAACTATTAATAAAAAAAAATGTGTGTGCATCAAGGCCATACTGAGCTGTGTTAAGTAGAGCAGAAGTCTCTCGTTCAAAAAAAACTCAGCTGACAAAAAAAGTTGTGCTTGTTTATCAGTCGTTCTGAGAATACCTTTCTGGACACATTATATAGATATTTTGTCCACCTCTTAAAGCGAATTATTGTAGGTATTTAAGAATGAAATGCATCTTTTCCACAGCTCTCCATTATAACAGTTTAAATCCAGGCCACGTCACATGGATTTTCCAGTTTAAGGCAAATAAAAACAAGTAAAGGCTAACATGTCTTGTGTTGTAGTTACCGGAAGGTCATCACTAATGTTTGTGAGGGTGGCTTGAATAAAGAACAGAGCGCGAAGCAGCATTCCTGCCCTCTGCTGCCCCCTAGAGGTCTGCAGCTGGGCATCAAAGGACAGATGCTGGCTGTGGCACCTGGTGATGACATCACTTTTATAGTCCATCAGGAACAGGTGATTATTTATACAACTCTTATCATTTGAATGCCAAAATGTAAGAAAACTTTTAATAGAATTTACAGGCACAGAAAAATGTTCCTCTTATTTGTAGTCATCTTTAACTTTTGTTTCTTTGTTCTTCCCTCTTCAGGGTGACACCACCAGCACCAAATATCAGGTGGATTTAATGGATGGCGTCAGGGCTATATATGAAAACCTGACTGTCACAGATGAACCCATTCAGCACCGTTATGAGAAGCCAGGTGTTTACCGTGTCAATGTGAAGGCTGAAAACTCTGCTGGACATGACCAAGCCACACTTTACATCCAGGTCACAGGTCAGTAAAATCAGCTGTGTAAAATTATGGAACATAATGGATAGTATAATCTATAATACTGTCTGTGAGGTTGAAATGTTTCTACTGAATCATAACTCAGAATCAGGCCCATGTGAAATCTGCACAAAGAAAGGTCGGATGTTACCAAATGTGACCCTGGACCACAAAAAAGTCTTAAGTCGCTGGGGTATATTTGTAGCAATAGCCAAAAATATATTGTATGTGTCAGAATTATTGATTTTTCTTTTATGCCAAAAATCATTAGATATTAAGTAAAGATCATGCTCCATAAACATATTTTGTAAATTTCCTACTGTAAATATATCAAAACGTAATTTTTTATTAGTAATATGCATTGCTAAGAACTTCATTTGGACAACTTTAAAGATTTTTTTTTGCACCCTCAGATTCCAGATTTTCAAATAGTTGTATCTCAGCCAAATATTGTCCTATCCTAACAAACCATACATCAATGTGGACAGTTCTAAATGGGTATAATTTATAATGGTGTATAAAAAAAAAAAAAAAGTGACCCTTATGACTGGTTTTGTGGTTCAGGGTCACAAATATTGATGGAAGTGGTACACATTTCTCACACTATATGTGCTGTTTTATCTCAAGATAGGCTAAACAACATTTTTTGTTTTTTTTGCAAAACTCTCAATTTTGATCCCACTCTCTCTCCAGCTCCTCTTCAAGATGTCCATCTGGAGGTGGTCCCAATCGCTGGCAGAAATCAAGAAGTAAATCTCACAGCTATAGTGCTGCCCACTGAGGCAAACCTTACCGTGTTTTACTGGTGGATTGGAGATAACCTTCAGGTACTAATTAATAATATTATATAAAAAATAAACTCATAATACATGATTTTTAGGGGACTGCCAAAAAATACTATTGCAAAAGCTCATGTTTTTCTGTTTTTTATTAGGTGTGTATATTAGGTGTTTGTGTTCAGTATTAAAATTATACTGACTTTAAAAAAAATTGAGTAGCCATTTATTTTAGCACTACTCTGAATTTTTCTACAGAAAAAAATGGCATGTAATGAGGGCATGTAATAAATTAATTGGCACTGCATCTAAAATTGTATGCATACATGTGGGATTGTAATGATAATTTTAAGATTAATGTTTAAAGAGTTCATATACACACATACACATGTGTATACTCTCATACATGTGTAAATATTGAAGAAACTGACCTGGAATTAATTTGAGATGCTTATGCTTAAAGGTTCAGGTGTAGCCGTTAAAGTGATGCCCTTACACTTATATAGATATGTATGACGTGTCTTTCCCCTCGACAGCCGAAGCTGTCCCTGGAGAACAGTCTGATTACAAGGTTCTCTGAGGAGGGGGAAGTTCCTGTGACAGTTCAGGCTTCTAATGGTCGATCCATGGTACAGGACAGCAAGATTATCATTGTCTACGGTAAGATAAAACACCCCTTGATGGTGTACACCCTCAAAATGATTCTCTTCTGTTTAATTCTATCATACATATTTAGCATGTTCAGAGTGCATTGGTTCAACATTGTGATAGTTAAAAGTGTTTGAGATGGCCAGTCAAATCAAAGAAGGCAAGTTTCCATGGGAGGTCTGTGATTAAAAAGGAAGCAGCCAATTCACCTAAAAATGAAAATCATTTACTCACCCTTACATAATTCCAAACCAGTATGGCCCAATTGTTTGCAAAACATAACAAAAGAATGTTTGCACTCTGTTCAACAAAAAAGACAAAAACTATAATAATATAACTGAAGGCACCACAAAGACAATCCAAATGGCCTTTGTGCTACTTTCAATGGATTGGTTTTATGGTATACAGGTAATCACTAGTCATAGAGAACTGTTCCTCAGTGTAAAAATTATATTTGCCATGTAAATCTGGAAATTCAAATTATGACTTGAAGTACAGCAGTCGTCCATTAATGTTAACGAGAAGCACAAAAATACTAGTTATTGCAATTAAATATTTTTGAATAGCATTCATTTTTCTGTTTTGAGTTGTATTTTTCTGTTAGCAAGTGTGTTAAATTGCTCTGCACATCAGTAAGCCAGTGTGTTATGGTTTTTTAGTCCCTGCATGTACTGCATGAATAATCTGGGCCTTGTGACAAACACAGATTGTATATAATTAAACATCATTCACAGAAACACTGTCAATACTAAAAAAAGTTTGGGAACTAATGCCACAGTTAATGCATACTGTTAAAGTTCTCGATTTGTGTTTTAAATCCAACTTGAGGACTAACCCTATTTCTTTCTTGTAATGACAGTGTTAAATAGAACTGAAATATTCATGTGATTCCAGGGCTGGATTGAATATTTATGAGTGTGGTGTGATAGGGATGAGGTCATGCTTGGAAAGCAGAAATGACGGTCTCCCTCAGAGACAATGTTCAGCTTGAATACAAAATGAAGAAGAACTATTGTGCACAGTCTCACTTCACTGTTTCATATCATTTGTCCTCCTGCTAAAAGTAAACCTGTTGGTTACATTTTTTAAATAATTTAAGTTGGATGACTTCCCAACTTTAAAAAACAAAAAGACTTGCCTGGAAGAGTTCGGTTCTTTATTTTGAGATCACATCTTTTCAACTGGTTTTATGAGTCCTTTTCACATGTTTCATGTTGTATTAAAGTTTTAAAGGCATTTAGTTCACCCAAAAAAATTGAATTCTGTCTTACCATTATTAATCACCTTCATGTCATTCTAAACCCATATGCTTTGCTAGAGCTATTGGAGTAACAATATTTTGTGAGTGTGACACCGATTGAAAGTCTTTGTCTACCTCACCTCTTGCCTCTTGCCTCTGTTTATGCAGTAGGATCACTTCAAATAGTGAGGCTTTTAGTTGAACTAATGAGAGTTAAATGATTATTATTGTATTGTTTTTGTATTATTCTTTTGTGCAATATAGGGTTTTTTTTTGCAGCTGCAATATTAACATTTATATGTTCATAATACCTTGTTCATAATACAATGTCTCTCTTCAGATCATTTCCAGGTCATCCCATTGAGTTTCAGTCGTAATTTGGATCGCTTTAACCCAAACATCCCTGAATGGAGACAAGATGTGGGACAAGTCGTAACCAAGATTCTTGCAAAGGTTTCAATCATAAACACACAAACACTAGAGCTCTGTTTGTTTTATGCAGAACAACCATTTTAAATGTACTTATCATGTTTCACTCTTTCTCTAAAAGCTCACAGGGGTTCCTCGGGACTCTTTGGTGACCATGGTGAAGCCTGGTCTTCCCACCACCGCAGACCTCTATGTTCTTCCTCAAGAGAGCACACCAGTGAAGAGGAGTGTGTTTGTGGATAAGGTAGATGCATCATCTTGCCTGGGATGCCACTCGAATGAGAAGAGATACATTCTCAGACAGCAAAACATTAGTCTAGCAATAAAACCTCTTGATACGGTGACCTAAAATGAAGACATCCACAAACAACTTGTTAGAACCTGGAGATACTTTTTGCATTAGAAGTAAACAGTAAATTGAATGAGTCAGGGAATTCATTTCTTGTTTACTATGGTTTACTCGGACACAAATTATAATAAAGTAGCCTATAATGGTACAAATGTTTTGAAGTGATTTTTGTTAGGATTTAACTGTTATGTTCTTGTGTGTGTTCTTCATTTGCACAGCGTGTTCCCACTATAAAGCAGGTTCTGAGTGAGAACAATGTGAGCTTCATTGTGAGAGGAGGGTTAAGAGTATTGGTGACTCTGGCGGACTCAGATAGAGGTGAGCAAAATAAAACGGATTCCAGCACCTGACAGACACTCACACATTCATGTACATCTCCAAAGTATGTCAGTGAGTCACTTAACAATTATAGCATTACAGCAAGCCCTTCATCAATAATTACTAAAACAGAACTAATGTATTTCAAAGGACCTATCACTAGTGATGTGTCTGCCAGCACAACAGAGACTGGTGCGTCACTTTACCTCTTGCTTTTAGAAGTGTCATCTTTACTCTTTATAGGGGTCCTATTATGCTTTCACTTTTTCAACTTTATTTAGTCTGTAATGTTGCTGTTTGAGCATAAAAAAAGAGCTGCAAAGTTACAAAGCTCAAAGTCCACTTCAAAAGGAGATATTTTATTTAACAGAAATCACCTTTTCAAAAACTACAACGAACGACTCTGTTCTGTTCTGTTTTATGATCTAGTTGTTGCGTACAGTTGGCTTCATTTACTCTTCATATGTATGCTTCTGTTGGCTTGCATTTCTGTTTGAGTTTTGTGCTGTCAAAGTTGCAGTGCTCTTTGGTTTGAAAAACACATGCATGCTTAAGTTTTCTTTATTGTAAACTTTTTTTGTGTTTATTTTTAGTTCATCTTTTAGGCATTTTAAAGCCCCACAAATGCCTTCATCCACACAAGGTGTGTACATTGTGTGTGATTTGAATTTGTTTAGGTTATTTCTTTACACGTTTGGTAAGTAAATAGTTATCATCAGAGCCAGGTGATGGTTAAAGAGTTCAATCAAAAATGAAAATTCATCTCATCAAGTGTAAACTATCCCTTTAATTCCTGTGGCATTACAGGCGCTAATGATATACAGGTTAGCAGAATCAAATTTTGTAGGAAATTTATTGCGACTGTTGGCAAGCGTTTGATAATTATGATAAAGGAAGTAAAGCGTGATGACCAGAGATGTTCCTCTTCTGCAGGTTCTCGTCTGGCTGCAGCAGGTCCAGGTGTTTGGGCTCTAGCTGTCTTTCTCCTCATCAGTCTGATCTCTGCTGCAGCATTCATACTCTTCAAGTTTAAAAGGTTTGTCCTTTTCTTCAGGTTTTATTGCGGCAATTTTAAAAAGTAATATTTCATGTTTTTTGAAGACTTCCCTGTCATTCCTGGGTGGGTTACTAGGGACAATTACTCAACCTATTTCCAAATGAATAACATGCACAACCATTCTGTCTTGCTGCCCATCACCGAATTGCATGGTACACACATGTATGCAGGAACCACAGATTTTCTTAGAAAAACTGTACTCTTTTGATAATGCTATGGATATTCACTGTCCCGTCACACCCCATCACTGAAGAATGCATGCTCAGTCCCCACATGTCTAAGTGACAGCCAGATTATATAACAGAACATGAACTACAAAACTGTGACAGGAAAAACTACAAAAACCATGGTTCCTTGCTGAGGCCAGAGGAGAGCAGCCTAATGCATCCCTGGCTGCGTTTCAGAAAACTGCCGGGACGAAACGTCTATGCTCAGATGCACAATGAGAAGGAGCAGGAAATGACCAGCCCTGTCAATCACAGTGAGGACACACAGAATATCATTCAAGGCGAGGAGTTCATTGATGACGACCTTGACTCGCAGACACTAGGTAACGCTGGAGGTAGAAGCAAATTCAGTTACCCTAGACTAACCAGTCATTACTAACCAGAAAAGACTCAGTCACTCTAACATCAGTTTGCTACTAATTCAGAAATGGGGCCCGTTATTGGATTTGTTGGTTCTACTTTAATTTGGGGAACAATTCTCACTATAACCACTCTAACTATGACTGTTGCCTTGATAAACTCCTAATTTTCTGCTTATTAAAGGTATAGTTCACCCAAAAATGAAAAATTTGCCATCATTTACTCCCCCTCATGTCATTCCAAACACAAAAGAATATATTTTGAAGAACCAAACATCAGTTTGGACCATCAACTGTTTGATTACCATCATTCTTCAAAATATTTTCTTTTGTGTTTGGAAATATACATAAGAAAGAAACTTATACAGGTTTGGAACGACATGTGGGTGAGTAAATGACGATAAAATTGTAATTTTTAGGGTGAACTATCCCTTTAACAGTTGGTAAGGTAAATGTTAAGTTTAGATACAGTGTATGATTAAGGGATCTAAAATATGGTCATTCATAATAAGGCATTAATATGTGCTTTATAAGAACTAATAAATGGTCAAAATATTAGTACTATGCATGCTAATAATAACCAACTAGTTAATAGTGAGAATTGGTCTCTAAACGAAACACCACAATAAAGGTTCAGTTTGTTAATGCCTGAGGAATCATGAACTAATAATGAACTATACTTTTATACTATTGATTATAATGATTATAATTGATACTTTTATAATTTCAAAAGTTAGTTTATAAAAAAATATTGTTCATTGTTAAGTCATGTTCATTCATAATATTTTATTGTTAAACTTAAAGCTTAAAATATTGTACTATGTAGAAGTGTTTTTTTTATATGCATGTAGAAATTACCATTACCCAAGATTAATAATGCTGTAAAATTGTTGTTTTTTAGTTAATAATTTTAAATGCATTAACTGATGTTTATTTCATTGAAATTTTACCTTATTTTAAAGTCTTATGATTTATTTATTTGATTCAAAAGGCACATAAAGCTATTAATATTTTAGTATTATTAACATTGTTTTATTTGTTACACTTACTATTTATTTTTTATGTGAACAGGGCTTTTACATGACTTAAATCTAATTATTACTAATTACCTTGCGAGTTGGTTAAAATGTCTACAATCTATAGGTATTATCATTAAATGTCTACATTTTCTTCAATGTCACATTGTGCAACAACCTTGAGTGATGAAGAGCATTTTTTTTCACCTGCTGCCTTTCCAAAACCTCCTTCTGCTTTTCTTGTTGCCAGGCAACCACTCAGGAGTGGTGTTGAGCATAAATTCAAGGGAGCTGCACAGTTACCTGACCAGCTGATGACCAATGTGAAGGTGCCGGTGATGAGCACAACAGACTATGCCTTCCTCCTCTCTCCAGATCTGACCCTTCAGACACCCTTACAGGAGAGAGATCAGACACACACCTGCACCAAATCTTCTCCTCCTCTCTCTATCTTCTCTCTGTCTTTTCCAGCCTCCGTTCCCTCATTCCACGAGGTGGATTTTGTGCCCATCTGCTGCGCCTCGGCTTCACTGATGATCACATACGCACACTTACATTTGTTGGTCTCTGCACCCTGCAGTCTGTCTCATCCCTGTTCACCTTCTCTCTCATCTCTTCTCATTATTATTCTTATCACAGGAGCATGGAATCAGCCCCACCTACTAACTCCCAGGGAGAACCTCATTGACAAATGCTTTATTCCATCTTTTGTTAGTTTTGTCTTTCAGTCTGAATAGTGTTTTTGACTCTTGTGGTCACTGTAAAACTCAGATTAGACAGATAGGTGAGTGAAGCTGTGCAGATGCGGTGCAGTGCAAGATATGATTCACATTTCATTCAGGGGAAGCAATGTTTGTTAGATATAGCCAAAGGGAAAACACCCTCTTTTCCTTGTATTGTAAAAAAAAAATTTAGTTGAATTTTTATATGCAATAACACATCTCTTGCTTTAATCAGTAACTAAATCTATTATTTTGCCCCGTTTCATGATTATGCTATGCAGTAAAGTCGTCATTTTTGTCTGCCTCATCTGATGCTGCAACACATCAGTGACGTTTTTCTTTTACTGTTCCACATCATTAATATCTATAGTGGAATTGGTAACTTCAACGATGATGTAAAACTTATTAAAGGGGTCATATGATGCGATTTCAATTTTTCCTTTCTCTTTGGAGTGTTACAAGCTCTTGGTGCATAAAGAAGATCTGTAAAGTTGCAAAGACTAAAGTCTCAAATCCAAAGAGATATTCTTTATAAAAGTTAAGAGTCAGCCACACCTACCTAAAATGGCTCGTTCTAACACGCCCCCACATGTCTACCTCACTGTGTGGGAAGATTTGCATAACACCGCCCAAATGTTCACGCAAAGAAAGAAGGCGTAACTTTTATTCTCGCTGTAGTATTGTTGCCGCCACCGCCATGTCGTGAAGGCGCTGTGTTTCATTGTGAAAGCGAAACTCCTTTGTTTGGCCTTCCAAAAAACGGCCTTCACCGTGGACGAAGCAGAGTCCAGCCCGGGGTCGTCACATGTGGTTGCCGCAAGCCTCCTTTGTCGAATCTGCCGGGCGCCGCTCACTCAAGCCTCTGTGTGTTTCATTGTGAAAGAGAAACTACTTTGTTTGGCCTTCCAAAAGAGGACATAATGTTTCTATAAAGTGGGGCAGTTCCAACTGGCAAAGACCAGCCTGTATTTAAAGAATTTGCCACTGATGATTCAAACGCGAGTTTGAGCAGTGTAGAGTAGCGCTTATTGTTTGTTATTTCTCCGATCACAAATGCAGACATGGTTTTATGTTTACGCTGCGCAATACACAACGCAAAGCGTAAAAAACACAGTATAAGTCATTATAAGTATAAGTAATCAGTAATTATGTCCCCACTGGATGCAACAAATGCCTCGTTTGTAATGGGTTTTATTGGTTTTGTCTCGTCGCGCCGGACACATGGAAACCATAGACTGTATCATGGAAACACAGTATGATAGGGGCGTAACATTGTCACACGCTTGAGGTATTCGGCCAATCACAATGCACTGGATAGCTGGCCAATCAGAGCACACCTCGCTTTTCAGACCAATGAGCTTTGTAAAAATCGACGCGTTTCAGAAAGGCGGGGCATAGAGGAGAAACAATAATGTACATTATGTGGAAAATAATGTTTTTTTAACCTTAAACCGCATAAACATTGCATTACACCAAATACACCAAATAATGTTCTTTTTAGCAACATCATACGACCCCTTTAACATTGATTACACTGCCCCAAGAAATGCTTTTATTGCAAGCAAATTATGTCAAAAAGGCAGGAGCAAAAAATGATACACCTTTCCAATTACTGCCAAATCAGCACAGCTGGATCCTCCTTGGTGTTCTTGGAAAACCTGCACCAATTATCAGGGCTGTCGCTTAAATTTACAAGGCCTGAGATATTGTTTTGTGGGTGTCTTTACGATAGGGCCTGGGATATTACCCCTGAGCCTTATTCCTGTCTGTTTTCTCCAAGAACTACAGTGCCAAATTCTCATCTGTGAGATTATAGTCCATTTATCTTCACTGCATAATGAAACGGTATCCCCTAACAAATCAAATCCCATCATTCATCATGTCGAAATCCTTTGTGAAAGCTAGCTAAATTCATATGCTCGTTTATTTATTGGACTTTAGATTTCCTCACAAGCATCAGCCATCAGATCTTGACAGGGAGTTAACACAGGATGGTACACAGCGTAGCATGTGCTACCTGTCAGGTGTAGTGTGTGTATAAGCCTATATTAGGCGTAGAAGGACGAGGTCACGTTCCCTTTCGTTTGGCTTGTATATATAACAATGTGTACATAGAACCCTCTGTATATAGACCCTCCGAAATATGACACTTTCAATAGACCAAAATGTGCACTGTTTTCTCCCAAATGCCTCGCACTGGGTTTTCTTGAATTCAGGAGTTCTACATGGACATGATTTGATCACTTCTACATCTTTGTCTTTATTCAGCGTTGTTTACTGCAGGATATTCTTAATATTTCACACTATCTATAACATTTACACTCACACGACTAAAGAGCTGTGTGAGAAGTGGTGCACTGTGTCTTTGTGTGATTTTTTTGTTTTGTTTTGACATTTTTAGGGTTTAGCTGTTTGAATCGAGGTGTCTGTCTCAATGCACACATCTCGCTGTTGGAATCACTAGTGTTTTCTGGATGTGAATGGATGAGGGTCTCTCACTTGCACTAATCACAGTTCATGGCTTGTACAGTGTTGTTCGGGTGGGTTTAGGGAACACTTCATTTTCAAGTGAGAAAGACACCGTGTATGTTAAGTCATACTACATGAGAAAGATTCAGTCCGGGAAGTAGGGTGACCATACGTCCTCTTTTTCGCTCGCATGTCCTGTCTGGTATTTCTTAATTTTCTTTAAGAGATAGTTCACACAAAAATGAAAATTAACACAGGTGTATATGACTTTTTTCTTTCAGATGAATACAATCGGAGTTATATTAAAAACATCCTGGCTCTTCCACGAATACGAGGATTTGTAAAAAAAAAATAAAAATATCAGAGGATTTCAATATAAGCCAGGAGGAGACTTGGTTTACTGTAAACAAATCTTGGTTTTTGCGAGACTAGCATATTCTCACCGGAACTTATGCTATGCCTACGTCCTGCGTGATCCGCTGGACACCACTCTCGTGAACGCACGTACGACAGTTAGCGGAAGCTAGAGATTACAGTTGATAACGTTTTAAACATGGATATTTTTATTACAAAAACGTATCGATTCGCTACAAGGAGGCCTTTTTTCACCCCCCGGAGCTGTGTGAGACACATTTTTTTTATGGATGGATGCACTTTATTGGACGTCAAAATCTCAAGGCCCATTCACTGCCATTATAAATCTTGGAAAAGCCAGGACATTTTTAATATAACTCCAATTCATCTGAAAGAAGAAAGTTACATACACCTAGGATTGCTTGAGGGTGAGCAAATCATGGGGTCATTTTCTTTTTTGGGTGATCCATCCCTTTAAATGTCTGGGGGGGTTTTTTCATACTGTGTTAAGGTAATGGACTGAAAAGTAGGCTTTGGACGTAACTGACCAATCGTTTCATGCAAGAAAGTGGGGTACGAGAAGAATGAGGACAGTAGAGCGCATGTCAATAGAAAGATAAAGCCAAAACCCAGAAATTTTAGACAATTTAGAAATCCCGACCAGAGCATGTCCAAAAAAAAAAAAAAAAAAGAATATGGTCACCCTATTGGAAGTCTTGACCAAACTGATAGTTTGCAGGTTCACGGCCTCTTCAACACATTCTGTTGTGGAGCTTGAGCAGATTGTGTCTTTCCAAGTTTGATTCAAACATTGACTGTTTTATGGCAGTCTTGAGTCAATAGATTCTTTCAGCATAAACCAAAAAGATGGCATCTCTACATTCACCAGTTTATGCTTATGTATATCAATAATACAAAATTGTTCATTTCTGTACAATGCAAACAGTATGAACTAATTGCACCAGAAGCTGAACTGTCTTTTTTTTTACCTGTATATGTACAGTTATTTAGTAGTGTGTCATTTGTATTTCCATCCATGAAGCGACAATGAGGAAAAGCTTGAGTGTCCCATTAAGAGACGTTTCGGAGTAAGTTTTTCTTTAGTGATGGCACACTCCTGCAATGAGGACACTTCGTGTATACACACCTGAATCATTTTTTAAATTCAGACTCAAATCTGGTGGAGAGACAGTTGAACGGAGTCTGTATTTTTATTTTTTGTTCTTGTTTCTTTATAATGTAAATGTTTTTGACTCCACTGCAACAAGTGAAAAGCACTTAATTAGCGTGTCTGAATTCAAACACACTAACTGTAAAGGTTTGTTTTGTTAGTTTGAGCTGTTTAATAAAGTTTTAACATGATTCACGAAGCTGATACCGGTTTTCATTTCAGTCTATAGAACAAAACATACATGAAACTGTTGATGGTTGATGCTTCCTCTTCACAACTGTAACCTCAATAAAATGTATTTATGTGTGTGATGTGAGAGTCAGAACTGAACCAAAATCAGATTTGATGACATTTAGCAAGTGTTTGCATTTTAATCACTGCAGTGAAGAACAAACTACAAGAGTTAAATAAAATACAGGTTGGTTATTTTTTTATTTTTTAAGAACAAAATGTGAAGCATGTTAAATTAGTCCAAACATGTACGTAATAATGAGAATATCTTAAATATTGTCAATACAGGTGCTCAGTAGTCAGCACTATAATCCGTAAGGCACTTTTTAAGACTTGCAACCCTGAATTAAAGTGTAAGATTTCTGCAAGTGCAGGGTCCTTTCTATTTTCAGTCATTCATTTTCTTCTGTGGTACATGCAAAAAACACTCTACTTGAACTTCATAGAGCACATATTTGAATATTAGTGAGGTTCATAATATCATGAGAAAGAGTGAACGCCCCTTCACTAAACACAACTGTTTTGCAATTGTACAAACCTATTGCATAATTCCACTGGATTCTCAACAACAATATAAATGCTTAGAAGAAAAATAAACCTACTCTTTTAGGTGCAAATAAAAAAAAAAATAGTAAACTAAAGAAAATAAGTTTGTCTCATGAAAACATTTTTGAAATGCATAAGTAGATGCTTTGGGTGCTGACATTTGTTTCAGTGCATAGATTCAAAGCTTTGGGATCAATATCGGTCCTTTGGCTTATAACAGTCTTGAGGACTTTCCACACAAGCCTCAGGTCCCTGCTCTTGACCATTACTGCTACTTAAATTAGCATAGCATTGCAATGTAACATTAAAACAATACTAAATAACTAGGCTACATATTAATCACATCCAACTTACAAACAAACAATCACATTTTAAAGCAATATACTGGATTGTGTTAATCTTACTGAACTAATGTGCAACATATGCACAAAATACAATGTCTCTTGGTTGGCAGGAAAGGTGAAGGGAAAACCCGGCACACATAAATGATCCTGGATCACAAATCAACAACAACAGCAACATACAGTATTTAAAATAATAACGATAATTGTAAGACTGCAAAACGTCTGCTCATGTTAGTGGTTACGTGACGAAAACAGGCAAGAAAAGGCACTTTCAGTAACAGGTCTTAACAGTGTAGTATAGCTTTAAGAGTAAGACAAGACAAATACACAAGTATGTGTGTAATTGCATTGTAATAATTCCCTTAGTTTCATTTTTATCGGCAGCTTCAGATTAGCTTTGGCTTTATTTTTGTCCTCCTGGGATCATTTGATCAGATTAAAAAAATGCTTTAAAACATTCCCATGTTTGTATTAAAATCAATTTTTATCAAAATGTTTTTGATTTAGGTTACACATAATGCTCAATGTTCTGTTGCCACCCACATCACAGTTGTACTTGAGTGATCTACCAGTTGACTGAATCATTAAAAAGAACTGGTTACAAATTATAATTGATTTGCAAATCACTAATTTAAGCCCCTTCAAAGTAACGATTCTGTCTTAAATAACTCAAAATAGTTACAGCGTGGCAATACTCGTGCAGCTTAAAGTGGGTTTACATTTTGTAGTAGCTGTCAAATGCAAATGTCACTTTTTTTGTAGTCGATCAGAAATAAAACAAATATAGGTGATATTTGCTATATAACATACAGTTGAGAAAATGGAAAGCTTTTCTGTGGGTCTTTGAAATAATTACACAATATCAGGATGCTGACTGGACTGATACAGTAGCCATCCAACAGGAGGAGTCTGTTTTCAAGTGGATTCCCCATGGTGCCTTCAATTGCTTTATGATTTACTTACGTAAAATGAACCATTGAAAAAATGTTTACACAACAGAACTACGTATTTCTGTATTTCAGTTAAAAGCTTCAGAAAGCTAACTCCAAAATAAAGCAGGTGGGCAGTACAAAGTGTGTGTCTGTCAGTGTTGCCAAGGGGGGGGGGGTTTCCCCCCCCCCCCCCCCTACGGAATTGAGCTACTTTCATAATGCTACCGTGGGTCGTTTTTTTTTTTTTTTACAGTCACCGAAATACCCCCGCCCCCCTGGAGCATGATTTTGACCAGGTTGGGACCTAGAAGCAGGTTTTGACCTCCTGGAATTGGGCTGGTTTTGTTACACAGACCTGGCAACCCTGATGTCTGTCAAAACCTTTTATTTAATGTCACAAACTGCCAGGAGATGACACTACTCTCTCTTACTCGTACCTCCTCCTCTCTCTCTGCTCTTCCCTTTAGTGACAGTTCTGGCACTTTGGGTGGCATCTCTGTTTGTGTTGACACGCAAGGCGTGTCAAGCCTCCCCTGATCTCGTTTTCTCGCTGAGACCTGTCGTGAGAAAGACAAATGATGCTCTGTTTCCAAATAATACATATTACCAATTAACAATGATTTTGACAACTTTTTTTAGGAATCTGTAGGTCGCTGTATTTATGGCTTTGTCATAGTGATAACTGACCAACATGGGTTGGTTTAACTGCCAGAATGTAGTAATTAGAAACAAAACCAGCATTATACACTTTAACCTTTCCTATGTATGATGGCCAATGGAGTCAGAGAATAAAGCTTATATCCCAGTCTTATGAAAAAAGCTCTTACTTTGGGCCCCCAGCGTGGTCCTCTGGTGACCCAGCAGATCTCAGTGTGGCAGACAGTACAGCGGAGCCAATCACAGCCCTCCTTCTTCTGCACAATGATGCCACACTGAGGGCAATGCATCGCCTCTCCAGAATTAACAAGAGTCTGCGTGAGTGATGGGACAGAAAGTTTGGGGTAAATAATAACAATAAGAAAGAAAGAAATTGATCAAAAGTGACAGTAACATTCAGTTCATGTGTGAATGATGGGACAAAACAAATGAAATGAGATGAACATTTATAACTTATAAGGAACAAGATGTTGTCACATAACAAAGGGTCTTTGATATACAACAAGGATCTAGATTTGTTTGTGCTTGACCTTCAGCAGGTCTCTGGTTCTTCGCGCTGCAGAGTCATTGATGGCACGGGCTGCTAGATCATCCTGATACTGCTTACAATTCATCCCTTCATGAATGGCCTAAGCAGAGGAAAAACAAAGCCATTATATTATAATGAGAATCTAATAAGAGA
Organism: Sinocyclocheilus anophthalmus; assembly: GCA_018155175.1. NCBI lineage: Eukaryota > Metazoa > Chordata > Actinopteri > Cypriniformes > Cyprinidae > Sinocyclocheilus > Sinocyclocheilus anophthalmus. The sequence continues at coordinate 392,678 of JADLZN010011434.1, forward strand.
AAGAAAGGGTTTAAGGGTACTGTTCAGTGTGTAAGTATTTGACATACTTTACCTTGCAGAGCAGGCAGTTGTGTTTTCTGCACACTGGGCAATGAAAAGTGTTGACAGTGTCTTCATAAACACACCAGCCAGGACAGTCTGCTGTAGCACAGTGATAACTGCCCTCACATCGAGACTCTGCGACAGACAGACCCCTCTGCAACCAGCGCTCATAATCATCTACTGACACCAGCTGAGTGAGAAAGATAGCAGAGCCAAAAAATGCAAAGCATATATTTGTTACTTGCACTGACACAATAAATCACTCAATAAATGAATACAAATGTTGTCTGATGTTATTCAAAGCCAGATAAGTACAATATTAGGACCAAGAATTAAGTAGGGTTAATATAATAAACAAAGCAGTAAATAAAAACGTTTTTCAGCAAGTTGTCAAAGAAAATGTTCTTTTTGTTTCCATGTAGTTTACCTTTATATTTAGATAAACTGAAATAAAACTGTAAAATTCATAAAAAGATAGACATTTATATATATATATATATATATCTAAAAACAAATTATAATAATATATAAAATATTACAGAATATATAAAAATATTAATAAAAATTATAATAGTATCTCAATGACACTACAATTATACTGGTATATATGGATGAGAATACAAAATGACTCCGTACAGTACGTTTTGACAGCACTTGTCATTTTAACCAGTGGCACTGTCATTAAAAGCTGCTTTCAGAGCAGCATTGCTCCAGGTCTCCCGTCAATTGCGCTCCAGCACCATGGACAGTATCACATCCCCGGAGTGAGAGAACAACAGACAGCTACAGACACTTCTCATCAGTGTGTAAACACCAGACAGTATGGTCTGACAAAATAAAAGCGGTATAAATTAATGAGTTCTCACAGCTCTGATTTCTCTTTCCTGCAAGATGCAGTCGCAGGCGTAGGCCTCGTCTCTGTATGGACATGCCACCTGAGGATCCTCCGACATCAGAATCACAGAGCGCAGACAATCTCTACCCACAGAAACACAGAAGGTTAACTACTGCATGACAATACAGAACAATAGATGTCACTATGTGCGTGCTACAGCGGCACACTCTTCCTCACTTGCAGAAGCAGTGGAGACACTCTCGGAGCAGGACTCCCTCGCCAGGCTCAAGCGCCACATAGCAGATCCTGCACTCCACTCTCTCTGGGTTAGGAACCAGATCCTGTCCGTCCATCTGCACCAGACGTGCATAGTTCTCTCTGCGTTCTGCTTCTCTGGCCTACAGACACAGACAGATTAGATGTCAGAACTGAAGAAGCACATTGATGGGCATCCATAGATCGACTGTGTGAGGGAAAACACATTGCATGTACTGTTACTTCTGACTGTATCTTGAAGATTGGTGTGACAGAAACAGAGTCTAAAACCTACAAGATCCCAATGGCATATCTGAGCATGCCTTTTGTTTATAGATTAGAGTTTGTGTCATAATGTGCCCACATTATAAATTTGCCTTGGGAAATAGTGATGTGTGACAGGGGTAATTTAAAATGACAAAAAGAAAAAAAATATATATATGTGTGTACGTACCGTAATAAATTTCTATACCAATAAGAGCACATAGTTAATTAGCATTATTAAATACATGAACACTAGAAAACAAATGCGATTGTAATATACTGTATATAGTTCACACAATATTTGTGAATAAATACAACATGAATGCAATCACTTACCTTATGTTTAAACTGATCAACCACAGTATAGTTATAATTACGACAAAGTAACAACATTGCCATTTTGCATATTGCATTTTAAATTGAATTTTGCTACCTATATGCTTCCATATAAAACGTACCAGAATCGTTACTTTCAGTGTATGCACATACATAAAAATATATAGATAAAAAAAAACAAAAAAAACAACAGAAGGCACCCAGGTGTGAATGGTATGTACCTATTAAAAGAAATTTGAGTTGTTCATTTGCATAGACATTTGTCTTTCCTAAATTCAAGGCTATTTTACACTTGAGTTAAACATGAAAGAATCAAGCCCAGTCACACAGACAAACAAGTTATGCTACATTACAGCCCTAACTGAACTGGCCAAAACATGTCTTCCTCCGTTTCCGTCTCATTGTTTAGCAGATGCATTTTGTCCATAATGCACTAACTGCCAGTCCTCAAAGCAACTTGGGGTTAAGTGCATTGCTCATGGGCTCTGTGGTAATTACTAAATGCACTTTCTGCATATTTTTGCCAACAATATTAGTATGCGTCAAACTGCATGAGCAAAAATCTCTCTCGGTCTACATTTTCACCAAGTTATGTCTTTTTGCTTGAGTGCAAAAATTTTATACAACATGCGTTTTCTTGGCATGCATGCATTTAGTTTTGCCAAACGAAGTCAAAATGTTTCCATAACACTGTCCATGACTGTCTCATGAGAAAACTATTTAACAAGGTGGACATTTCGTATGATGTGATTCAAAGCAAGCATGAAGATCTACCCCCAAACCCAACCATCAGTGGGAAATATGCACAAAAACATACATATAAGATAATACAAAATCATACGAATTAGCCACCAATTCATCAAAATGTAAAACAGAGTGCGAGACTGTGTTCCACAGGTTTGGCATGTCAGACACCATTTACATGAACTATTTTTGCCTCTCCATTTCATCTTACAGTTTCGACATCAATGCAAAATTAATGTTGCTTGTATATGAACAGCTGCAGGTAAAAGGTAAAAGTTGGTGTTTAGTTTAGTAAAGAAAAAAGTGCACCGTTGGATGATCTATAACAGAACTCAATAAGTCATTCTACAATGGGAAAAAAAATGCGGAGATAGTTTTATTAAGGGATCTATAATCTCTGACCTGAAACTGTCACTTCAAAAATTCCAAGACTAAAATCACTCAGCTCTTGAATATATGAGAATTTGAAACTATTTTACAAGATACTGTCAGACAAGATCAGACTGAACTTGTATCAAACAGGTTACATAAATGGATGCTCTACATTCCTGCAAAAGTCAGGAGTTATTACTTACATCTGCTTACAAAGATATACAGTATATGTCATCTGCGCATTAAACGAGTCTGTACCTGAATAATGTTTTAAACCAAGACACAGCACAACACAGCATCTCATTAGGTCAAGTGAAGTAACGGCTTTGCCATAATATTATCAAAATGACCTTCTGTATGACTATTGCAGTGTTTAATATAAAGGTGTTTTTGAAATTGGTTTTGTAAAAAGTTCCACTCGAATAGATGAGGTTGGCATGGATCAAATTCATTAGCAGTCAACTGCTCAGGCATATACAAGTTGTGCAGTATACCAGCTGTACTGTAACTGCATTTGGAGTATGAGTGTGCCTGGTTTGTTAGTTGAGACTATGCACTGAAAGTGTGTGTGTGCAGTGTGCACGCGCGAGTCAGTAGTCCTGGTCGAGGTTGTGCAGTAGTGAGTTGTTGCCCCTCAGCTCCTCTCTTCTCCCTTTCTCCTTAAAAAAATAGAGACAAAAGAGAAGAGATTCAAACTGAGGAGTCAATCAGAACTCAGGCTTTATCCTACACAAAAGCCCTTAGAGATGAGTAAAAGTAGCTCTTTAATAGTGGTCAGCTGATATGGATTTTTCAATGACTGATGATGATTTCTAAAGAGAAAGGTCACCAGTGGCTAATATAATATTGATGTATAAATGAAACATTTTAAATTATAACAAATGAGATGCATAAAAATTGCTGAAACACTTTTACTCAGACTATTATATTTAAAGTCAGCACGAAATGAAAATTCAGTCTGTTTTCTAAATGCATGTTATATATCTCATTGTGAATGACTTGTATGTATGGGTTTTCTTCAAAACATCATAACTGGATCTTCCAGTGAAAATGCCTCTATTTTTCAGTCCCCACCGTACAGTTATTCTTTTTCGATAATCTGTTACACTTTTTTTTTTTCTGTTTACACAAATTCTGCCACTACTTAAGATTTATCACAACTTAACTTAATAACACAAACAGCTCTCTGTAAATTTTGGAACAGATACAACACTGTTCAACAGCTGATTTTCTCAAAGTCGCCAAAATATCTGTATATAGATTCATTGTCATTCAATTTATATGAATACAAACCAAATTACTATGCCATCCTGAGGATTTTGTCCTAAACCTGGGTGTGAATGTAGATATAAAATGGCTGGTGTGCATGAGATGTATAAGCCAACAGCAAAAGCAACATGCCAGACTCATCTGTTCCCAATGATCTCCACAAGCATCACAACAACAAAGTGGAATATTCCAGTGGTAGCAGACAGAATTATTGTGCAAAATGTGCTCATGCTTTCTCAATTGAATTTCGCAAGCCTCACCTGTTGGTACTGCCTTATTGCTTCTTTTTCCTGTTGGATGCGTCTTAGCTCCAGAGCATCTGGTCTGTAGTTGCCAGGAACAGTGTAGCCTTCAGGTCTGTCTGCGCTACACATTTCACAGCCAGGACGTGTCGGTTTATTAATATATGTACAGGTTGGGCAGGCCCATCCCAGCTACATACCCACAAAAACAAGTATTCAAATAAGCACCATAATCTCATGATATGTGTACTGTACATCAAAGTATTTGCATACTTGTTGCTTTTGTGATACACATTTCCTGTTTATTAAAGGCTCAATACATTACAAAATGTCTGTGCTTTGGTTTAAAGAAAAATTAGTTCTGTGTGTTCACATAATTTTGTACCTGTGTGCTTGTTCTGTTGGGCGCCAGGGCTTCATTCAACTGCGGCAGCTCAAGGTTGATGAGGTCACGAATATCACCCAAACCCAACCTCTCTGTACTTCCCGCTCTGTTACCTACGAGATCAAAATGTTATGGTTGTAATAAACTGGGGGCACATTTTGCAGAAGGCTTCACTTCTAATTACTTTGTAATTAAATGTATTTGCATCTCTTTTAATGTTACTTTGTTAGTGTAAATGCATGTTATGACTTTAACTGGTGGTCTGGGAATACACACTCAGGGTATTATGGCTGTTATGAAGTCTTGTAGGTAGGGTGCTGTATGGTCTTGAGGCTGTGTTCAGTGCTGGCCCATTGGTAACTGCTTCTTGGTGGGGCTGATTAGTCGTTGGCACCAAAGCCGGCGTGAGCAAAGCACTCTCCTGATCTTGTTGGTAAAGTCCTCGACTGAGACGAGCCTGACGGGCAGAAATGAGATAAAGGAACGCAGTGTCGCCATCTCGCTGAACTCCATAAGAAGCCAGAGAGCGATGATCAGAGCACAAAGACTGGCCGATGACCCAGCGTTGCACACGCGGATGAAAACCATAGTTTGTGAAGACCTTACAGAGCAAAAACTATGTGTCATTAACAAAGCTAAAAGGCAGCTAAGGTAACTGTGAGAATTGCATGGCATTGAAAGAATGACAAGAAACAATGTTTATTTGGTTGATGGTTAGTAATGTTTATATGGTTAAGTTCATCTGTGCCTACCTGCTGTTTGAGAGCACCAATTGTGGAGTGAGGGAAGACTTTCACTGTGACACAACAGGAGGAGGATGCATCCTCTACCACCACAGCCAGGCTGCATGATAAATCAACGCATTAGCTGAGATCAGAATTGCATGGAAAATGTGTGTAGATGTGAAATTGTGTGTTGAGTTGGTATAAATTACAATTCACTCAAGCATGAAACGTATGTCATTTACTCACCCTGATGTTCATCCAAACCTGTATGACCTGTCTTTCTTCTGTGGAACACAGAAGACGATAGTTTGTCTATTCTGCAGTATATCTCCTTTTGTGTTCCATAGAAGAAATACACTCACACAGGCCTCAACATCAGCATCCATAAATGACAGAACTGTCATTTCTGGGTGAATAATCCTTTTAAACAACACTAAAAGACATCTTTTATCACTTGCTGCTTTCTGTCTGGTTAGAATACATTGAGTGGGTCAGTGTCTGTAAACATGAAATTTACCTCATTTCATTGTCGGTGTAATTTTGTTTAGATGGCTGAATGCTCAGAGCAGCTCTCTGTTTAGCTAAAGACGATGCACAGACAGATGCCGAACGAACATCACCTGCTTCTATTGCGCTAACCAGCTCCGCACAAATCTCCTCTAGAGAAAAAAAAAAAAAAAAAGTAAAAAGGGTGAAAATGTACAAGGACAAGAATGGATAAGGAGCGGGATAGAAGAAAGAATCAGAAATGGAAGGAGAACTAGTGGGTGCGACAGAGATATTTGCATCAACATAATAGACCATTGACACGTTGTTTATTGTTTGGCAACAGTGTCAAGCAGATCGTGAGCAGAAAATTAAAACAAGAACACAATTGATTACCTGTACGTGGCATGGGCGGATTGCTCTGTGTATCCAGAGGCTGAGGAGGTAGCAGTCTTTCTTCATTGGAGGAACTAATCGCCACTGAAAAGAAGAGCAAGGACACAACGTGCGTTTAAAAAAGCTCAGGAGGAAGAGAAAAAATAATAAGAAAATAAAAATAAAATAAAAAGAGTACCAAGTTAAAGGAAATGAAAGCTATTATACAAAATAGAGGAATACAGTTAAGCCGGAGCACCCTGTACAATCTGTCGCCACATTTGACAATCTGAGACAAATTTTGGAAATCACAAGAGATCTCGAATCTAGGCCAAAATCTGTAGTCTTGATTGCTATTTTGACGTGTTTGCAAACAGCCGATTCATGACAATTGCAATTCATGACCTCCGATGAAATACTGCCAGAGTCAGACGCTTTGAAGCAGTCTTGCAGTATGGCTTCTCCTATGCCAACCGTCAAATCAAGAAACCATTGGGAGCACAGAAAAACATACTTATCCAAATCACATTCCTTGGTTTTTTCATTGTCTTTTCAAGACAAGTCATGATCAAAATTAACGCTAGATTTTTAACACTAGTTTTTGTTTGCTAGCCACCATTCCAAATTCTTGTCGGAATGAGGATCATTGGCACTGAATGTGTCATGGATTGATGATGTAAAACTCAGGATGAGTCTTCTTGCATATGCCCTTTTTTGACGAGGCTTGACTGGAATACAGTCTGCATTAAGGACAATTGAGATCCCGGTGTAACATGGCTTATAGCTGGGAATCGGGATCATGCTCATACAGTCTGACAAGCAACAATCGTAAGGATTATAATAAATCTTGTGTGTATCTGTATTTATAGATGAACGAATGAACAAAAGTGACAAATTGTTGGAAGAAAGCAGAAGGAAGGCAAACCTCTGTGTGCCTCACGGAGTGACGACATCACCACAGTGGCCCACTCCTGTGCTTCTTGCTCACAGCGGAAGTTGAAAGTGATACGATCATGTGGTGGTGTTGCCAAACTCAGTTCATGGCACTGTGGGGATCTGACTTCATAGCAAACAGTCTTGAGATCAAACTCAGCAATGGACTGAATGAACATAAACAGAGAGACACAAAATCTAATGGGAGTTAATTTACTTAAACATAACTCATTGATTTCACTACTAAAACAATGTAGTCCAGGAATGATCCTTTTCTCACAAGCAAATAAAAGACCTAGCCTATTTAAAACCTATTATCATCTACTAACTTAAAATGAGGCATTTTTTCACTGTTATTATGAGCCGTCAGCCGGTCACATATTTTCATTAAATTGTCGTTATTGTTTTATCCGGTTATATTCACCATTGTGTAGCCTACACAAGAGCTATCTTTTCAAAACAACATTTTCAGGATCATGAGTGTAATGAGGTTTCAAAGAGACAGCAGGACTCAAATGCAAAATAAAATAATATTACTTCTGTTTGGCATCTCTAAGACCCTGGGTATAATAGATAAATGCAATGAATTTGATACACAAACTGTAGTAGTGCACAACCCCTGGATATCTAATTAGTCAATGTCCCCAAATAACACAATCCTAGACAACAACCCCGTTTGAAAGTGCATGTCTACTTTGTTGCAAACCAGAAGGATACCGAATATTAAACGTACTTGAAATCAAATAGGTTTAACTATTTTTATTATTATTATTATTATTATTTTACATTCATGTATACACAAATAATAACGAGGTTCATATCAACTGATTCACATCAGGTAGTTTCACTTTCTTTCTTTTTCAGTCTATTACAGCAAATAAAAGTATCAGTGTATATTATTGCGTCATCTAATATCAAATACGTATAGGTATCGTGAAGAGCATTAAGTGTATTTATGACGCAAACTATTACATTTAGGGGGTGGAGGATGGATTTTAAAAACAAAGATCAGCAAAACTTGTGATTCACTCATGTGTGTTCGCCAGAGGGCAGCGCTACGTTATGCCTAGCGCAGATACACTTCTGGAATGAAAATACTACTATGTTGCGCTTTTCACCAGTTTTCACCATCAACTCTTCCCCAGTATTCATAGCACCGCAGACTGAAACTGAACGCAAGTACGACATTTCCTCACCACGCTGCGCCCAGCCGCGGCTCCGCTGATGTCCCGTAACGCGAGGCGGAATTCCCCTGCCTTCCCGGGGTCCATGCTCAGCTGAAGACGGAGAGACTCGTCTCCGGCCCCCGGGAGACAAAGCGGTCGTATACCTGAGTGGCATACGGACACCTTCACCGACATCAAAACAGTGCTGCAGGCCGACTGTGAGGCCTCCTGGCCGAGATGAGACGATGCAGCCTGGGCCGGCGGAGGTGTGAGAGTCCACCCGCCTGAGCTCAGCGACATGCCGCCGCCGACTGACTACTTCAGGCGGGAATATGTCGTGTTGACACTCCAGTACCAGCCGGGTTTGTGTGCTAATACGATGTTTGGAGATATGCTACGACTCCCTGATCCGACTTACGCAAAAGTAGCGGCCTTGTCATCTTTGTTTTAGTTTCTGAAGGAGGGCAGCCCAGCGTCAGAGCAGGAAGAAACACGGCTCAAGCAGAGACAGACATTATACACTGAGAGCAGACGCTGCGCCTCTTCTTCGTCTTCTCTCTTCTTGTTGCTTTACGGGGATCGCAGGGGGGGGGAACCCACGTATTTTAAAAAGTGCATTACCGCCACCTATATCTCAAATGGACCATTGACACTCTATCTACAATCTCCTGATTAACCTACCAACCCACATACAAACACCCTTGATTCTTGTACCGCTTGAGTCTTCATAGAGCTTCATCCAGCGCTGCGTGTTCAGCTCCTCCGTCCTCCCTCAGCCCTCTTAGCGGGGATTTGACGAGAGAAAGAAAGAAAAGAAAAAGAAAAAGAAAAAAAATATATATATATATATTAAATAATAAATATAAACACACCATTATACCTCGTTCAACCCAGTTCTCCCCAAAGACTGTAAACAAACTGAGTCATGTTCTTCCTCGGATTTAAACAATTAATGAACTGTACCGTATTCTATGTTCCTCTTCAACATTCTTAGAACAGTATATTTCCTACAGTACACTATAACATGTTCAACTGTTTCATTAACATCACATACCTCACATAGCCCTGTTGGATGTTTACTTATTAAATGCATTGTACTATTCAACCTTGTATGCCCCAATCGCAACCTTGTAATCATGTTCTCCTCAGTTCTGCTCCAACCTGATACTCTTCCCCTATCCACTGTTGATTGTATATGATACAAATGCCTACCTTTGGTATCTATGTCCCAATACTGCTGCCATAATTTCCAAATATTCATTTTGATAATTGATTTAATTTCTGATCTACTAAGAGGAATCTGAATATCAACTATTTCTCGTTCTATGGCCTTTTTTGCTAAATTATCTGCTTCTTCATTACCTCTCAACCCAATATGTGCCGGGACCCACAGAAACTGAACTTTTATACTATTTTGCTTAAGTGAATATAATTCTTGAAAAATCTCTATTATCATATCTTGTCTTGTTTCTGACTTCTGCTGATTCAAACTTATTAGGGCTGAACTTACGCTGCGCCTCCTGCCGAAAACACACTCACATACACTCATTCTCATTCTAGGGGATATTCCAATTTTCCATGTCAATCTTAAATTTCATCTCATGAAACTGTAATGTAACTGTGGTGATGTTAACTGTCGTTACAGTTAATTGATTGCACAAAAATACTGTTTAGGCTGTGGCTTACTGTGCTTTTATGTTCTTACTAATTTAATTTAGATTAATTAAACCTTATATCACAGTTAAACCATGAAGAGTGTAGTAGAATCATGGTAAATATGTTGGATGGTTTTACTATTGTTTTATATTCAATAATAATAATAATAATAATAACAAACTTAAACTATCGTTACTGTAGCAAAACCATTCATGTCCCCCCCCAAACGGGGGTTTTTTTTTTTTTTTTTTTGCCGTGTCCATTTGCAGGCTAGATTGTATACAAAACAGTAACATTTATTGATTTAATTACAAAATATGATATCATATTTACTCTTAGATTGTTTTATTTATTTTGATAATCCGAGAAAATGTTGATTAAAACACGCATGTATAAATAAATGAATGAATAAATAAATAGATCCTCTCTCTATTCAGGCACTTGCACTTTACACATGAACTGGGGGCTACGTCCTAATTGTCACGTCCCACTAGAAGTGGATCGAATTACCACTTAGCATTTATACACCTTCTCAAAACATCATATCTGCTTCTAACTATGCATAAAGCTTGGCTACACGGCCCTCAATAATAGTCAGGTGTTAATTTGTTTTTTTTTTTTTTTTTTTTTTTTTTTTACCATTGAAATTTTTTCCACTGCACAAAAAAAAAAACACTTTGCAAATAATTCATAAAAGGGTCAATCGCTCTTTGGACATGATTTAAAGGGGTCATGTGATGTTGCTAAAAAAAGAACATTATTTTGTATATGTGGTGTAATGAAATGTGTTTATGCGGTTTAAGGTTCAAAAAGCACATTATTTTCCACATACTGTGCATTATTGTTTCTTCTCTATGCCCCGCCTTTCTGAAACAAAAACCGGGGGCATCGATTTACAAAGCTCATCGTCTGAAAAAGCGAGGTGTGCTGTGATGGCAGCTACCAGGGCGTTGTATTGGCGGAATACCTCCAAGCGTTGTGACAGAAATGTACGCGCAGCATAAACATAAAACATGTCTGCATTTGTAATCGGAGAAATGACAAACAACGAGTGCTACTCTACACTGCCCAAAACTCGCATTTGAATCATCAGTGGCAAATTCTTTAAATATGTAAATGTACTTACAGACTGTGAGTCAGAAGCACCAGACTGTCCTTGCAAAGTTGGAACTGCCCAACTTTATAGAAACAGCCTGGTGTAGGAATCCATAATGCCACTTATAATGCATGAAAGAAAAAAGTTTTGCAAACAAAAATAAAGAATTGCAAAAGAAAATGAAAGTATTGAGAAAAATAAATGTGTTTTTTGCAAACAAAAATAAAGAATTGCAAAAGAAAATGACTATGCCGAGAAAAAATAAGTTTTGCAAACAACAAGAACGAATTGACCGCGCACGAAGCGGTCTGTTACAGGAGCTCCGAGTTCTACTGCTAGTTATTAAGTTAAAGAATGCATTAACTCATAAATTAACTTCCATTCATAAACAGGTCTACGATCAAGCTCATATCGGAAAACTCAACTTCGGTTTTTCATTTAAAACTCCTGCATAAATAAGAATGGACTGTGAACGCTAAGTACAAAAAAATGAAGCTAGAGTCTTTTTGTTTAGTTTTGTGTGGCAACGAATATGAATCGAGGAACAACTTCTTAGGTAACCATATCTTTTGAAATACGTAAAAATATGCTAAACAAAATGAATAAGTAATCCCAAGTCTGAACATTTATGAGTTGGCTTAAACGCATCTAATTGAACATTGCGTGTGTGATGTTGCAGTAAGCTCACACGTTTGCTCAAGACAGCGCGACAATAAGGAATGTCTATGCGTAATGACTCGCTGCGCTTATGAGGTATAAATGCCAAGCTTGTATTGGTTTGATATAAACAATTTTTTTAACAACAGGGGGATTGTAAATAACACAATGGTTAGTAAAAGTCAATGACTGTAAGACTTGGTATTCTTTATTGAAAAAAGATTATGTAGCTACATTTGAAACAAGCATGGGAAATGACCCCGTGGCAGTTTAGTGTTAATATAATAATTAATAAGTAATATTTTTTTTAGAAATTCCAATTATAATTACAAAGTAAAATATTAATAAATACATATCTGCTAATCCCAGGGTGATAGGCCAGCGGGTTGTTTACCCATGAAATTTCGAGAATTTACAGAATTTTTAAAAACAAGAGCTTCATTTTTGTAACCTAAGTTACAGTATTTTTAATTGATGCCAGAGAGTAGGTAAATGCAAAAACAAATGCTCGAGACGATATGAAGCTGAGTCGTAGACGTTTTAATGAGGTAAGTTAGGTTATGAAGTAAGTGCGATTCTTCACATTAAAAACACGTAACTCGAGACAGTGTAAACAAAGAACGTCTCTGGCGTTGGCGTCCTCCCACAGTTACGAGCTTTTAAAGACATTTAGTTAACCAAAATGAAAAATAACATTAATGCTATAAAAGTGTGCACATTTAGAGACGTAATCAGCAGATGTTCATGTTAACAACTTCTTTAATTTGAGCAAACACTGCTAATACACATATTCATTTGTTAATAAAGTTAATAAAATGAAAACATGCATGTTTTAATGCTAGAAAATAACGATGGTGCCTGGATCAGTGAGCTCTCGGGCCGATGACGTCACTTCCAGAGAGGCATGCCCAGGCCTGTTGTACACACCCATGTAAAAACGTGCCACAACGCGGGATAGAGTCCGACAATCTGAACAAATACTATTAATGATTTAACAAACCTATTCCTTAGATTAAACAAGGTCGGGCACAAAGTTTCCCCTCAATCAATATAGGGATGCACAGGATTTCGGAGCTACGGAACACCATCCCCCACCTGGCCTTGACAATAATCATGATATCAGCTGGTTTATGTGCCTAAAAAGGAAGGCAGGGGATACACTCCTCATTTTCATATAAGAAAGGCACAAAGCACAGGAGACCTGACTTTTCTACTAATTAATTCATGGAAAAACTTCTTTGCTGAACACATTTTCTTCAGGCATTGTTGGTTCTATATTTGCTTGTTGTATTAATCTGTTGGAGTTAGACTATTGTTATAGGCTTACGATAAAATCCACCAGCATATATATAACCCTACCATGTTTAGCATTTATGAATTAGTATTCGGATGATCTAACTGAGAGTGCATGTTACATGCTGATACCTCTGCAACATATGGATGCTCTAAGAATCATTACTAATTTCTGCATCAACACACAAGTGAATTACATATGCAAAATACCAAGCTTAGAGACAAAGGGCCATAAAAACACAGAACTCCCACTTGAGATTCCGGACTTCCCCATTGGGCAAGACCATCTTGAGAGGCGTGAATCTTTGCAGGTTTTAAAGGCCGCACTTCATGTGACCCGCCAGTCGGTGGTTCGGTCAGATGCAAAGATGAAGATGTGAGAAACGCTTCCGGATACCAAAGCATCTGTGCCAGGCCATTCTTCGGCCTAGTCCTTTCCATTCAACAAGTAACACTGACTCAAACTGGTTCTACTCATCGACCCGAATTCAGCAAAGATATACGGGAAGCTTTAAGATTTGCATCAAGAATCTCTTTCAGACCGCCGAGACTCACAAGTATCAAACTTAGTCTTATTAATTGATACATAAAGTATAATTTGCACCTTTTTACAAAGGCGTGTTTGAACTAAGAAACTGATGTTTCCTTCAGGCTTTAGATCTGTTGAAATAGACATGCACGGTTCATAAATCCATTCTTTATGCTTTTCTATGCTGAGTTAAACTTACCCTTTCCTTATACAACGGTTGTGTGTGTGTGTGTGTGTGTATGGGTATGTTAGACCGGCTTAATGTGTTATGTAGTATGTTAGACTAGTTTAAGTTTTATGTAGTTAATAAAACCTTACTTATCACACTTGACGTGTTCATTGTTTAACCGGAGTCAATAATCATGCAGATATACGTTACAAACTTATAGAATTGTACAATAAGAAAGTTATTTCCCTTAACCAGGAAATTAACGTTTCTTAGAATTGACAAGACAGTTGACACTGAGAGGTCAGCTAAATATCTACCGGGAGCTAAAATGAATAGTAATATAACTAGTTAGGTTAATTATTATATTTCCCCATGACATTGATCCGCTAACGAGACGCGCACGATATACGTGAAGCGCAAAGGGAAAACGGATCGCAAGTCACAACTTGACTGAACGCAAAATTAAACGCAGCGTTGCAAAAAATTAGAGAATGCCATGGAAAACTAGTATGCAAAATCATGTCTTTGTCTGTTCAATTTTCAATTCTTTATTGTTTGCAAAAAAAACCATTTCATTTTTGTTTGCAAAACTTTTATTTTCTTTTGCAAAACTTTATTTTCGTTTGCAAAACTTAATTTTGCATATATACCTGGCAGTCAGACTCAATATGTGTGCAGCTTCCCAGGATTCAAGAAACAGTCCTCCCGAAATAAGCGTGCCACATGATCTTTGGGGAATGTTCCGAACAGTGTGTAAATAAACTTAACATGATTTTAGTCGTGTTCTTTTGGAGACCCAACACAGTCGTTTCGCTTTCAAACAAGACAAACACGGACTCCACACATGGCAGTGGCACGCGGGCAGCAACAAACTAAGCCAGAATTAGGCTGAAGTAAATGCATCGAACTTTAACGCGCATCTTGTCAGAAAAGTCGGTTCTGTAAATCTCCATCACGTGCGTGATTTCATATTGAGCAGCATTAACTACACAGAGCTGTTTTTCACTGACGAGCTGCGCAAAAAATCGAGTGAATATGATCGTGGTTTTGCGCAGCTCGTCAGAGAATAATGGCTCTGTGTAGTTAATGCTGCTCGATGTGAAAGCCTGCAGGTGATGGAGATTTACCACTGATTACAGAACCGGCTTTCTGACAAGATGCGCATTAAATATCTCATGCGATTAGCGGAAACCCTACAGGCGAGAATCAAAGTTACGCCTTCTTTCTTTGCGTGAACGTTTGGGCACATTCTGCAAATCGTCCCAAATAGTGATGTAGATATGTGGGGGCGTGTTAGAACGAGCCGTTTTAGGTAGGCGTGGTTGGCGTGTTTTAACTTTTATAAAGAATATCTCTTTGGATTTGAGACTTTACTCTTTGCAACTTTCAGATCTTCTTTATGCACCAAGAGCTTGAAACACTCCAAAGAGAAAGGAAAAATTTAAATCGCATCATATGACCCCTTTAATATGGGACGTGCCCCTAGCAAAGCAAGCTAGTACATTTAATTGACAGACTAAGTAGCCAATAGAAGTGTCCATAGTACTTTCCTGAACACACAGTGGGCGTGGTCATCATCAACGGAAATATTTCAGAAGAGGCGTGGTTTGTATTCTGTTTTCGGATATAGAGACTGTTGTTGGATGTTTTCGCGATTTTTACTAACAAAATACAAGAAATAGGAGACATAATCGTTAGCGAGAGGTCGCAAGTGCTAATTTAAGCATCGGTTAATCAAGTCGCGTCATTTAAACCGACGCTTACATCGTTTTTAGAAGGTAAATAGGTTAAGTAAGGGGATGCTGCTGCAGTCGCTGTCTTGGAGCTCGACACAATCGCTGAATTTTATGTTGCGTTTAGTCGAAATAAGAAGCTTTGCAGTAAGAGAAAACGCCTGCAGGATATGTCAGTCTCGACCGAGTCATTTTCAAATTTAGTGAATTCATATTGTACAACGTTTTTTATTGTTGTCCCCACCGCGCGTAGACGCCAGAGCATTTTAGCTTGTATTGTGTTGTTAGTAGAACAACTCCGTAAACCGAGCTGTCTGTGAGCCGAACTTACTAACCTTAACGTTACTCCATTCGCCCAGATTTGTTTTTAGTTGGAAAGTGGCAGTACAACAGTAAAGGTAAGCATTACAATTGATATACACTGTGATACAGTATGTCGTCAGTATCATAAACCATAACGTTAGCTGGTCAGTAGTAGGTCAGTTGCTGTTGCTGGATGTAAACAATATAATGTATTTATTCCTAAACCACTTCGCTCTCTCATAATGCTGTTTTGTCTTGTTTATTATTTTATCAATAAAATGTCCCCACTTTAGTGTTTTTTTTTTACCCCACACGCCCAGTTCGATTTATAAAGTAGGAAGTGCTTAAACGGTTGTTGTTGGGGGAGGTGGACAGGCAGATGGGCTGTTACGATTTTCTTACAGTTTTCAGACGTAAAGTCAACAAATAAATCATAATTTAACGCCGTTTTATGTGTGGTCTTTTTTTGCAATTAATGCCATAAGTATGCATTTACTTAAATGAAAATACAATTTTCTTGTTTATACGGACAATTATGCAGTCCGTACATAAATTAGTTTTTACGTAATGCACTAAGGGGGAGTCGTTTTACTTTGCATGTAAATAAGAAACGCTACTCGCACCTGAACACATTACATTACATTTCCAGTGAACTCGATACAACTAGTTGCATCAATAAATAGTTTATATTGTAACCGGTTACTCTCTCTCACACACCACACACACACACACACACACACACACACACACACACACAATGAAATAAGGAGTATTGGTTCTGGTAAGGGGTATGTGTTTTGTTTCCAGCGTATTGAAGATTTTAGAGAATTACGGTTTGAGGGCATGAGCGCCAGCTGTTATGTGTGAAAACTGGAGATGCTCACATCCTTGGCAGGTATGAACCCTGAAAATAATAGCAAATGCGGTTCCCTTGGAACATTTTTGAACTCTAAGAGTTGTGATTTACAAAACTGTGGGTTACCCTGAACAATGGGAATATAGCAAAATAACGTGTGTTCAGCTTTGCAATTCCGAAAAGACATGAACATTTGTATTTTACTCACCCTTATGTCATTCCAAACATTGACTCTGCAACAACATTTTATGTAGTGCTCAATGTATATGCATTGATAAAAGGTGTTTATATGTGAATAAAAGCTTAAATAAATCTGTTCATCATATAAAGGCTCATTTGTCTTCGGAAGACGAGAGCAAACACTCTGTTCATATAAATATTTTTAAAGATTATTATGATTTTTTGATCTTGAAAAATTTTTGTAGATGAGCTGTCATTGAGGTTGGACATAATTTCCTCAGATTCATAAAAGACCTTCATTTGTGTTTAGAATATAAAAAAGGGGGCATAAAGTTTAGTAAATGGCCATAAGGGTGAATAAATGGTCGACAGAATTTAACTTTAGCGTGAACTATCCTTTAAATAATTTAAGTTCTAGCACAAGCAAGATTAATGAATATATACCGCTCTGTAGGGCTGTGCAATTAATCGCCATGGATTGTCAAGCGCATCTCGTAAGTTAAAGCCGGTGAGGAATGCGTTCATAATCGAAGATGAAATAGCATTAGATTATGAACGCGTATTGCCTAGCTTGTCAGTGAACTAACTACTGTGTAGTATGTCGCTCCATCTGAAAGAAGGTGATGGCGATTTACTACCAATCATGGAACCGGCTTTTACTGACGAGATGCGCATGACAATCGCATGCCATTAATTGCACAGCCCTACTCAGAAGTTGTACTTGGGTACAGGTGGCTTCTCTGAGTGCAGAACTCTGTAAATATAAAACGCGCTTATCCAGTACATGCCAAAAAAACGAAAATTGCATGGAAATTAATGGTCAAACGAGCAAAACGTGATTAGGTTGTTTGGTCGAACACCAATATTGTGTCAGGGGGATTCCAAAGAGGTATGTGACATACCAGGGTGATGTGGAGGATAAGCGAGGATAACCTCAGCTTCGGTTCCAAAATCTAGGTTACATTTCAGGGTATGTAAGTAACTATCGCACTTGCTTTGAAGATAACTGCTCCGGAGCAGGTTATGTTAAGGGTTAGTTCACTTTAGAGCTATCAACGCATGCAATATAATTAATATTCTAAAGGATTAAAGATTAAACAGAAAAAAATATAAATTATTGCACAACTATCAATTAGGTGGCGATATGCACTAAGCATGTAAACGACCATTGAACAAAAGAAGAAGAAAGAAAAGTAGGGCGTTGTTTTATCTTAGAATCGTTCATAGTGATTCGTCGCTCTGTTGAGAATGTCTTGAGTCGTTTCTAACCAGGAACACTCTGGTTGAATTAACTTACTCACGGACGCGGGTTTTTGGAACCACATACCTCGAGTAAGCAAGGTTTGGGGTTAATCAACCGAAAGTTCAGGGTTTAGCTGACAGTAAGTTAACCGTGCTTTCTGGAATACACCCCTGGTGTCTGTTCTGGTAAACATCCTGTCACACATCAACACACACATTTTGATTCTTCCTGTGGTTCTTTTATTGTCCAAGCGCCATGTGCATAAGTATTTTAGCTTTTACTCTGCAAAGTGCAAACATTGGCATGTTTCAGCTCAGTGCTTGAACCGTCAGAATAAGAAAGTTGCTGAATTATTATAAATGATAGCAAATCTTATCTCATCATGTCAAAAGAGTGTCATTTTAGCAACTGTGTAGTTCAGTAGTTCAAACAACTTCAAACGATGTCATGGTGACGTAAGTGATATTGAACCCAATATATTTTTTTTTTAACTAATTGTACTCTACTTTTTTCTTTATCTTTTTGATGTTAGGTTTAAAACTAGGCTATATTGTATTGTTTTCTTTCACTTTGTGAAGATGTTATGTAAGGATAAGGGGGTCTGATATACCCAGAGTAAAGACGCGATTATTGTACCCGTGACGCAGATTGTAGTGTCCTCTAACACATACCACTGTGGTTATTTAGGGGTAAACACAGCTGAGTTTCATATGATCTGCCAGCATCTTTAGCATTTAATCATGTTATTGGATTAGTGTAGAGTACAGTACAGAGATATCAAATGTGGTATCTCAGAGCAAAGATGCCAATACCATTTGTATATATCTTTTAGTAGTGCTCACGTCAGTGTACTTGTACAATTTAAAACTAGTGAAGAGGCTAAATAACCAGTGCATGCATATTGCATACCATCTCTATTTACTAACAGACACCATCAGTATCTTGTTACAGCCCTACTTTCAAACTGTCTACTTCAGTGTGACGTGTCTTTCCTCAAACTGATCTTTACACACCAGACACATACGGTTTATGATACAGTTCAACCTTTGTTCTCCACTGTTTGCTTGTTTCTTCTACTGATTTATGGAGCTTTAACATAGAGCTACAGTGTCCCAAATCATATGATTCTCCTCCTTGTCCTGCTACAGCCTTTGCCCTTCACATATAAATAATCATGTCTGTGAACTGTTACTGGGACTGTCTAAAGTTGCACAACCTCTCTTGCATAAGCCAGAAAGATAAACGCACACAATATTCCCATGTCCTCCCCCCTCGCTCTACATCCGTGACATTTTAGCCAAGCATAAAAATATAGTTTTGGAAAAGCCCAGCAGTTGAGTTGGGATGCTTAAAACATTTTTTAAATAGCTTAAATTTTACTGCAATATAAAAAGTTTGTTGTATATTATATAAATCCCAAACAATATATTATGCTGATATTTGTGTGTGCAATTGTTTTAGTCATGAAATAATTCAATCAATCCCTTTCTTATTCGTTTTCTCTTTTCCTGTCTGTAGGATTGAGAGCTACTCGTGTAAGATGGCTGGTGATGACAAGCACATGTTTAAGCAGTTTTGTCAGGAGGGGGAGCCGCATGTTCTTGAAGCTCTGTCACCCCCTCAGTCCAGCAGCGCTCCAAGCCCTAACCTGTAAGCCTTAACACACAACCATAGGTTTCACCTCGGCTATTGTGGGCACACTACACAATATTTCTCCTGCGCTTTCTTTTAGATTGGGCAAGAGTGGGGAGGATGGAGAAAATCCACTAAGTGATAAGTGTTGCAGGAAGACCTTGTTCTACCTTATCACCACCCTGAACGAGTCATTCCGGCCTGATTATGACTTCAGTGCTGCCCGTGCCCATGAGTTCAGCCGAGAGCCCAGCGTTAACTGGGTTAGTATGACTGGTTTCCATTGTATCGCGATAATGTTTCTGCTGGGTAAAGAACTTTTTATGTGATGTTATGTTATTAAATGTCAGGTACAAAGGTTTTTAGATGCACTGTCAGGAATTGTTGAGAAAAATTACAAATTCAAGGCAACATTATGCAATCAGATTTATAAGTTCTCTCAATGATTGTCTTAATTGTCCTAAGTAACACTCCTTTTTTGTCAGTTTTATTTTGTTCACTAATTGTAAAATGCTCAATTCCACCAATAACTTTGTATAGGTAACTACAACGTTCTTGAAAATTCAGTTAGTAATACAGTAATCGATCATCTTTCAGAAACAATTATATTTGGGATGTAGATTGAAAGGGTTGTATATGAACCTCAACACTTGACACACTAATCTCAAGAATGGTGAAAATCAACAAATGTAGAACAACAAATAACAGTAGTAACAAAACAACAGTCAGCAAACTGCAAAAAAAGTATTCATGTTGCAGTGCATGCTGGGAGCTCAACATTTAATAATATACCTCAATATGAAATTCTAGAATTTAGTATGATTTTTTCCTAACAGACTGTTTGTGTCCTCCAGGTGGTCGACTCCGTTAACAGCAGCCTTTGTTCTGCTGTGGGGGAGCAGTTTAACTCTTTAGGACCAGAACTGTGGAATGCCATTGATCAAGAGATAAACCTGCAGGGCTGTGACATCTATAGGTGTGTGACAAGTAAAGAAATGATTTCTCCCTCATTAAATGTGTTCTGTACATGTATTTTAATAACAGCCATTGTTGTGTTGTTTGTAGCTACAACCCAGACCTTGACTCTGACCCCTTCGGTGAGGAAGGCAGCCTGTGGTCCTTCAACTACTTCTTTTACAACAAGAAGCTTAAACGCATTGTATTTTTCACTTGCCGCTCAGTTAGGTAAGTAATCACTCACTGTACACACATTATAAAAGTCATTTTCTAGCCATTTTCTTTTTTAAATATCATGTTCTTTTCAGTGTCCTCAGTAGTTATGGTTTCAGTGGCCTTGACAATGAGTTGGACATGGAGCTGGATGATGAAGAGGAAGTGGACAGCTTCATGGAAGACAGGTGAGATTGTTTTAATGAAGACATCTTCATAGAATCCATGAGGGCAATCAAGTTGTCCTAGACCAATAAAACTGGAAAAAAAACTATTGTGCTTTGTACAATATGTAATAGGTCTGTGAGCCATCTCTATATATGCCATAGTCTTTTAAAAAGGTTTCTGTTTTTCAGGTTCCCCCGAGCTCTGTGTGTCTAAAGCTTTCTCAGGGAGGTCAACCTGCGCTTCAGCTAAAGGGCCTCGCCGTTAAATTTGCTCCAAATTTCTTCTTTCCTTTTTTTAGAAAAAAAAAAAAAACTTTTATTTTCTGTGGATTTTCTTAAGTGTGTGTGTTTGATTTTTACTTCTCTGTGGATTGAGGAGAAGAAATAAGTTAATTTTACACCTCCCATTTGCCTCTAAAGTGTGGCTTACAAACTGTGGCTGAGAGGAATTCCAGGAGAGCTGCTTGGACAAGGTTTGACATGGACTCATTTTTAGCATTGGCTGAGACGAACAAAAACCACTGGAAACCAGCTCATCCTAGGAGTGAATGAAAGTCACCAGCATTTTGACAGTGGAGAATATGAACACACTTTGGAATTCAAAGACTGCATGCCTTCTGGATTTGTGCCCCTCTGTTTTATTGGTTCTCCTAATATTTCATGGTTTAGTTTTTTTTTTTTTTTTTAAGCTGTGTAAGGTTTGAAGCTTGTGTATCTGAATGTTGTCATTTAACATGTTGTTGTTTTTTTTGGTCAAATATTTTTATCAAAACCAACTTAACAGGTACTTTTCCCCACTCTACATATGTTTCCTGCGATTTAAACCAATGATCCTGGAATTGGTAGCATCGTGCTCTAGCAAACGAGCTCTAAACATTTTAGACTTATTTTCCTAAAATCTTTATATGAGATTGAACTATAAAGCTTTTTTTGGTAAACTGAATGATTTGAAATTAATTTATTTTAGTACACACTGCACTGATTTTTAGTATTATATGTCTGCAGGTTTACTTTTGTTGCTGCAATTTCTTTGGCTTTCTGTAATATGGGCTTTGCTATGAGTTTACCAACTGTTGTTATTTTTTTGCATAGCTGAATGGTAAACATGCAAACCAAATATTGTTGAAGCTTTCAAGGCTGGTGCACCCCAATCGTGAATGAAAAATGTGAATGGTCTTGTTGCCAGATAGCATCTGTGACAATAAAAGTACAGGTTAATCACCAGTTTGGGCGTGTCTCTTTAATATTCACTTTAATCTCTTCATTTCAATGATTCAAAATACTTACTCAACCATTATAACGTATATTATAACTCTTCTTGAGAACTTTATTTAAATATTTTTTTTTAAATACAATATTGTTCATACAAACTTTGAAAACTAAAATCAAAAGATGACAAAGGTATAGTGTAACAATCACTCTACAGAAAAACCTGTGTGCTCGCCTTATAATATAAAATTAACCACTAACAATCCATTTGTTGTCCTTAAAGCTGTTTGCGATAAATGTATATATTATGAAAACGCAAAACCAATTCTTTCTTGTCAGAAGTTGCAAATCTTCATTATCTATTATCTTTCTCGTTGATCTTTTGATATTTTATTCGTACATATCGTCGCTGTTATTTGGGATCGTCGCCAAATAAACGCGTCATCAAAGGGCGACTATGTTCAGCCGTAAACATCAGGCAGGGAGTCGGAAAGGCATGGAAAAATATTCCAGAAATTTAAACCATTTTTGAAGATTTATCTTGATCGCACGGAGTTATATTTTACATGTCCGTTGCTCATGTTCAGCGTATTGTTCTCACGCCATAAAGCATGCATTAATTATCTACAACCCGCTAAAGGTTGAGCATATTAAATCCTATATTTAGAGTTGTAGACATTTAAGACGCTCGCGACATTCAGATGGCTGTTAAACGAGCCTAATTGAATGCAACATGAAGTTAGTATGCAGGATTACAGTGTGATGAGGGAGATCATTTTGTAGCTGCTTTCGGGGCATTCTGGGAAAAGAAAGGTTTGACGATTCTTTACTCTCATATTAATTATTCAACATGCTGATTTGTAGCAATACTCTCTGATGCCGTCCTCTTTTGTGCACAGATGGTGCTGTCTTTGCTGAAGATGTGCGCTCGGGAGGTGGTGAGCGACCACAGCTCTTCGCAGTATTGGTTGAGTTGTGTGCCGCGGGAGCTCTACCGAGCGTTGCTGGAAGCCGCCTTCACCCACTGCCGTCCTCTGGCCGTCGGTGTACTCGTCCAGCGGTGGCCCGAGAGAAAACTGACCGTTGGAGGCAGCAGAAAAGCGGGCGAGTGCCCTCCGAACCGCCTCTGCGTTCAGGCTCTGCTGCTGGCTGTTATCAGGGGACTGACGGACAAGAGGTACGGATGAGTCTACAAGTGTGCCATAAAAAAAGACTACCTCAGTATGTTATACATCGTCATAGCATGTGACATTTCTCCGAGTCCGACCTTTAAAGAGAGCGGAGCAGCATGGATAAATATAGGCAGAAATGTAATTGATGCCCTGCTCCTTTCCCCATACTGGCAGTAAACAAGTTAAAGGTGGGGTAAGCGATTTTTCAAAAACGCTTTAGAAAACTGATTCGGGCCACTAGCAAAACAAACTTGTAGCCAATCAGCAGTAAGGGGCGTGTCTACTCATGATGTGGAGGAGAGAGCTTTCAGTGCACAGGACGGACATTAGCGAGCCGAGCGACAGAAAGATAGAGATGGTGGATAAAAAAACTGATAGAACTCAAGGAGCGGAAGGCCTGCGATCGGATGCCGAGGTTGCTTTGTTTGTTCTCGATAGGTGAGTAACACCGTGTCTGTGCCGCAACCGCTAAAGTCTGTCTAGTACACTGGCACGTGTACACAAATTGTGTACACTGTACACAAAGCGACCGTTGAAAATCATTTGAAATTTGTGTCAATACGTCATAAATAGAACGCAGCAGCAGTTTTCTGTCAGGGATTTGTCGTGTTGTGCCGCGCTGCAGTGTACTAGACAAACTTTAGCTGTTGCGGCGCAGACACTGTGTTACTCGCCTATCAAGAAGAAACGAAGCAACCTCGGCGTCCGATCGCATGCCTTCCGCTCCTTGAGTTCTCTCCAGGTCCTACTTCTTGCCTTATTGCCTTAAAGGGGTCATATGATGCTATTTTAAAGTTCATTATTTGGTGTAACAGAATATGTTGGCATGCTTTAATGTTCAAAAAAACACATTATTTTTCAAATACTGTACATTATTGTAGGTCCTCTATGGGCTCAAAAACCTGCCTGGAACGCAGCATAATAGAAATACTGAAATAAAATTAAACACACTGCACGATTTTAGCACGATTTTTTACTCGCCGACAGGTTTTGCGAAATCGCCGACAAATGCCTGAAATCAGAGGCAAATAGGTGCTCGTTCACGCGAGTGACAATCACACAGTGTGAATTATCAAAGAACCGATCTGAGAGAATCCGCCGGTGAAATATTTGGCATGCTAAATATCTGGACCTGTCGACAATTTAAAAATCCTGCTGTGTGAAATGAGTTCTGCCTGAAAAACACATCGCGATGACCTACAGCCAGTGAGAGAGCAAGATACAGGGCAGCGGGAAGTTCGGGTAGGAGTTATATGAAACGTAGTTTGCGATCCAGTGTTGCCAAATCCACGATTGCCGCCGGTTGTTTTTCATGTCCGCAGGTTGAAGCGACCCCAATAATGTGATATTTATCCCCTGGAATGCTAATTTTAGCAGGGGAACCCCACCAAAAATTTGTATTTTACCCCACCGGAATGCGATTTTACTGGTGGCCCCCTCTAAAGCAATTGGGCTATTTTCAGGCTAGTTTTGAGTAATAATTGGGCGGGTTTTGTAGCGCTCTCTAATTGAGAGCCATTGGTCAGATGAGACTTATTTTCACGTTACTTACTGAACCCGTTCCGCCAAGACGATATCAATGCTCTTCAGCTATGAGTCTGCATCAGGTCAGTAACTAGTTGGCATGTCTGTTTTTTTCTGTGTGGAGTAGTGGATCAAATTAACAAAGTAGGCTATACATTAAATCCTTTAGTTTAAATGCTCACATGAATAGCCTTTATATGGTTCTGTTGTGTTTGTTTTGTTTATTCTGAGAATAGACATATGATCTTTTTTCCTCACCCGAATTGCTCCACAATTTGTAACATTCTAAATTTGGAGGTGATAAATACTAAGGCAATTATTATACAGCATTTTATGCGTGTAACATTACTTCGAGCCTGTCAATCAACATTAGCGCACCACCCACCGGATAACACAAGGACATCTCTGCCAAAATGTTGTCCCCATGTGCTAGATCCTAGATCAACATTGAGGTTCCTTTTTTGTTGTGATGCTTGTTGCTGCACAATGGTGCCCCATAGTTGTGTCCAATGTTTCTACATTTTTCATGTACATGTTATAATGGCTTTTTTTCATGCTGTAGACCACAAAATAGCAATTGATTACTGAGATACAGGTTTTCACAAAAACTAAATAAATTATAAAATGATAAACCTCACAATTGAGTATTTAAACCAGGGATGAGTCAGAAGTGTAAATTATTATATTAATTTAAAACGGGGTTATGTAGGTGGATTTTCACATTGAACAAAAAAAAAACAGACTAGATTATTGAAAATTAACATTTATTCTCTGCCAGTAGGAGACGCTTTTGGAATGTCAGAAATATAGAATGAGAAAAGTGTGGAAAAATAAACCTAGATTGAAGCGGAAAGTCCCTGATGAGTTACCATCATAAGCCTGTGGCAAAGGAAGTCTAATTCTAAACTTTAAAATACATTTTAGTTATTTTAACTACAAATCTAAATATAACAGAAAAAATAAGGAAAAGACACCTAAGGATTATATCAACCAAAAAAGTAACTGCGTATGTGTCCTCTACTTGGTTCCTTCTCATAAATGGGTAAGCAACATTTAAAACAATTATAAACCTTTAATACACACGGTTTCTCAATATTTAATTACAGCTTCAGATGCATAATATTTTCATCTCCTTCAAGCAGGATACACAAAAAGCATGTTTAATTCGGACGGTTGTCGTGGTAATATACACACCGTAAACAGCAACCGTTCGTGTGTCAGTGATTAATGCGCATCTCCTATATGAAAAGCATTTTAGGGGGCCCTTGGCTTTTGGGGGCCCAAGGCGGTCACCTACCTTTGCCTAATGGGTAAGTCCGCCCCTGCTGTTAGAAAGTCTATGGCTACAAGAAGATTTTCAAAACATTAAAAGTTTCTAAAGACAGCTGAGATCCTCAGCATTGAAGAAAAAGCACAATGTCATTAAGATGAATAAAATGTTTCATTAGAGCAGTAATGGGCACACTTGGCCCTTCCAGGCCACTTTCCTGCAGAGATTTGGTCCAACCCTGATATGACTCACCTGCCTGTAGCCTTCTAGTAGTCTTGAAGACAGTGATTAGCTGGTTCAGGTGTGTTTGATTAGGGTTGGAGCTAACCTCTGAAGGAAAGTGGCCTGGAAGGGCCAAGTTTGCCCACCCCTGCATTAGAGCAACTGAGATAAAAAAAAAAACAGTTTACTGCCTAAGACTTGCAAGATGTCCTGATGAAAGGAGTAGAAAAACATTTCAATGCAGAGTATAAGAAGAACACTAGACAAACATGGCCTTCATGTTGGGATATCATGCCGAATTACCCCTCTTGAACAGGAAAAACCTAAAAGGCAGACTTGAATATGGTAAAATTCATTTGTATAGACCTGTGGAGGTCTGGAAGAATGTTTTATGGAGTGATGTGACCAAACTGGAACTTTTTGGACCCATGGATCAGCAGTATGTCTGGTTCCAAAAAGGCAAAGCTTATGAGCAGAGGAACACCACCTTCATGTTCTGGGGGTGCTCTGCTTTTGCAGGAAGTGGAAATCTTGACTTTATGAAGGACATCATGAATTCCTTGAAGTATCAGGACATTTTGGCAAAGATTGTACTGCCTTCGGTGCAAAGACTGAAGCTTGAAGATCAATAGACTTTCCTAGAGGACAGCAGTCCCAAAATATACATCCAAATCTACTTGCGCTTGGTTCAGAGATCAGTCATAGAATGTTCTTGAGT
This sequence comes from Sinocyclocheilus anophthalmus, assembly GCA_018155175.1. Lineage (NCBI taxonomy): Eukaryota > Metazoa > Chordata > Actinopteri > Cypriniformes > Cyprinidae > Sinocyclocheilus > Sinocyclocheilus anophthalmus. Next base: position 419,906 of record JADLZN010011434.1, read on the forward strand.
TCAGTTTCAGACTTAAAAGGATTGTTCACCCCAAATGAAAATTCTGTCATAATCGCACCCCCATATCGTTTCAAACCCGTAAGACCTTCGTTCGTCTTCGTAACACAAATTAAGATATTTTTTGATGTAATCTGAGAGCTGTCTGACCCTGCCATAGACAGCAACGCAACTGAAATGCTCCCAAGTCCAGAAACATAGCAAGGATATCTGTAAAATAATCCATGTGACATCAGTGGTCCATCTGCAATTATATGAAGCTACGAGAATACTTTTGTGTGCGCAAAAGAAAAAAAAAACTTTATTCAACAATTAGTCTCCTCCGCGTCACCCTATGTGCCATAAACAGCGTATGCTGTTCTGTGTCATCTGCGTCACATGGATACGCTGTTTCCGTTCAGATCAAATCACAACAAAGTAGAAAACCGATCCGGCGTGACGCAGCTGCCAGAACAGCATACGTTCAGTGGATACTCTCCAAAATGGCGCTACGGAGGAGACGAATTGTTGAATAAAATCATTATTTTTTGTTTTCTTTGCACACAAAAATATTCTCGTAGCTTCGTAAATTAGGGTTTTTTTTTGAACCCCTGAGTGTTTCGGCCCCCCCCCCCCCCCCCCCCCCCCCACAGGTATTATTTTTACCGTCTCTTGCTACGTCCTGAACTTTGGGAACATTTCAGTTGTATTGCTGTCTATGCAGGGTCAGACAGCTCTCAGATTCCATCAAAAATATCTTAATTTGTGTTCTGAAGAAGTTTCATTTTTGGGTGAACTATCCCTTTAAAATATCATTGAAAATATTTAGGGGAATGTGAAGAAAGCAGTAGCACTGGAATCCCAAGATTATCAGTGATCTGGAAGCCTTTTCAAGCAAGGAATGGACTAGACATGTGCCGGTATTCGGTAATGCTGTATATCACGGTAATGAATATGCACGATGTTGTTATCGTGGGCACTTCAAAATACTGTTAATAATTATTTATTACAAATTATTCCGAATTTTGAATGCATTTTAAGAATACTTTTCCCATCAACTGGTTAAAATGCACAACACTGCTCTATGCTGCGTGACAGATGCATGCTCACTCGGATGTAAACAAGCAGGGATGAGAGGCGAGCGCGTGAGAGACGCTCTGGATGAAAGCACATTCACTCTCTGACAGCAGAAATACAGCCTTTACCCCGGAAACCCTGTAAACAAAGCAGCTGCTACTTTCTGTTTCTGAAACGTGTTTAAATGAAATAATCATTCAGATTTTTGTACTCGCTATGATGTTCATCACAGCGCCAAATACTTAAATATTTAGACTTAATAGGCTATTTATCTTCAAAATTTTTTAAATTTTAATCTGGACTACAACATTCCCTAGATATTGTTTGAAAGTGTTTTGATTCTTTATTGTTCAGTCACACTTTACATAAGGGCTTCATTAGTTTACATTAGTTAACATAAACTGCCAATTAATAATTCTTCTAAACATTCGTTAATCTTAGGTAATTTCAATATTTAATAACACGTTTGTTATTGTTATTTGTAATTGTTCAAATCAAAAGTTGCAACCATGTTATTTAATGAGCTAACATGAACTAAGAGTTGTATTTATTTAACAAAGATTAAATTTGAAAATCCTTGTAGCAAATGTACAGTAGTTATTGCTCATTGTGTTGTTATGCATTAACTAAGGTTAACTAATGAGCTCTTATTGTAAAGTGATACCTATCGGCCTTTATAATTCTTTTGTACTTTAATCTGTGTAAAATTTTTAACTTTATGAAATTTTTTGTGTGTATTTGCTTTAGCTTTATACATTTTTGTGTATTGCTTTATTGCATTTAAAAAGTTATTAAACCTGTTATACTGTATTATGACAACACTTTTTTGCAACTAAATTTCAATATTGTGATAATACTGTATACCGTGATAAAAGCATTAGCAATTAATCGCAACATGAAAATTTGATACCGGCATATCCCTAGAATGGATCAAGATTTCTGTAGAGAGGTAACAGAAACTTCTAAGCACTTGCAGGCAGCGTTTATTTCATTGAATGTTATGAAGAATAAAAGATTCTGCACAAATTAAAATTTGTGTGTATACAGTGTTTCATAGTCATTTTGTTTTCTCTGTATCACTCTGTCTTTTTGTGTTGGTTTATATTGAGTGTTTCATATCTATTTAAGCATTATTTACAAGCTCTCTTATGTCCCTCTATTACCAGGTGTTGCCTGCAGATGCTGGATCTCAGTGGACTTCAGTGTGAGGATGGGAGAGTTGAGGACTCGATGGGTGGATGGTCCCTCAGCGTTGCCCTTTGCTCAATGGTGCTACAAGCTCGATCTGCTGCCTCCAGGGCTCACAGGAGAGATGGAGAAAGAGAGAGAAAAAGAGGACTGGAAGCAGAACGTGACCGGGGCACCATCAAGCGAGACCGGGGCAAGGTAGGGTGCGGGAATAGTGGTGAAGGGAGTCAGGGAGGACACAGAGTGGAAGAAGTAGAGAAGATGGAGTGCAGAACTAATGAACGGATGTTTCCAGGAGATGAGTCAGTAAAGGGTGTCAGGAGGAGGATGGAGATCCAGAGAAGAAAGACTTTATCTGAGGGGAAATCGAACACCAGCAGTAATAACAGTCGTTTATGCGACCAAGACTGGGATGAGGTAGTTATGGTCCATGTCAGGGCTGACCTTTTTGTCAATTCCCGTTCCTGGGAGCGTGTCCGTGATGCCCTTAGTCAACCGGGCCCACTGTGGCTCCACTGCCGCTACCTCCGTGTGGAGGAACTCTCAGCGCCCTCCATAGCTTCCTTGTTGGGTCTCTTGCCTCAGCAGGATCTCCTCGGTGTGGACATCCGCTACTCCAGCCTTGGGGTGTCAGGCCTGGCTATGCTGCTTCCACTTTTAGCTCCCTTTCCTCAGCTGCACTCTCTGAGACTGCATTACTGTAACTTGGATTTACAGCGCGCACAGCCTGGCCAGCAGGGGGCACTTCAGGACATGTCTAAAGGACTGAGTTCACTGAAGAGACTAAAGAAATTATGCCTGACTGCACTCCGACTGCCAGGACACCTGCGCTTGCTGCTCAGGTACATTCATACACGCGGATTAAACAGCTGTGTTTATCAAGTCCACTCATACACTCCTACAACACATACACGTACACCTTTTTATTTAAAGCTTTATACAACAGAAATTGTTTCAAAACATTTTCAGAGTATTAAACAGGGAGGAAACAGAATCAGAGATGCAAACTTCATCCAAATAACGACAAATCCAAATTCTGCTGTAAAGCAGCTCTAAAAAGACTGGTGTCATTATTCAGCTCCAGACAGTTCAGTGTTTAATCACTTCAGTTTAATAACTGTGTAAAGTTTATCAATTATTTATGACGTTCAATTCAGTGATAAGCAGCTTAACTGAAGGCAGTAGTTTTGTTGTCCAGCTTGAGTCAGTTTAATGTTGCTTAAATCCAGTTCATGTCGATGTTGTAAAATTAATCAATTATAAACAAATTCGATTCAGCAGTAAATCAGCTTGATGTGATTTACTTCGATTTGCTGCAATGATATTACTGAATATTAAGTGTCCCAACTAAGCATTAAGCAAGCCAAAAGGCAAATTATTTTTTTAATTAATTAAATGTATATAAAATTGTAATTACAATTACAACCCCAATTCCAGAGAAGTTGGGACATTTTGTAAAATGCAATAAAATCAAGAATCTGTGATTTGTTCATTCTCTTTTTTTATGTACTTGACAAAAGTACAATGAAAATATTTTCAAAGTTTTCACTGACCAACGTAAATGTATTTTGTAAATATGAACAGATTTTGATGGCTGCAACACATTCCAAAAAAGTTGGGGGCAGAGGCATGTTTAACACGGTCACATTAACAACAATCAGGAATTGAGGATACTGTAATTGTTAAAGTTCTGCAAGCAAAATTTGTGTCCAATCTGGCTTGATACAAGACTTCAGAAGCTCCATGTCTGGCCATCCTCCTGTTGTTGTCTGATTCTCCTTTTCATGATGAGCCATACATTTTCAGTAGGAGACAGATCTGCAGGCCAGTCTAGCACTTTCACTCTGTCTATGAAACCATGCTGTTGTAGCACATGCAGAATGAGAGCTAGCATTGTGTTGATATAACAACCATGGACTTCCCATGAAAGACATCATCTTGATGGCAGTATATATCTCTGTACAATCCCAGTATATGCCTCCATGTCAATGGTACCTTTGCACATATTCCAGTCACCTATGCTGTTTGCACTGCTGCACCCCCATAACGTGACAGATGTTTGCTTTTGCACCTGTCACTGATTGAAGTCTGGATGGTCCCTTTGGTCTTTGGGACTGAGAACTCAAAATCAATTTTTCCCTGAAACAAGTTGAATTGTGGACTCATCTGAGTACAGCACACATTTTCACTGTCTTTTTGACTACCTGATGAGCTCTGGCCCAGAGAACCCGGCAGCATCGCTGCATAGAATTGATGTATAGCTTTCTCCTAGAGTAACAGATATTCAAGTTGTATTTCTTGATGCAGCAGCAGACTGTGGTAAATGATAGTGGTTTTCTGAAGTACTCCTGAGCACATGTGGCTATATTTAACACTGCGGTGCATGATGGTTTCTTATGCAATGCCATATGAGGGCTCAAAGGTCAAGCACATTCACTTGAGGTTTCCTGCCTTGCCCTACACAGACAGAGATGTATCTTGATTCCCTTAATCTTTTCACAATATTATGTATGATTTTTGGTGATAGACCTAAATTCTTTGCAACTTTGCATTGCGAAATGTGATTTTTGTTTTGTTTGACACTTCTCTCGTGAAATTTGGCACAAAGTGATGAGCCATGATCCAGCTTTGCTTGCAAAACATGATTTTTTAAATACTCAAACATGATACCCTCACCTATTACCAATTCACCAGCTTACTGTGAACTGTTTCAAAACAGTTTAAAGTGGATATTCTATAACATTTTTTTCACTTTTATTTTGCCTCTGTCTCAACTTTTTTGGAACGTTGCAGCCATCAAAAACAACATTTGTTCATATTTACAAAATACATTTACGTTGGTCAGTGAAAACTTTGGAAATCTTTTCTTTGTACTTTGTCAATTAAATAAAAGTTAAAGAGAATGAACAAATCACAGATTCTTGATTTTATTGCATTTTACAAAATGTCCCAACTTCTCTGGAATTGGGGTTGTATTTCAAACTGTCAAAAAATGTCAGGGTGATACATTTGTTATTATATTACAATGAAAAAGCCTCAGTCGATATTTTTTGGGGAAAAAACCTAGTGTATTAGCATGATCTTTTATTATATTTCTTATGACCAACAAAATGTTTTTAAAACAAACATTTGTGTTTAAACAAGTCATGTGTTTCCCAACCACAAAATTCCATAAGATTGCAGCAGGTAGAACAAAGAAGTGATAAAACATTATCATAGAGAGAAATCCTGGGGGCAAAATTTAGATATATAAATATAAAATATTACACTATTTTATATATTTTTGGTATATGTTTGATATTTTAGAGTCATTCATTTGACAGCCTGCTTGAAAATGTAAGAGTTTTTCAAAACCATATGAAAGCAACATTTCTGTGGACCTGGCATGTTTACATTTTCTCTCTCCTGTTTGCAGCTCTCTTTCCCACCCTCTGGAGGTGCTAGAGCTGCCATACCTGTGCCTGACCTCCACTGACCTGGCCTACCTCTCCTGCAGCCAGCATGCTCCATTCCTGAGAGAACTTGACCTGAGTGAGAACTGGCTTGATGAATCGTCCCTGCCCTCTCTGCGCCGTCTCTTAGCTCAAGCCGAAAGCTCTCTGCGCCAGCTTTCACTTTGTGGTTGTGGCCTCTCAGACACTCTCCTGGGTGCTCTTCTTCCCTCCCTGTCTTGCTGTCAGGCTTTACGTAGCTTAAGATTGGCCTTAAACCCACTCTCTATTACGGGACTGCTTTCCCTGGCCCGTACAGCGGCAGGAATCCCTTCTCTTCGTCTGCTGCTCTATCCCAACCCACTGGAAGAATATGAGCCTGGGCTGCCGGCTCTCCCCTCCAGTGCTCAGCTGCTGGATTGGCCTCTGCTAGAGGAGTCTGAGGGCAGGGACATGACGCTGAGGTTGCTAGATGAGGTTCTGAAATTGAGAGGACAATCCCGGGACCTTCTTGTGACCTCCGACCTTCTAAACTACAGCCCAGACTTGACTGTGGATGATTAGGGGGTGAATGTCCCAAAGCTCACTCTCTTATAATGTGTGACAATCAAAACTATGCTTAAACTAGTATTTTCAGATTATGTTTTAACCACTCATGGGAAATTACTTGTGGTTGCCAAGCTTTTTCAGTAATAGCAAACCTTACACAGAGTCATATAAAAAGTCTTGCTTGTGGAAACCTTAGCTTTATATTGTATGCAGCTTCTCACATGAAATGATTTTGAATTTGTATTTGTTTGTTGTGTTATGCATAATGTATGGGTTTTATTGCCTTAAATCGTACTGTAATAGGGCAGTGTTTATGGCTAACAGAAGGAACAAAGACACCTCTTAATTGTTTTTAAAACAAAACTTGTGTTGGCTTTTCTAGGCTACCAAAAAATATAGCAGCCTATTTTTTTTGTTTTATTTTGGTGTGAATAGTTAAATGTTCATGTTCTATGGTGTAAAACGCTTTTCAATCTTATCTGCTAGTGTTCAATGTCTCATGAAGGAAATCAAGACCTAAAGGGAAAATTTACTGGAAAATTAAAAACTCACCCTCAAGTCATTCCATATAATCTATATGATTTTATGACTTCATAAAAAACATTCAGACAGAATTTCCATTTCTAGTTGAACTATCCTTTGATGACTATGGGGTTTAATTAATGTTCACAGACACAGAATTTAACAGGGTTCCCATGCAACCAGAAAAAAAGTAATTTTGCATTGCAGTTTTTCGACATAATTATTTGTCCTGGAAAATATTTTAATACTTAATAATGAATTTTTATTTTGTACAAATTTGTATTTTGTCACTGTCAGTGGTTGCACAGTGTAAAACATGATCAGAAGGCTATATTGAATGAAGAAGCCAGTATTATTGTCTTGGTACATTTACTGTAATTTTCTTATTTCTTAAGTATTAACATACTGCATATCGAATCTCATGATTCAATCCCAAAACTTTTTTTGAATATTCTTAATACTTTTCTTTTCTCTCTCTGTATTAACTATTCTTCTGTGCAATGGAGGTGTGAATTTTCACTGCCCTCACAATTTGATTTGATTACAGTTCAGAGGGTAATATTTTGATTACAAAATGACACTCGATGCATCACATCCTCCATAAAATAATTAACTAATAATTAATCTCATTTAATTAATTTATCTATCTGTCTGTCAGGTAGAGGGAGAGGATTAGGTTAGAGTTGTTCAAACAGTATATCATGCCATCATTTGACCCCTTCGTCCATCCTAAGGCCAAAATACCAATGCCATTACCAATACCTATACAGGTTACTGGGCTGCACAGAACTGTTTTCACAGCATTTGTAAGCCTTGCTTTCCAAGGCTTGCTCTGCATGGGGTCAGCCTGTGTTTCGTTGCTGCTCCGCACAACACAACTTCCCCAACGCTCATGAAGATCATGAAGTATGCACTAAAAGACTTCAAGATGATAAAGTTAGTTTGATCATAGATTTGTGTCATTTGATGCATCATAGAGACAGTCTATCACAGATTTAATGCAATGCTTTTGGAAATAACTATATGTAATATTGTACGTAGGAGCGTTCCAGGAAGAAGTATCTTTGTGGTGAGGGACGTTTGAAGTTTTGAAAATCCAGGGAAAAGGGGAATGGAGAAAGTGTGACATGAGCCATTGGTAGAGAGAGGAACCGTGGGAAATCCATCAACACAGGTCGATATGGCAATGGTGGCAGCAGATGTCCTGTTGGTTTATAATGAAGATGACTGGATAAAACAAAACCTTGGATACAGTACAGTATACTAAATTACAGTATAGCACAGACATCAAAACTGCAGAGTGAAAGAATAATTTCCATATTCCTTTGAGGCTGCTTTTCTGCATAAGTTAGATTTCCTCTTGAACTGAACATTAGAAACGAACTCCTTAACATCTTTTAGTGCCACAGGCATAACAGATTGATAGCTGTGTTCAACAAATTAATGCTGAAAGTCTGACTGAAATATATTCTAACCTTGAGGCTCCCGTATCCTAGACATGCTGTACGTCTCTCCCAGGCGCTGAATTGGCTTCAGTCTAAGCAAAAACAGATACATTTCTGATCATTTTAAACACTTATTTTAAAGAGCATTCCTTGGTTATGCAAACTATTTAAACACAGATACATTCAGTATTTTATATGAGGATCTTTTTGAGGTTGAGTAGGACACATTCTGGTTTTCTTTAAACATTTGTTCATCTTATTTCTGAACAGACTAGAGGAAAAAAAACTTTGGATTTGAATGTAAGGTTCTTGAGATAAATTTGCAATACATTTTAAATACGCTCACTAAAAAATATACAACCGATAAAACCAAATGATAGTGGGAGTCCCTGTATTTGTATGACACACCTAGGCAAGTCTGAAGGCACGATGACAGCATCTTTCCTGCCCTCTGGTGGAGGTGGTGGTGGTCGAGTCTGTTTGCCTTTTTGCACAGAGCAGAAATATTTGAGCACCTCCACAGGTGCGAACACACTCTGTATTCCTTTACTGCGTAGGAACACAGACCCACTGTGCACCTGTGAAGCACAATACAAATACAATTCAAATAAAATACTTGCTCTCCTCAAAAATATCTCTACCAATCTGATATCTGCTCCATACCTTGTACTTTCTGGTCCAGGTAAGCAGCCAGTGGCTGGCCATGTCTCGAAGACTGTGGTGCTGGTTAGGCTTTTGCTTCGTCAGGGAGTTCCAGGACTCTAATTCTGGACATAACCACAGTTCAGCTTCCTCCACACCCAACCTTTGCAGCACACACAGTACTAAAGCCCTGCCAGAGATATAATAATAGAATGGTTAATTCCTGCATATATATGGTAATTGAGTGTCACTTTGTTTTTGTTTTTTAAAACAGGTGGACAGTTTGTTAAAAGGGTCATCGGATGCAAAATTCACTTTACATGTTGTTTGAACATAAATGTGTGTTGGAAGTGTGGTACACATCCAGCCTATAATGATAAAAATCCACCCAGTGTTTTTTTTTCAATCCCTATTTTAAAATTCCCTTTCTCAAATCAGGCTGTTCTGAGCAGTAGCCCCTCACTGCAGAACACCAGATCCAGGGGGTGGAGATTGGTAGGTTTAGGGGTGGAGATGGGTAGGTTTAGGGATCAGGGGGTGGAGAACGGATAAGGTTACGGCACAAATATGCACACCCTAAGGTAGGAGGAGTTGGATCTAGCTCCAACCACGCCCCCTGGATCCTGTGTTCTGCAGTGAGGACCATCTCGTTCTGAGATTCCTGTCTGAATGATGTAGTTCTGTGTAGGCCGCTCCCACGATACTTGATTGACACTGGTGTTTTACCTTGGACCCGCCCTGAGTGAGCTGTTAGCTGTCTTCCATTGTGTCGACTCCGGTGCAGGGGTAGACAAGAATGTCTCCTAAGCGACTGAGGTGTTTTGTTGTTGGATGTAATAATGAACATAGCAGTCATCATTTACTCCCGACATCTGAGCCGCTGAAGATGCAGAGGATTAACGTTACTATCGTTTTTGAATGGAATGTGCTGATGCCCGATCTGCCTAAATGCGTCTACGTTCAGCGAATCATTCGTGATCCAGCTTCACCTACAGAAGTGGTGAGTATAAGGGTTTTTTATGAATCTTTGAAAATCACCTTTCCTAACAATGTGCTAGTTAGCAAGTTCCGCGGCTAAATGCAGCTAAAGTTTACAGTCTGCTCGTCACCCCACAGAAGAGAAGGGCGGGGTGAGCAGAGCTCATTAGCATTTAAGCAACAGGGACTAAATGGTGCCCCCCCCGCAGTCCAGAGATGACAAACAAGAGCCATGATTTTGACAGGGTAAAAAGGTTTTTTTTTACACTACCATTGAGAAATTTTAACCGAAGTATGTTATAGGCTTTTCATTAAGACCCTCAAGAATCATATCAACTTGTGGAAAATGGGTATCCGATGACCCCTTTAAAACTCAAAAAACTAACATGAAAGCAACTTTTCAATAACTGGGGATGTTCTGCAGTTGCTACTAAAGTAGGCAACTGATAAACATTTACATTGTATTTTGTATTGTGTTAAACATGCAATATTCCTTACTTAAGATCAGCTTCTTTATTTGCCAACATGGCAAGTAGCTCCACAATGGTGTTAAAACCGTCAGGACTCAGATACACCAGCACATTCAGCAGCTCACCGACAAAATGCTGTTCCTCCCTTGACTGCAAAACACATATTCATACCTGTTCTTATATTGAATAAACTCATCTGTAGTGTTGACAGAGTATTCATACATCTTATATGCTCTGTATTCATACATGAAATCCAAACTTTAAAGAAGTTGCTTCCAAAATGTATTTTCAGCTATGCCTTATGGATATATTCTAATATCACAATTTCATTTACCATGTTTTTGTAAATGTAGTTTTCCAGGCAAACCAGCAGTCCTGTGCTGAGAGAATCTTTGTCTAACACCTCCTGCTGTATTAGCATACGTAATGCATTCAGGATGCTATTCTTCTGAGCCATGCTGCAAGTCATCATGAAGTTCAACAGATGCTTGCAGAATTCCTTGGGGCTTAAAGAACTGGAAATACACTGCAAACACATGCAAGGATAAATGAGAATGATGCATAAATTAGAAGGAGATTTGAGATTGAGAAGTGTATATTTTTTTCACTGTTCTATAAAAAGTACGTCTGAACAGAAGAGTCCTTTTGATAGGCTCATTGTGTTGTATTCAACTTACACTCAGATCAGGAAACATCTTTTGAAACCACTGTTCATCCACAAACTGCAGGAGAAACTCTGGCAGATGTGAGGTGGGAGAGGGTAGGGCAGAAGAGGGCGAGGGAGGGACAGAGGGGAGTAAAGGTGGGGCAGGCTTGGAGGGTGGAGTCAGAGGGGGTGAAGGACTCTTTATTGGTGGAAGGGGCTTTTGTGGCTGTAAACATAAGAGAGAGTACAAGATGAAGAGGTTATGTGATAGCATTCCATTCTTAAAATGCAAGTGATTTATTCTGTAGGGCAAGAGTACAATCATTCCCTGATTTAATGAGAAATTTGATGTATAAATTTGTTAGTTGGACGATTCACATAATAATATTATTATGTTGTTGTCAAATTCTAGGCTTACTGAAGTGCGATATCAGTCCCCTAAATGTCTTTTTAAATGTGTATTGTACTGGTTTGTACTGTGTGTTTCTTGCTAATGGACCTTGAGTCTGGAAAATAAAGTTGAATTAATTGATTTAATAGCCTGCAAAATTCTGCTTATGTAACCACACCTTTACGCAACTTAGTCAATCCCTACGTGATTTATGTCATATTACTCAAATACATGTGACTAGAATGAACATAAACACAAAAAACTTCCGAACAGGGTATATGAGTGTCTCTGCCACTGGTGAAGGTGGAAGAGGGCTCTTCTGTTTTGTTGGAGTCTTTACGATGGGTGTGAGATGCATGTGAGCCTCTTCCCTCTTCTTCGTCTTCTCCTCCTCCTCTTCATTATACAAGCGTTGCACTTCATCTAGTTCGCTCTGCTTATGACAAGCAGGAAAAAAACATTCCATTATTTATTCAGTTATTTCTCTCCTCTGCGTACACACTGTGCATTCACACAAAGCCACAATTTTATGATGTTCAAAACCTGATAAAGATATTTTTAAGGAACTTAAAGGGATAGTTCACGTAAAAAAATTTAAATTCTGTCATTAATTACTCACCCTCGTGTCGATCCAAACCAAAAAGAAAGTTCTCAGATTTCATCAAAAATATCTTAATTTGTGTTCCGAAGATGAAAGAAGGTCTTACGGGTTTCGAACGACATGTGGTTGAGTAATAATTGACAGAATTTTTATTTTTGGGTGAACTATGCCTTTAAGGACTATGCATATCATATATTTATTCTTTCCAAGGAAAAAAAAAAAAAACTATATTGGGTGACAAGGTAGTACTTTGATGTCATATAACGATCTATCTGTGCAGTGCAAACAGCAAAAACCTAGATATTTTAGGCAATTTAGAAATCCTGGGCGGAACATGTCTCCGGGAAGTGACATGTCTGGTCACCTTATTGTGCGATTCACACTATACAAAGAAAAATACTATATATTTTTAAGCAAAGAAAGTCTCTATTGGGTAATACATATACAGCAGACTAGTAATGGATATATTGTGTATGTAAAATGATCATTTTGTAATAAAACAACTCATATGTATTTAATCCACACTCTCTCACCTGTGTTTTAGGAGAATGTAGTCTCGTGGATAAGCTGTCGGTGAAGGAGGGAGGGCTCAGAGGAGGAAGCTCAGGAAGTTTAGGTGGAAAAAGTATAGCATACACATCAAACATATCTTCTGGAATCTAGAAGAATGATGTGAAATCTTGATATTGGCAATAATTTACACAAACTCATTTATTTGGAAAATATTGTCTGAAAAGACAGTAAAAGTGGAGACTGTTGATAAACATACCCTTATATCAAGGGGTTGCCTGTAAATTAGACCCAGGTAATTATTGAAAGCCTCTCGTTTGGATTGTATGTTGGCTGGTTTTCTCCTTTTGCACTCAACCTCTCCTTTTTGCAAGGATTCCAGATCTTTATGTAATGCCATAATTGCCCCAAAGTCCTTTAAGACAAACATATGAAGGACTCTCTTACACACTCTTACTATATGTAAGAGCACATACTCTTACATATATTTGATACTTACTGGATCTTTTATCCTATCCTGCCTTTCAGGACCATCCTTTTTAGTAATATGGCAACTCTCTGTCCTAGAGTTAAAAGCAAAGGTTAAGGATATGGATGTGTATGAATTTATGTTATTTGAGTAGAAATTTACCTGCATTCATGGCTCATGATTGGGATCCAGGATTTGGGTAATTCAGAGTCTGGACACCATTTCTATGTGGGTGAGTAAAGTGAATACATTCAAAATGAATGATTAATTTTGTGTGAACAGACTATACAGACTATACTATATATTGTGTGAACCTCCTTTGTTCTAGAGTAAACTTTAGTGGAGTAAACCTACAGTACAGTACTTTTATTTAGCCATTACTCTGAACTGTTTTAACATCAGTGTTGGTAAAGACATCAAGAGTCTGACAACTCTTCAAATAGTTTGATTAAAAGTGCTTTTAAAATAAGCCGAATGTCATCTGATAACATTTTAAGCTGTACTTGTGTCCTGCATTCTAGAGGCAGTAGTTGTGTTCGGGGGATTCTATAGAGGTCTCCTGTGATGCCCAATAGCAGGTCTCCACTCTCACAGTATGCCAAACACTCCGGCTCTGCATTCAGCTCAAGAATTCTAAAACAAACAACACAAAATTTGGAGTCAAAAACTGGTATGCAATGATAATCAAAGTTTTAGTTTTGTAGAATATACACAACTACAAACAAAAAGTAGCACTTAGGTCCTAACCTAAGAAGGTGGTTTTCCATATCCCAGATCCGTACAGTCCCATCCTGACTGCTTGAAGCAAACATGCTCAGTTGATGACAACCACAGAGGCCTGGAGAAACATAAACAGACTGTCTCAATCTCAGGAGGGTCAGGGTGTGATATACTTTTATCTCATGAAACCTGTCAATGTCATATTTTAACCCAATATATTAAAAAAAAAAAATTTATGACAATTAAAGCTGCAGTCCGTAAGTTTTGCCTCTTTGTCGCCATCTCTGTTTGAAATATGCAATTGCAGCTGTGGAATATAGCTTCATGTTGTTGAGTCGGCATGCTCTCACGGGAGAATCTAAGTTCTGAAGAGTTGTGTGCCAGTCATCACCCGCACCAGTGGAGATTTACTGTACTCGCAATCAAAGTTTCAGCCTACGGTCTTGAATTGACCCAACTAAGAATTAGTCACCGTATATTGCATTGAACAGTAAAACTAACAAGGCCACGTTTGTTCTGACCATCTGAGGAAAAAAGCATTACAATAAATCGCTCTACCAATGGTGATTTTATCTAAAGATCGGTTAGCTCATATCACATCAAACCGATCGAATTATTATTATTGTTATACTTTATTATCAAATTATGAATGTTAACAACATCAGCATTGCGTGACTATATGAGTATAGTGTGTATTAACGTGTAGATTTCAATTTCTGCACAGTCTAATCTAATTGTCATACTCTTCGAATGTCATATTAAAGGGGTCATATGATGCGATTCAAATTTTTCCTTTCTCTTTGGAGTATTACAACGCCGTTTGTGAATAGATAAGATCCCTAAAGTTGCAAAGACTAAAGTCTCAAATCCAAAGAGATACACTGGTGCGGTGACTGATATTCTTTATAAAAGTTAAGAGTCAAAAACGCCTACCTAAAATGGCTCGTTCTAAAACGCCCCCACATGTCTACGTCGCTGTGTGGGAAGATTTGCATAACGCCGCCCAAATGTTCACGCAAAGAAATAAAGCGTAACTTTTATTCTCGCTGTAGTATTTTTGCAGCCAGTGTGAATGCTAAACTACTTTGTTTGGCCTTCCAAAATATCTGCTTCGTCATGCCTGGAGCTGATCTGTGCTGGTTGCTGAGGAAATACTACAACTTTGTGCTGTGGATCGCCGGATCGGCTATCACCGTGGACGAAGCGGAGTCCAGCCCGGGGTCGTCACATGTGGTTGCCGCAAGCCCTCCGGACGCTCCTTCGTCGAATCTGCCGCCTCTGCTCACTCTAGCCCTCCGGCCGTTCCTCACTTTATCCCCCGGCCTCTGCTCATTCAAGGCCGCCGTGTGTGACACTGTGTTTCATTGTGAAAGCGAAACTACTTTGTTTAGCCTTCCAAAAATGGACACGACTAGAAATCAGTGGTTAAGTTGTATTTACAACACTGTTCCAGAATACTTCAACCCAAATATTCAGATGTGTACAGCACATTTTATGGAGGACTGTTTCCTGATACTGGGAGAGTAGACTACAATGCCGGCTGTTCTGACTCAAAGACTTGTAGGTACGTTTTTTTATATTTTAAAGAGTTTTTTTATATTTTTTATATTTAAAGCGAGTTTTTTGGGCAGTGTAGAGTAGCGCTTGTTGTTTTTCATTTCTCCGATCACAAATGCAGACACGGTTTTATGTTTACACGGCGCGATGCAACGCAACTCATAAAAAGACAGTATAAGTCATTATAATCCATAATTATGTCCCCACTGGATGCAACGAATGCCTCGTTTATAATGGGTTTTCAAGTTTTTGAATGATCGCTCCGGCCTGACAGGGCATCATCACAATATGGTAGGGGCATAACATTTCCGTCACATGCTTGAGGTATTCGGCCAATCAAAAAGCACTGGATAGCTAGCAAATCAGAGCACACCTCGCTTTTTCAGACCAATGAGCTTGTAAAAATTTACGCGTTTCAGAAAGGCTGGGGGCATAGAGGAGAAACAATAATGTAGAGTATGTGGAAAATATTGTGTTTTTTTAACCTTAAGCCGCTTAAACACATTTCATTACACTAAATACTCAAAATAATGTTCTTTTTAGTTCTTTTTACCCCTTTAAGAAATTATTTTAACCCAAAAAGCAAATTATGCTCCCTTCGAACTGGTTTTCTTTAAAATACAAATCTTTGTAATCCCAGGCTGTCTGTAATCAGAAGCACATTTAAAACTGGAATATAATTTAATTTCATTCACATGTATTTCATAAACACAATCCTTTCTGGATTACAATCCGCCATCAAAATGATAAAATGAATTATAGCTGTTGTGAGAAAAGGCTATAAACGATCCGCCACCTGCAGGATCCTCACATGCGATAGCCTAGCCGGGACAACTTTTTTATGTTTACAGAAGTGACGTAATGACGCAGTGCCATGCTCGAATTTCCCGCGAAAACCTACCCGTACCACTCAAATTAGAAAACATTATTATAAGCTAACCTTTGTGAATCGGGCTAAAGTAAGGCAATCGTTTCGGATACTGGCTGGCTATGTACTTGCTCAAATATTGATTTCGGCTCATTTTTAACCATAAAAAGTTACGGACTGCAGTTTTAAGATTTTTATGAAAATTTATAAGAATTTTTATTCAGGATTTTTTTATCCGATAAATTTTGGTTAATTTATTTATTTTTTATTAAAATCAGCACAAATTAAAATCTGTATACACTTTTTGGGAAACTGGCATATTGAGTGTGTTTGCTTGCTTTTGTTTATGTGAAAGTACATTATAAGCTCTTTTGTAATATTAGATATCTACTAAAGTAGAGTTTACTGTCTCTAACCTGTGATTTTGTTGTGATGCTTTTCATTGGGCTGCTGGTCAGATCTGCTTTGGCTCTCTAAGCTATATTGCACCAGGCTATAAGTATCATTCTCAGGATCTTGTAAGGCGAGGCTGAGTTGGGTTCCCA
Organism: Sinocyclocheilus anophthalmus; assembly: GCA_018155175.1. NCBI lineage: Eukaryota > Metazoa > Chordata > Actinopteri > Cypriniformes > Cyprinidae > Sinocyclocheilus > Sinocyclocheilus anophthalmus. The sequence continues at coordinate 436,491 of JADLZN010011434.1, forward strand.
TCAGTGCCATCAAAACCGGAGGCAGATCACACAACACGCTGAAATGGAGACTCAAACACTGCTGAGCACATGGGAACACACGCCAAACCAGCAAAGCTTTATCTTCACCTGCAATATAAAGCCATCAAGATTATCATCAGCAGAAAGTCAGTTTGAATGCAGTGTGATGTTGTAGTAGAGTGTGTGAAGTGTGTGTGCACCTGCAGTCAGCAGGTAGCCACTGCTGGGGTATGCCTTTATGCTGCTGATGTTTTGGTTGTTGTGAGCAGAAGTTCTGAACTGGATTTTGCCTGAATGCATATTAAGCACAGACACACAACCACCACAATGACCCAGTATAACCAGAAACCTGTGAGGGACACACATGTTTAGAATGTGTCTTACTTTACTTAAAAGAAAAAATTAAGAAATAATAAATGTTGAGAAAAAGAACTTTGAAAGACCTCTTATGACCACAAATACGAACCTGTTTTTTGCATCATGTAGATGTTTTATCTTCTTTGGCTTGTGTGATCTCTGCATCTGTAAGGATCTCGATTCTTCCTGTCCAATTTGTATATCTTTAACATCATTATATAAGACCATGCAGCAAACTATGCCAATATTTACTTGCATCTGCCCACCTGACCAATCCCAATGCTCTATCCCATGCCACACATCCAGTATTGTTACTGGACTGGTCAGTGTACTAGCAATAGTTACCACTCCATCCTCAGTGAGGACCAGTAAGATCTCTTTAGGTACATAGTAATCAGCACACCTTACTCTTCCATTGGCTTGGAATCTAGTAAGCACTTCACCCGTTTGTGCCGCAACAACTGTGACATAGCTGTTTCCATGGATACAAACTACACAGGCACGGAAGGAAGGGGGGGTTGGTGGGGTCAAGATTTGGTGGACAGGACCTCTCAGGACCCCATCCAGTCTGCAGTGTAGATTGTAGAGGCAGTTGAAGGTCCAGAAGTCCACACTGTTGGTGGAGTATGAGAAGAAGGTGCCAGCACTATCTGGGCCTCCCATGACTAGAGGAGGTGGGCACCCATTAGGAATGGATATAGCCTGGACCTGGTCTCCAACTTCTGGTCTCCAGCATCTCAAAGTACCATCAAGAGAAGATGACAACAACAGGCCAGAGACAGGACACAGAACTAGAGAAGTGACAAGAGCTGGAGAAAGGACACAAAAACACACACTCGTGACGGTAGTAGACTCTATTGTCACTGAAATACTGTTGTGAACTGACAAAGGTCTTAAGTGCTGCTGGTTTACATTGTTGATACTTAATATAATTTCAACAATGCAGTTGCAAATACTGACACTCATCATTCATACTTTGAAACTTTATTAACAGTGAAGTTAATTTTCTGACCAGTATGTCCCACAAAGGCCATTTGAAGTTCCCAGTCTGGTCCCCACACTCGGATTGTCATATCTGATGCGGTAACTACAATATCCCTAAGTGGACAGTAGACCATCCCTGTGATTTCCCTAAAAAAAAAGAGATTGACTTAATAGAACAAAAGTAAATTATGTTACATAAAATCCATTTGCAATACCATTTAATACCCACTTTTTACCCCCAGGAAACTAGCTGAGTACACGTATGTTACTCCCTTGACAAGCCAATGAAATGAACCAGATACCTTGACAATAAAGCAAGCAATAATTTTTCAGGCAATATAGTGCAGCAGGGATGACATATTTAAGTAAATTATATGAGTAATCTGTTTTGTTTTTTGGTTAAATGCCTAAAATAAGGTCTGTGTTTGATGCAAGCACAAGATATTGAATTGCTGAAACTTGAAAGCTTAACGGTGGTGAGGTTGAAATCATGCGACCATGGCGTAGTGCATTTAAAGCCTACAGTTTACATTCCACTTCTGGTAATTGTATTTAGGCTTCAAAATTCATAACAGTTATGTTCATTTGTGAAGATTATCATAATAAACAAAATGTGTAAGAGTCATAAACATTTGCTGGTCACAGGGTTTTTTCTGCAATAATTCAAAAGCCAGTAGAAAAATCCTATTGGGTTTTTGTTAAGGGAACCAGGGTGATGCTAACTTTCAGGTTGGCCTACAAAAATACATTATCACCACAGGACTCTATAATCAGAAAATAGAATGGTCCAAGAATAAATGCATATGTATTTGGATTCAGTCTGCACTTTCATTAATTGCTAAAATTTTATAATAAACGTTACTGGTTGGATTATTAATGTTTTCAACAAGAAAGAGAGAGGAGAGATGAGAAAAAAATGTTGGGTTTGATATTTATTCCATAGCTTAGCATAAACTCAATCCTTGTAAACAGGCCTTAATAGCTGCAAATGGCTGAATTAATACAAAACATTAAAAACAAACCTTAAATGGAGGTTCTTCTTGTGCTCAATAATGCATCCCTCTGTAAGGTCCACCACAACCACAGCTCGTCTATATGCAGCCAGTGCTCTGAGGCCCTGCTCAGTCCTACTAGTCATCAGTGCTAGAAGTGTGAAAACAACTTGTCTCCCCAAACCCTCCACCACCCGTTTGCGACACACCAAGTGTGTGAGGCACCACACACATACATTTCCCTTTCCAGCTGTGACAAGCTCATTAGAGTGCTCCAAAATCTGTTGACACAGACAGATGAAAACATGTCTCTTTAATTCACTTTCAGTAAGTTCCAGTGATCCAATGATGCATCAAACTTGATGTCTTCACCAGTGGTTCTGAACCTTTTTGACTCCCGGACCCCCCCCAAATCATGGCAAACCAACAGAACCCAACAGACAAACACCCCCTTTTTTAAATGACAGAAATTAGAAGTGTTCAAAATTACAAGAAGTTAGAAATAAATACTAAAATCATATAATTTCAATCATCAAAATTGTAGAATTAAAGAAGTGGGAATGAATGAATAACATTTTAAATCAAATTAAATCATCTTAATTATTATTTAAAAGTTGTTCTCTTACTGTGAAATAAGCCTTAAATGCATAGTCTAGCCAGAAAAGAAAATTTTGTCATAATTTATCTGGAAGCAGATGCATTTCATATTTTAGTCTATGGTCCTAGTGGGCCCTATGGACGCTAGGTTGAGGGCAGGTATGAAAGCATTGATTAATGGGAATCTTGACACTTGTGCGTCTTGTTGTCAAGACCCGCCTTGATATAATGATTGACAGGTTGGGGGCGTGATCGGCTCGGAATGCATTCAAATCCACATTGCCTTAAACTACATTTTCACGGGGTTTTAATGAAAGCAATGGAAATGGTAAAGTGTCAAGGCATTTAAGAAAATAAAAGACCTTTTAAATCACCATTTTGCTACACATTTGGCTCAGAATGCATTTGAAAAAATTCACTGCATTTTGCTACAATTATCACACGGTATCACGATGAAAACGCAATCTCAAGTGTCCTACCCGTAAGTCTAAATGGATTTAGGAAAATGGCATTTAAATGATAATTTTGCTACAGTTTTTGCTAATACAATTTTGGGTAATACAATTTCACTCTAATTTTGCAACTTATAAAGCGTTAAAATGTGTTTTTAATATTCATATTAAAACTAGTGTAAAAATGGCAAATGTAAATTATATTTAATTTTCATTTTGCTCTAAATGTTGCACATATGTATGGGAAAATGTAAATTTAAATACAGAAATACATTGCCATTTTCCATATTGCATTTCAAAATGAATTTTGCTACCCATATGCTTCCATAGGGGCCCATCCCCCTGGTTGAGAACCACATATACTGTATACGCTGTCAACATTTCATTTAACTAAAAAAAAAATTCTAAATTTCATCAACTATGGTTTGAAAAGTTCTAGTTAAAGCCACACCTTGCACACCCTCACATCCATGGGCTCCACAGCATGAACCAGAGGATTCAGTTCTGCATCCAGTACGGTGAGAACGGCCCCAGGTCCCCAGCCAACCAGTCTGCCTGGCAGATGTGTGGAGGTGAGGCCGGCATAACGGATGGTGAGGGATTGACAAATAGACGAATCTCTTAGACGGCCATCGGGATAATAGAACTGCACATGACTGCTACTGTGAAGACTAACGAAGCCTGCGGCACCTTCACCACAGGTCATGTGGCGAACAGTCTCTTCACAGGAGAGGTGGAGGACATGACAAAGGCCATGGGTGAGAATGCTGGGGCTAACATTCCCATAATTCATCTGAACAGAGGCAGAATGTTCAACAGAGTGAAAGTAAAAGGTGATGGAGTAGGTCCAAGTGAAAAGGTGGGAAGAGGGGGAAGGAAAAGAAAGAAATGAATGGCAGGTGATTTCCGGCTCTCTGTTAACGCATTATAGTACGTATTAGCGCATTATTATGTTAGATATACACATAATATAATAAATTATACTATATTAATGCATATGCGTGACAAAATACATTTTTCATGTGAGTCAAGTAATTTGAGCTAAAGCATACTAGACATTCCCTTACTTCAGCGATGTTCTCCGTCCAGGTTTGACCGTTTTTTTCACCATTTGTTCGTTCAGGTGATGAACTTTTTAGAGACTCAACCTGTGAGGTCTCCATCTCTTCTTTAACCGTCTTCATTTCACCATGTCACCTCACGGATTGGGAAGCCTCCTCTGATTCATTTGTTGTTGCGGGATCAAATGATTTTTTTCTTCTTTGACTTGTATGTAGCTCTAGTTTATGTAGCTACTACTCAAAGGTCATCATGCTACGTTTTGTTTGTTCGTCGCGGTTATCTCATTTGTAACTTGTGGCTCTTTGTTATTAAAAACCTGTTTATTCGGATTGACGCTGAAAGAGCCAAAGGTCGTTAACAGAGAGCCGTCTGAATAGAGCCGTTGGCAACAGTTACCATGGAGAAAACGACAGACATTATTGTCCATTCGACTCGTACTGGTCCTCATCAACATCTACAGTACAAGTTTATGCAAAGCACAGTTTTTCCTTTCTCTTATTAATATTAAACGTTGCCATGCAAAAAGATTTTTATAGGATTTCAGGTTTAAACTTACGCGTGCCATGTACCTAGAAATAGTCTATCTCTATTGATATCATGTTTTATGTTGTGACAAACTTCGCTATGCTGTTTCATTTTAGTATTAAAGTTCTATTTTAACTACTTAATTATGTCAAAAATAATGATTGAAGTCGAAATAGCGCTGGTTTAATCGCCATGGTAACGACGACAAATAATAATATTTTACAGAAGAGAATGTGTGAAAATGCAGTTGACCTCAAGAGACAGACTAAAGCCTCTTTCAGACTGTCAACCCAAATCCGATTTTGTGCATATCCGATTGGAATCCGAGCTAGATGAAAATGGTGTCCAAGTTCGAAAGATGACAACTAGATCCTTAGTGAGAGTGATGGTCCTCTGTGTACAGTATAGTTTGCAGTTTCTAATAGTGAAGAACACCCTTCTACCAACAATACAGGTGTGAGAACGAGAGAAAACACAGTTTAAATGTAATAGTCTTTTAATAAAAATATCCATTAATAATTACAGTATGACAGTAGACTTGATAGTGAAGAAATGATAGGGACCCTAAATAAAAAATATACTCCAGTTCAAATGCTACTCAGTGTAAATATTCATATTGTAAAATAATACAAAATGGAAATAATGTCTTTATATCCCTGAGGAACAGAAAGCTCATATTCATGTGCTCCCTTTAGTGTTTGATCGAACCTTACAAAATGCTGCGTACAGCAACAAAACCATCAGGTTCTAGCTAACATCAAAGTTGAGTAACCAGAGTAAAAAAAACATACACAAACAAAACCAAATTAATCCCTGCGGCTCGTGACGATACATTGATGTGTAAAGACACGAAACGATCGGTCTGTGCAAGAAACTGAACAGTATTTATATCTTTTTTTTTTACCTCTAATGCACTGCAATATCCGAACTGTTCTGAGCGCGTCCTCGACAGCCGGCGCCTGATGAGTCTTTTTCTTCTTCTTGCTTTACGGCGGATCACAAACTTATAAGTGCATTACCACCACCTATCTCTCAAATGAACCATTGGCACTATCTACAATCTTATTAATTAGGAATGTCAATGGTCCATTTGAAAGATAGGTGGCGGTAATGCAGAAGAATAATGCATAAAGAAGACTGTCGGACTGAAGACACGCCCCGGCTGTCGAGGACGCGCTCAGGACAGTTCAGACATTGCAGTGCATCAGAAGTAAAAAAAAACTATATAAATACTGTTCAGTTTCTTGCACAGACCGATCGTTTCGTGTCTTTACACATCAATGTATCGTCACGAGCCGCAGGGATTAATTTGGTTTTGTTTGTGTATGTTTTTTTTACTCTCAAAGCCGTGATTCCCATTCACTTCCATTATAAGACTGACAGACTGCAATGGTTTGAGTTAAAAATCTTCGTTTGAGTTCTACTGAAGAAACAATGTCACCTACATCTTGGATGCCCTGGGGGCAAGCAGATAAACATCAAATTTTCATTTTTGGGTGAACTATCCCTTTAATGTAGCATTGGGTACCTGTAACAAGGAAATATAATTCACTAGGTCTGCCCATACTATGCATGACTTTCTCTAATGTCTCTTTTGTGTTTTCCACTGTCATTTGCATATTATGGATTTAACTGGAAATTCATTTGAATCTGGGCTCAGATACTCAATGACAGGAGCGAGGTCCAGCAGAGAGAAGGTGATGGAGAAGTCTAAATCAATCAGACGCAGAAGTTCTTCACTGCGCTTCCTTCAAATCAAATAAATAATTTTTTTATTAACTAATTAGTCAACAAATGCAATTCATTTTTTTATTTTAAAAAGTATGTTTACTTCTAATAACTTCTAATTAGATCATTATGAAGATGGAGAACTTGCTTCTGTTTCTTGGCCACTTTCTGGCTGACCTCTCGCTGCTTTGCTTATACAAAATGAATAATTTTGCCACGAGTTCGACTTCTGTTAGAATGCTTTTCTGTGAAAACAAAACAAAAGCAACCAGTAATGCCTCATGGGCATGCAAGTGCAGCTCTTATCTCTTTGAATGGGGAAACCTCAAACTCTCCAAAATTGTTCACCAAGCTTACGATTCAATTTCATATTTGAAATCACCAATGAAATCTGACAACAACTTTCTCATAAATGTTGTTTATTTTGCTCAAATAGCGTTTAAAAAAAAGCTTATTTTTCAGGCTAGACTAGCCAGTGCACATGTGCAGTCCTAAGCGCATTCTCAGAACGCTGACGGTTTCTAAAGCAACCGGGACTTCCAACGGCAGCTGCAGTGACGTGCTGACTTTACCGATTAGGGATTGGCTCTTTTGCTCAGAAGGCGGGGCTTTGTTCGATAGAGCGGCAATATTGAGCGTTGCATTTTTCCCCATTCAAAACTATTGGAATGTCTTGGGTATTCTATAGTCTTTGTTCATATTCACCAGTAGAATGTGCAAATTAACAAACTTTTGTTTAACTACCTCTCTGGGTGACAGCTGACTCTATGGTTGTGGGCTTTGATCTTGCAGAGTAGATTCTCTTATTTTCCTCATCAATGGCTTCAATCTCTTCTCTTGGGACTCAACTCCCTCTTGTCTTCTCTCACTTTTTTGTCATGTTCCTCGTTCTCCTCCTCCTCCTCATTATCATCCTCCTCTTCACCAATATCCTCAAAGTCTTCTTCATAATCCTAAAAGCATCACCAAAAGAACAGCATAATATGGAATGACAATTTTGATGTTTGTCGGTTATATTCAGCTTCAAAATTCACATCAGATATTAGGGATCTAAACCCGTAATGTATCTCTGGACCACAAAACCAGTCATAAGGTGACCGTGATTTCACCAAGTACAACATGTTCCTGGATCAACATCCTTGTTGATCCTGGAACACATTCTATCAACCATCCAGATTGGGGTAACTTTTCAGGGGGGGAAATAGCTGTTTAGGCTTACAATCATGGTTATGTGCTGCTACACCCTGTTATCAGCTAGTCATTTTCACACTGTTTTTAGGAATAATTATGGGTAGGGTTAGGGGAGGGTGCAGGGATTGGGTTAGAGTTAAGTCCATCTTTTTGGACGTTATGTTGATCCAGATCAACAAAAGATGTTGCTTACTTTGCAAAATCACAGCGCCCCATCCTACGGCCATTTGTTTTGGAAATTGAGATTTAATACATCACCTGAAAACGAATAAATAAGCTTTACATTGGTGTATGATTTGTTTTAGATAGGACAATATTTGTCCGAGATACAACTATCTATTGAACTATTGAAAATCTGGAATCCGAGGGTGCAAAAAAATCCAAATATTGAGAAAATCACCTTTAAAGCTGTCCAAATGAAGTTCTTAACAATGCATATTACTAATCAAAAATAAAGTTGATATATTTACGGTAGGAAATGTACAAAATATTTGCATGGAACGTGATCTTTACTTAATATCCTAATGATTTGGCATAAAAGAAAAATCAATAATTTTGACCCATACAATGTATTTTTGGCTATTGCTACAAATATACCCCAGCGACTTAAGACTGGTTTTGTGGTCCAGGGTCACATATAAATATACAAAGATATAAGAATTATATAAGTATATTCTATATATTCTCTGTACTAAGTAATGTATGTAATAGAAGCACTAAACTGCTTCCCACCTCAAAATCCTCCTCATAATCATTATGATCATCTTTGCTTGATTGTTTGTCCTCTTCAGTTTCTTCATTCTCCACCTTGAAACACAAAGACATGCAATCATATTAGCCACAATGTGCGTTTACTCTTTTATTCAAAATTTACAGTAGGGCTAGAAAGCAGAAACAGCTTAAAAAGTACAGATGAACACATGCAATGAAACAACTTTAAATATTAGTTTCTGAGAGAAATGAGTTCTGAGACTCCAAAGGTAAATGCTTTTGTATAGGATGTCACTGAGGTCGATAGGCTGTTCTTGCTTTTTGCGTGTTTATTTTTAACATGCATACTATACCTGCAGAACTTGTAAGGGCTTTGTATTGGTTCAAGTTTGTATTCTACATGATCATTTGCTTTACATTTCAAAGCGCATTTACTTTTTTAGCACATTTACTTACATGCTCTGCCATCTTTAAATCAGAGCTGTACGAATCTGTGCTCATAGCTCTGTTCAGTCAGAGAAGAAACGAATAGAGAACGATTCGATTTGGTCTTAAAATTTGCCAGTACTATGCAATTCTGATCAAGTCAGGTTTTGTTTTCAGTCTGTTTGGACATCAATTTGATGCATATGCAGTACACTAGCAATAGTTAAATGAGGTATAAAAAAAGCAGAGCTAACATTAGATTTATAAACTCACAAACCTAAAAAAAGTAAATGGATGTCATGAATCTCATACATTATTTGATCATGTTTATACCTCTTTGTCTCTATTTATCCTTTCATTCAGGTCATGGCCTGATGAATCCTTAGGTTTCCACTCTCTGTCACTCCTCTTGGAGTCTGAAGCCTCCTTGTGCCTTTTTTCACGCCGTCTATCTCTCTCTTCCCTCTCCCTGGCCTTTTCCCTATCCCTGTCTTTGATGCCGTGGAAATAATCGTTTGACTCTTTCCACTCCTGGTGATGCTGTTCCACTTCTCGAGAGTGACTTGTGTTTGCCACCTATCGAAAGCAACAACTTTAACAAAAAACAGTTCCAGTTATCAGTTCCAATGTAGCTCATTCAAGTCAGTCGACTAGCCACAATGTTTAAACATTCCTCCATAATATCAGTACAGTCAGAATTACATTATTATTATATTATGAGTTTAATATCTTGCTAATAAATAGCAACAATCTTATGGCTTACATGACTTTCTTTATCCCTTCTTCTCTTCTCTATCTCTTCTGTCTTCTGAAACAAGAGATTATATAAATATTTTGAGTTTCAAAAAAAAAAATCAAATAGACATGAACCTAAAAAACTTTTCTCTAGGAACAAACACTAATAATCATACCTTTTTCTTTGTGTCCAGTGTTCTTTATCACCCCGTCTCTCTCTCCTTTCTCCGTCCCTCTGTTTTTCCTCATATTCATGTCGATTCTGTTCACTTTCTCTTGCTCTGTGTTTTTCTCTCCTCTCTCTATCTCGTTCATTGTCTCTCTCCCTTTCTTCTTTTTCACCTTCTCTTCTCCCATCTTTCCTTCTATCGGTTTCACTTTTTTGCTCCGTCTCTCTCTGATCTCCTTCTATCTCTATCTTTTTCCCTGTTTGTACCTCTGTCCCCCTGATTGTACACATCTATGTCCCTGTCTTTATATCTGTCCTTTTCTCTATCCCTCCGTCTTTCACTGTTTTCCTTCTCACCTCGATTATGTCTTTTTTCTTCTTCATCTCCATCTCTATGCCTGTTCTCTCTCTCTCGTTCTCTCTTTATAACTATCCTCCCTGATGTCTTCCTTCTTGATATCCTGCTGGTTTCTATCCCTGCCTGGGTCTCTGTGTTTACTCCTCTCTTGTGTGCTTTCTCTCTCTCTCTCTCTCAGTTTTTCTTTCTCTCTCCTTGCATCTTGATCAGGGTCTCTTTGTCAGCGATCCAGAGATTCTCCATCCCTGTATTTCCTGTGCTCCTCTTCTTGTTTGGATCTTCTTTTGCTCTCCTTCAACAATGACATTTTATGGGTTGTGCTTCTAAACCTTGTCTTTTTTCTTACACACAAACAAACCGCAGATTACCTGAATGTGCACTTTTAAGTCATCAGACCTCCAAGTATCTTCTTTTGTTATTTTCTTATGAGAGGACGGGTGAAATTGACAGCAAATGTGTTACACCTGTAGAGAATGAAGCTCATGACTCGATTACCTAACATAACTAACTAAATACTGCTTGCTTACAAGTTGATTCTTTACATACCAATTGTTCATGTAATGAAGTGACAGTTTGCTATTGAAATAAAAAGATTTAACTAATTATTAACATAACAGTTTTTATTTGGCTATCGCTGATTGGCTAATCGTGCTGTTTTTTATCGTGTAGACAGTTTCGGGGGGGGGGTGGGGGGGGGACAACAAATCGCTACACAACAGCTGCTCCAAACGAAATAAGCTTTGCTTTACCTTCACATGGTACATCACTTAAGTTATCTTCTTCTTACTTCTCCTTTTCAATCCAACAATCACAAGTTTATGTTGACAGCTTTCACCGCCATACCGCTATACGGCTAAAGCGCACGCGGGGTTTAATACTACTATGGTAACCTGCCAAGCTTTGGTAACAACAGACTATTAAATCAAGCAAAGAGCAATCGCTCGACACAAATGTTACTATGGCAACACTGTCGAATTTAGATAATAATCGAAAAAGATGAGTTTAACAATGTGACATAGCACACAATAAAATATGACAGTGCTTGCTTTGTACTATACAGATGCCTATATCTGCAATAACTGCCTACTTGTTAAGATAAATTAGTATATGTTGATGTATATATTATTTTTTAAGTCGTCCCCTTGATCTATCATTAGTAGGATGTTTCCAAAAAAGATTATGGAGTTCCGTTTGTGCCAAAAAGTGTTGACCTTTGTCTATTGCTGAATTCGGAACCATAGATAGAAAGATAGATCTTTTTTTTTTTGTTGCAATTTTAATCCCGTCTGAATCAGCCACATCTGTGTTTTTGTCACACAACCTCTGTAATAATTCCAGGGCATATTACGAGGATATTGTCTACTGTTTTTATTAACGCTTTCCTCATGAGAAACCATCACATCCAATGCGAAGTCCTGTGATTGCTGACAATATGTTTTTTCACAACACGTTTCTTATTGTTTTTTAGCCAAAACTCTTACTACGGCACGCAATTTTTGATATGTTTACCTCCCGTGCAAAAGAAAAAAGAAGAAGAAGAGCAAAAGCCAGATGAACTAAATTGTAAGAATGGCACGTAAGTCAGCGGCAGTAAGATTACCCACCTTGAATTTCGGTACTCAATTAGTAATTTCATAACAGTTACGAAAATTAAATGTGGTTTTACTACAAATAAATAAAAAATAAATTAGTTAAACTAAAGTAACCACAAATTAACCATAGTTTTGCTATACTAGCCATAGCTTAACCATGGCATTTGTGATTAACCTCTGGTTATACTAATGATAATCAATCCGAATGACAAAACAAGCCCAGATGTACAAATCAGACCCTCCCACCTCTGTAATAAACACGGAGATGTTAGTCCCATCTGAATTGGTACATGAAAATCACAGATGTGACAAAAATCGAAACTCAAACATAATTTAGAAAACTAGCTATGTCCGAATAGGGCTTGTACAGGTGTCAAACTCAGTTCCTGGAGGCCCGCAGCCCTGCAGAGTTTAGATTCAACCCCTCCAACACACCTGGGAGATTTCAACATAGCCGTAAATTACTTTATTATCTGGTATCCAGCCTGTTATTACGGTTGAATCTAAACGTTCATGGCTGTGCCACTCCAGGAACTGAATTTGACACCCTGATCTTAGTGTATTCAATGTGATATTTTGGACACGCATGATATTAACTAAAATTGCGGTTAACAGACTTTTCTTCCTCTGTATTAAAAACATTTATTTAGTTACCACGTTTAGTAGGCTACTGACAGAACCACTTCAAACCACTAGTGTGTTCACGTATACAGTCATAAAGTGGTCTAAATGTTTTAATACAGCATTTAAAAGCATTAAAGCTGTTCAGGGGTCTATGATGTTGCTAAAAAGAACCTATGTTTGGTGTAATTAAATGTGTTTATGCTGTTTAAGGTTACAAAAACACATTATTTTCCACATACTGTTGGACATTATTGTTTCTCCTCTATCCCCGCCTTTCTAAAACGCATCGAATTGTTACAAAGCTCATTGTTCTAAAAGCAGGTGTGCTGTGATTGGCCAGCTATCCAGTACGTTGTGATTGGCCGAATAACTCAAGTGTGTGACAGAAATGTTACGGCCCTTATCATACTGTGATGTCGTGTGATGCCGAGCGACGAGACAAAAACATTAAAACCATTAATTAGGCATTTGTTGCATCCCTGTGGACAATAATTACGGCTTATAATATTGTAAAACTGTCTTTTTAGCTGCGCTGTGTAAACATAAAACCATGTCTGCATTTGTGATCGGAGAAACTACAAGTGCTACTCTACACTGCTCCAAACTCGCATTTGAATCTCAATGGCAAATCCTTTAAATATGAAAACGTACTACAGTCTGTGATTCAGAACAGCCGGCATTGTAGTCTACTCTATCAGGTTCAGGAAACAGTCCTCCATAAAAAGCGCTGGACACATCTAAATATTTGGGTTGAACTGTTGTGTAACAGTGTTGTAAATACAACTTAACCTTGATTTCTAGTTGTGTCCTCTTTTGGAAGGCCAAACAAAGTAGTTTCACTTTCAGAATGAAAAACTTCACATACGGAGCGTGAGCGGCGGCCAGTAGGCTAGAGTGAGTGGCGGACAGCGGATTCGATGAAAGAGCGACCGGCGGGCTTGCGGCAACCACATGTGACGACCCCGGGCTGGACTCCGCTTCGTCCACGGTGAAAGCCGATCCGGCGATCCACAGCGTGAAGTTGATGTAGTTCCTCAGGTGACCAGCACGGATCAGCTCCAGGCGTGACGAAGCGGATATCGTCCTCTTTTTGGAAGACCAAACAAAGTATTTTCGCTGTTCACAACGAAACACAGCGTCTTCACGACATTGCGGCAGCAACAATACTACAGCCAGAATAAAAGTTACGCCTTCTTTCTTTGCGTGAACATTTGGGCGGCGTTATGCAAATCTTCCCACATCCTGACATAGACTTGTGGGGGCGTGTTAGAATGAGCCGTTTTGGGTAGGCGTGGTTGACTCTTAACTTTTATAAAGTTAAGACTTTTATCTCTTTGGATTTGAGACGTTAGTCTTTGCAACTTAACATATCTTCTTTATGCACCAAGAGCTTGTAACACTTCAAAGAGAAAGGAAAAAATTGAAATCGCATCATATGACCCCTTTAAAAGCACATCTAGTTCATAGGCATCTTCCCAAAATAGCAAAGTTAAGTAGCCTACACCTATTTTAAGATTATCTTAAGAAGTATTAAATAATAATTTTTAGTAGCTATATTAAGTCCAAAATCAGTGCGTGAAAATAGTACAAAAACACTTTACATTATGGAAGTGCACAGTTTTTCACTGCGGTCAAGCCAGCCGCGGTTGAAACTGGTATGCGCGCGTATTACCATGATTACGGTAATGGCAGGAACACAGAGAACGCGCTTTCAGAGAGCTTTTCATTTAGACGCCCAGATGTGAGATATAATACAACAAGATGACATTTCTCGATTTCTTTTTTGTACTTCTGCTTTAATATGTGTGTTATTTATTGGTGTTTTGACGGTTGTGTGTTACTGAATTTTTGTCGACCTTTCAAATCATAGCAGGATTCCTAGAAAAAGAGAAATGGGAAATTATTCGATTTAGAGGCCTATAAAGACCCCATTTCTAATAAGTAGAAAAAAACAATGGTCAGCTCCTATAAGGGATGTCCCATATTATATGCACCTCATATAAAAACTTTTTTTATTTTACTGCAGCATTTTTGAGATATGAGACCATATGGCGCTTTAGAGGGCTATAAAGACCCCATTTCTAATAAGTAGAATAAAACAATGGTCAGTTCTTATACGGGACGTCCCATACTATATGCACACCTCATATGAAACCATTTTACTGCAGCGTTTTTGAGATATGGGACCATGTGGCACTTTAGAGGGCTATAAAGACCCCACTAAGTAGAAAAGGCCAATGGTAAATTCTTTTACGGGACGTCCCATACTATATGCACACCTCAAATCAAACCATTTTACTGCAGCGTTTTTGAGATATGAGACCATATGGCGCTTTAGAGGGCTATAAATAAACCCCATTTACCATAAGTAGAAAAAAACAATAGTCAGAGTTCCTATAAGGACTGCCATACATATGCACACCTCATATCAAACCATTTTACTGCAGCATTTTTGAGATATGGGACTATATGGTACTTTAGAGGGCTATAAAGACCCCATTTTTAATAAGTAGAAAAAAAAACAATGGTCAGTTCCTATAAGTGACATTCCATATTATATGCACACCTCATACGAAACCGTTTTACTGCAGCGTTTTTAAAAAAAAAAGAAAATATGGGACATTATTCTACTCTTCATAGGCCTAGCAGACCCCATTTCTAATATGTCGAAAGGCATGGTAATCTTATACGTACGTCCTATACTATATGCACACCTCATATCAAACCATTTTACTGCAGCATTTGTGAGACATCGGGCATTATTACACTTTTTAGAGGGCTATAAAGACCCCATTTTCAATAAGTAGAAAAAAACAATGGTCAGTTCTTATAAGGGATGTCCCATACTATATGCACTCCTCATATTAAACCATTTTACTGCTGCGTTTTTAAGATAAGGGACATTATCGCACTTTAGAGGAGTATAAAGACCCCATTTCTTATAAGTAGAATAAATGAATCATCAGTTCTTATACAGGACATTCCATATTATATGCACACCTCATATCCAACCATTTTACTGCAGCATTTTTGAGATATGGGACTATATGGTGATTTAGAGGGCTATAAAGACCCCATTTCTTATAAGTAGAATAAATGAATCATCAGTTCTTATACGGGACGTCCCATACTATATGCACACCTCATATGAAACTATTTTACTGCAGCATTTTTTAGATATGGGACTATATGGTGCTTTAGATGGCTATAAAGACCCCATTTCTAATAAGTAGAAAAAAACAAATGGTCGTTCCTATAAGTTGAATTCCATAGTATATCACAGCTCATATAAAAAATTTACTGCGCATTTTTTTGAGATACTGGGACTATATGTTGCTTTAGAGGGGCTGTAAAGACCCCATTTCTTCTATAGTAAATAAATGAACTCATCGTTCTTATACAGGACATTCCCTATGATATGCACACCTATTGTAAACCCTAACAAAATTATGTGACGTCCCAACTGATCATTGCTTTATTTTCCCACTTATTAGAAAATGTTGTTAATACTCTGTCATACCGAAAATTGATGCAGTAAATGGTTTTATAGAGGTGTGCATTTGTATGTGCATGTCCCATATACAACGGATATTGGTTTTTCTCTACTTATTAGAAAGGGGTCACTTTAGATAGCCGCTCCAAAATGTATTCATGGTCTCATATCTCACAATGCTGGCAGTAAAGTGCTCACCTGTAGATGAACATTTTACTGCAGCGTTTTCGATATATTGTCATATTTACAAACTTTAAATCCAACTAAGACCCCCATTTTTGAAACTAAAGAACAGCATGACAGTTTATATTGGATGTCCTCATGCTATATCACTACCTCATATGAACCGCTGCTGGCAGCATTAAAGATATGACACATTATTACATTTTAGAGGGCTATAAAGACCACATTTTGGATAAGTAGAAGTAATGAATGGGAATTTTGCTGAGGCATTTTAGAAAAATTTACCATTATTTTATTTCAGAGACTTATAGAGAGGTGTAACCTTCTAAATAAAAAAAAGTTGATTCTTATAAGTCATTTACCGTCTTCTATACATACATCAAAGGAAAACATTTTACTGTATCATTTTTAAGGAGCATGCTATTATTTCACTTATAGAGTCATAAAACTGTAAAATTAAGCATTCTAATAAGTAAAAAAATAAAAAATCAATTCTTATAAGGGACCTCCTATACTATGTGCACCGATCAGGAATAACGTCATGACCACTGACAGGTGAAGTGAATAACACTGATCATCTCTTCATCATGGCACCTGTTAGTGGGTGGGATATATTAGGCAGCAAGTGAAAATTTTGTCCTCAGAGTTGATGTGTTAGAAGCAGAAAAAATGGGCAAGCTATGGATTTGACAAGGGCCACATTGTGATTTCTAGATGACTGGGTCAGAGCATCTCCAAAACTCTTGTGGGGTGTTCCCGGTCTGCAGTGATCAGTATCTATCAAAAGTGGTCCAAGGAAGGAACAGTGGTGAACCGGCGACAGGGTCATTGATGCACGTGGGGAGCGAAGGCTGGCCCATGTGGTCAGGTTGATCTCCAACATCGAGCTCCGGTAATGGTGATCTCAAATGCTGCAAGTATTAAAGGGTATTGTTTTTGATTAGAAAGGTGTTAGAATACACAGTGCATCACAGTTTGTTGTGTATTGGGCTGCATAGCCGCAGACCAGTCAGGGTGCCCATGCTGACCCCTGTCCACTGCCGAAAGCGCCAACAGCGGGCACGTGAGCATCAGAACTGGACCACGGAGCAATGGAAGAAGGTGGTTTGGTCTGATGAATCATGTTTTCTTTTACATCACGTGGATGGCTGGGTGTGTGTGCATCGCTTTCCTGGGGAACACAGAAGCAAGGCACTTCCTACTCTATAAGCAAATATGAAGTCACACACACTTCAGAACTGTCACCTCACACACGGTCTGAACACCTAATATGGAGTCTTTGCTCTGTGAAAATTTAGAGTAGCATGCAGTGGCATCTGTAATGGATGGATGTGTAAAACAACCAAAAAACAAAAAAAAAAAGAAAAACAAAACAGAAAATCCCAAATAGCCCATCTATTAAGCAAAAGCCACATCAAATGAATACTCTAACTAAAATTCAGACAACATGCGACAACACAAAGCACTACTCACATATCACATACATCATATCTACCAATCAGGATGATCTGGAGTAGTTCACAGCAAAAAAAATAGAAACAAGGGAGAGAAGTTGAAACTACTATCAGCCCGGATACGGATCACAACAACTAAAAACGCTCCGAGAAAGGAAGCAGATGGTGGGAGAAGTCGCGTGTTGCAGGAATTGTAAGGGAGCACTCAAGGTGAATAGTAGAAAAGTAGGGGCCGGGATGACTACCAAAGAGCTGGTCACGCGCTAGTGTTTGATCGTTCACGATAAGGTGGGAGGTACAATAGGTGGTCTAGTATGACAGGGTAAATCACTAGTAAGACCAGTGGTGAGGGGCATGTCATCAGTAACACGCTCAAGAGGGGGGTCACAACACATTACGAACGGACTTCAATGATTGATCGGTAAAAAAGGAATAGCAAATGCGGGGACGAGCAAGTCAGGTGCTACGTGGAGGAGAAGAACACGTGTGAGGATGTCGTGGTTATTAGTATAGCATAAAGAGAGGATCGTGAGGGAGGTCAAGAGACACACTGCATGCGTCTGGATCACGGATGAAGGTATCGAAGAGACAGGTCTCGTCAATGTAGGCCGAGACTCGCGATCAGCCAACATAGGGTACAAAAGGGGAAGGAACATAGGGGAAGAAAGAGGGGGCACAGGAAAGGAAGGGAAGGAGGGCGAGGAGGAGGGAGGGTATAGGGGGGTAGGTGTCGGAAAAAAAAAGGAGGGGGGAGCGAGGGAGAATGAGTGAGAAGCGGCAGCGAAGAAAAAAAAATCAACAGAAGTGTGTGACATTGAGGTGGGAAGAAGGGAAAAAGGGGGGAGGGGGGAGGAGAGGAAGAGGAGGGAGGGAGAGAAGGAAGAGAGGCAGGAAGGCGAGGAGGCCCAGGAAAGACCGGGGGGGGGGGGGGGGGGGGAAAAGGGGGAGAATAGGATCTGGTGGTGGGGGGAATGGGGGGGGGGGCGAGCAAAAATAAAGTTGAGTAAAGAAACAAAGTAGAGGAAAACCTAGCACGGGATCGTAGTAAAAGGAACAAAATAAACACGTGACTCAAAAAAAGAGGGGAAAGGACAAAAAGACGAAGATAAGAGACCAAGACCAAACCGGAAATGGAGGAGCATAATATCGGAAGAAATAACACAGGCAGTAAAAGGGGGTAGAGGAACAAAAAGACAGAAAATACAGGACAGAAAAAAGCCCCTAAAACAGGAAAAGACACGAGGCAGGAGTCGACAGAGAAAGAGCGTGAACCCCAAGAGGAGTCCTGGATCTGAAAACCGCATAATGTGATATGATGCGAGAATAGGGACCCCGTATACTCCCCATTTTGGTGGGCGACGTCTAGAAACTCTTATACCCGAACAGAATATGGCCCATACTCAAAAACCTGCAGTAAATGTTTAGATAAGTTCTAAGTAATGACATCGCGATAAACGAACCATTTTTTTCTACTTTATTAGAAATGTTCTTTGTAGCCCTTAAAGTGGTAATCATGTCCATATCTTCCAAATGCTGCGTAATGTTTGATCCTGAGGTCGCAATCTATACGTCCTTATAAGAATTGACCATTGTTTTTTTCTACTTGTTAGAAATGGGGTCTTTATAGGCCTCTAAAGTAGAATATTGTCCCATATCTCAAAAATGCTGCAGCAAAATGATTTCATATGAGGTGTGCATATAGTACGGGACGTCCCTAATAAGAACCAACCATTGTTTTTTTCTACTTAATAGAAATGGGATCTTTATACCCCTCTAAAGTGTGATAATGTCCCTTATCTCCAAAATGCTGCAGTAAAATGGTTTGATATGAGGTGTGCATATAGTATGGGATGTCCTGAATAAGAACTGACAATTGTTTTTTTTTTCTACTTATTAGAAATGTATTCTTTATGGCCCTTTAAAGTGTAATAGGGTCCGATATCTCCAAAATGCTGCAGTAAAATGGTTTGATATGAGTTGTGCATATAGTATGGGACGTCCTGTATAAGAACCAACCATTGTTTTTTTTCGACTTATTAGAAATGGGAAATTTATAACCTTCTAAAGTGTGATAATGTCCCTTATCTCAAAAACGCTGCAGTAAAATGATTTGATATGAGATGTGCATATAGTATGGGACGTCCCTATAAGAAGTGACCATTGATTTTTCTACTTATTTGAAATGGGGTCGTTATGGCCTCCGAAGTAAATATTTCCCAATCTCCAAAACCCTGCAGTAAAATGGTTTGATATGAGGTTTGCATATAGTATGGGACGTCCCTTATAAGAACCGACCATTTTTTTTTTCTACTTATTAGAAATGTGTTCTTTATAGCCCTTTAAAGTGTAATAATGTCTGATTTCTCCAAAACGCTGCAGTAAAATGGTTTGATATGAGGTGTGCATATAGTATGGGACGTCCCTTATATGAACCAACCATTGTTTTTTTTCTACTTATTAGAAATGTGTTTTTTATAGCCCTTTAAAGTGTAATAATGTACGATATCTCTAAAATGCTGCAGTAAAATGGTTTTATATAAGCTGTGCATATAATATGGAATGTCCCTTACAGGAACTGACCATTGTTTTTTTCTACTTATTAGAAATGAGGTGTTACTATAACTATAGCCCTTTAAAGTGTAATAATGTCTGATTTCTCAAAAATGCTGCAGTAAAATGGTTTGATTTGAGGTGTGCATATAGTATGGGACTTCCTGAATAAGAACCGACCATTGTTTTTTTTACTTATTAGAAATGTGTTCTTTATAACCCTTTAAAGTGTAATAATGTACGATATCTCAAAACGCTGCAGTAAAATGGTTTGATATGATGTGTGCATTAATATGGAATGTCCCTTATAGGAACTGACCATTGTTTTTTTCTGCTTATTAGAAATGGGTTCTTTATAGCTCTTTAAAGTGTAATAATGTCCGATTTCTCCAAATCGCTGCAGTAAAATGGTTTGATATTAGGTGTGCATATAGTATGGGACATCCCTTATAAGAACCAACCATTGTTTTTTTCTACTTATTAGAAATGTATTCTTTATAGCCCTTTAAAATGTAATAATGTCTGATTTCTCCAAAATGCTGCAGTAAAATGGTTTGATATGAGGTGTGCTTATAGTATGGGACGTCCTGAATAAGAACCTACAATTGTTTTTTTCTGCTTATTAGAAATGGGTTCTTTATAGCTCTTTAAAGTGTAATAATGTCCGATTTCTTCAAAATGCTGCAGTAAAATGGTTTGATATGAGGAGTGCATATAGTATGGGACGTCCCTTATATGAACCAACCATTGTTTTTTTTCTACTTATTAGAAATAAGATCTTTATAACCTTCTAAAGTGTAATAATTTCCATTATCTCCAAAATGCTGCAGTAAAATTGTTTGAAATGAGGTGTGCATATAGTATGGGACATCCCTTATAAGAACTGACCATTGTTTTTTTTCTACTTATTAGAAATAGGGTCTTTATAGCCTTTGCAGACACATATAGCGTCTGCTCAGGAGTGGTCCATCTGTATCGCCAAAAGTACATATATGCAGCAGTAAAATGGTTTGATATGAGGTGTGAATATAGTATGGGATGTTCCTTATAAGAATTGACCATTGTTTTTTTCTACTTATTAAAAATGTGGTCTTTATAGCCATTTGAAGTGTCATAGGTCGATGGGGGAGGGGTCTCTCCAAAAGTGCTGCGGAAGAATGTTGGGGGATATGAGTGTGCATATGGGTAGGTGGGATGTCCTGGAGATGTGAAGAACCGTATTGGGCCATGGTTTTTTATTTCCTTCTCCACTGATATAGAACTGGCAGTAAGTGTATAACCGGCTCGCAGTGTAAAAAAAGGTCTCACCCCCTATAAAATGCAACATCCAAAATGCTGCAGCAAATGGTTTGATATAGGAATAGGGGTGTGTAGAGGAGGGAAGATACGAGAGGAAGAGGAAATGATATGTGGGGACGTCCTTTATAAGGACCGACCATTGTTTTTTTCTACTTATTAGGAATGGGATCTTTATACTCCTCTAAAGTTAATAATGTCCGATATCTCCAAAATGATGCAGCAAAATGGTTTGATATGAGGTGTGCATATAGTATGGGACGTCACTTATAAGAAAACCCGACAGTGTTATATATAAAAAAATATCTCACTAAAAATACATCATAGAAATATATAGATATCTAATAGAATCTCACCTTATCGAACATACACTTAACAAAAAAAATGTGAATAAATAAAAAGGTAAATACACAAAAATACTAAAGAATAACACTCAACATGGGGGGAGAGGGGGGCGAGAACATGGAAACCTACAGAGGAGTCCACGTGAAACAACCAAGGGGCAGTGTGCACACATTAAAAACAAAAAAAAACAGACCAGGGTTTTTTGGCGACTTATTAAAATGAGAGCGTGAGAAAAATTAAAATGTAATAAGTCCGATTTCGCCAATCCGGAGGAGGGGTTGGATAGAGTGCATTAGGAATGGACGGCCCTATAAGAACCAACCATTGTTTTTTTCGACTTAGTAGAAATGTTTTCTTAATGCCCTTTAATGTAATATTTCCGATACTTCAAAAGGCTGCGTAAATGTGGGTAGGAGAGGGCATATACAGATAATGGAACGTCGCCATCTACCACAAACACAACCACCTAGTATATATTAGTTCAATCGACTCTCCTTTACAAGATAATTGCTATCTGCTCAAACACACATTGCAGGAAGACGTGTCCCGCTAACGGCAAGCTGCGTAAAGGGGGAGAGGAGGCGAGAGGGACGGCCGGTATGACTGACCATGGTTTTTTCGACTTATTAGAAATGGTTTTCTTATACCTGGAAAGGGGGGTCCCTGATTAGCTCCAAACGCTGCAGTAAACTGGGTGTATAGTGGTATATGTATGGGCTTCCCTTAAACCGACCGACCATTGGTTTTTTCTACTTATTAGAAATGTGTTCTCTATAGCCCTTTAAAGTGTAATAATGTACAATATCTCCAAAACGCTGCAGTAAAATGATTTGATATGAGATGTGCATATAGTATGTGACGTCCCTTATAAGAACCAACCATTATTTTTTTGCTACTTATTAGAAATTAGATCTGAAACCCTTTAAATGTAATAATGGTCCCCGATTCCCAACTGCTGCAGCAACTGGTTTAGATGATTTGTGCATTAGAGTTATGGGACGTCCCTAGAGAGACCGACACCTTGTTTTGTGCTTCGACTTATTAAAATGAGATCTTTATAAACCCCTTTAACAAGTAATAAGGCCGATTTCTTTGCGCCAAAATGCTGCTGTAAAATGGTTTTATTTGAGGTGTGCATATAGTATGGGACGTCACTTATAAGAACCGACCATTGTTTTTTCTACTTATTAGAAATGAGGTCTTTATAGCCTTCTAAAGTGTAATATTATCCTTTGAAAAGTATAGTAATACAGAACAGTCAAAGACAACAATAAATTACACGAATATTAAAGCAGATGGGCAAAAAAATCCAAAAAAATGTCATCATATCTCAATTCTGGGCGTCTAGATGAAAAGCGCTCTGAAAGCGCGTTCACTCTGTGTTGTTCCTGCTATTACCATAATTATAATAATACACGCGCACCATAATTTCACTCGCGGCTGGCTTGACCGTGTTTTTCTGAAGTGCGGCTGGCTTGACCGCAGTTTTTTTTCGCCTGGGTTGTGCCGTCCTTCCTTGTCGTGCGTTCAGCTTAGTTTACTAAATACAGTAACGTAAAATAAAGCATGTAACTGGGATGCACCCATGACAGGGCTACTACAGCTTTTGGCACAAACAGTCCATCAGAAAATAAAAAATAAAATACAAAACGAACAGCTTCTTGTTATTGTTCTTGTTAACAGTTAACACTCTTGGGAGTCGCTTGGCTGTCAACGCCTCATTGTTTGTGTATCTGCAGTTGCTTGCTCAGGGTGGCGAGTTTGCGCTGTCCGCGACGCTTACTGACCTCCTGAGACCCGCTGTGTGTGTGTGTGTGTGTGTGTGTGTGTGTGTGTGAAGCGCTCAGCGCGGGTCATAGGGTTCTTCTCTGGAGCACGTTGCGGGCTCACGCGGTTGCTGTCGGGGCACAAATTCCCAGTGTCTTGAGTGGGCGGAGGCCGCACGCGTACAGAGGCGCTGGCGACAGCTGAGTGGGGTCTTCAGATATGCACAGCTAGATTAAAGCAAAACGAGCCAGTATCCGCGTCAAAATGGACTGGTGTATAGGCGAACTAACGTGAAAACATCCTCAAATTGATTTAGCCCAGCGTTGTACTTGAACCACTGGATGATCTGTAGTATCTTGATGTTTACTCTCGAAGCTTTTGCATTGAAGCGCAACGTTCACGTTTGACAGCCCTGCGTAACATTTCGTCCGCGCTGAACATGACAGAGGACATAATGACGGCTGTGCGCCGAAATCTTTCTCAAACAGCAGGTGCCTCGGGACAAAAGGATAGCGGACAAACTGAACCGACAAACGGGGCGATTCCTTCCTCCTCACCCGCGGAGCTGAGCCAGGACTCCACGTCCTGCACCAGCGAACTGACGCGCACGTGGCTGCAGTTCGCCAAGACCTTCGTCGTTATCTTCCCCATATATGTCTTGGGTTATTTTGAGTTCAGTTTTAGTTGGCTTTTAATCGCCCTCACTATATTTTTCTTTTGGAAAAGAAACACTAGGTGTAAGAACACTAGGTTGAATAGAGCACTTTCGTTTTTTGAGCAAGAGGACACAGTTAAACAGGAGCTGGAGGCAACTGAGTTACCATCATGGGTGAGTTAAACTCCG
Source organism: Sinocyclocheilus anophthalmus (assembly GCA_018155175.1). Classification (NCBI taxonomy): domain Eukaryota; kingdom Metazoa; phylum Chordata; class Actinopteri; order Cypriniformes; family Cyprinidae; genus Sinocyclocheilus; species Sinocyclocheilus anophthalmus. The sequence continues at coordinate 460,926 of JADLZN010011434.1, forward strand.
CGTTCATTGATAACATTTAACTTGTTTCAAAACATCATAGAGAGCACGCTAGAAAGAACGGAGAACTAAGAGGGAGTTTATTTTTATTCTCTAAATTATTGAATAGAGCACTTTCGTTTTTTGAGCAAGAGGACACAGTTAAACAGGAGCTGGAGGCAACTGAGTTACCATCATGGGTGAGTTAAACTCCGCGTTCATTGATAACATTTAACTTGTTTCAAAACATCATAGAGAGCACGCTAGAAAGAACGGAGAACTAAGAGGGAGTTTATTTTTATTCTCTAAATTATAAAGCTGGACTAAAAAGACAGAATGGGTTGTCTTTAGTGGAATTTGATGAGATTGATGGACAACTTGTTTAGTTTGAAATTTGATAAACACAATATATTTTCTTGTTCAGAGTTGTTTTGCTTCATCCAGGTTTATTACATTAGGACATCTTGTTTGGTTTCAATGTTGTGTCCATTCAGCAAACTCTGAGTGCATGAAACATGACTAAGTTTGGATCCCAGCTGACCCCAGGCTGTCAGTCATGAGGCAGACCAAGACTTTTTGCCCTTTCGCCTGTGAAGGTGAACAGTGTTATTCCAAATGATGCAGCATGTGTCTCTGCCAATTTTCTGTCTATTTGTATCTTGTATATAAGCATTATCTTGAGCCTATGCTCATCATGGCTGTGATCAAAAGCCAAGTGCAACAAAGTAAATATATGTTATGTAATGAGATATTTTGACCTGACGGGTGAGGACCAAGGTCAGTCTGCGTAGCTGAAAATGAGGATTCACTGACCTGCAGTCTATAAAAATGTAACACTGCAGCATGTAAAACTGTAAATAACAATGAAGTAGTTAATTGTAATTACCTTACCATGTATGGCAAAAAAACTGCATTATATGTAATTTTATTGTGAAATACTTTTGTTAATAAGGACATATGATTGTATTTTTCTTTACTTTTTTTCTCATTTTAACTGGGTGTGTTTTTAAAGTGTTAGATCCCCCCCCCCAAAAAAAAAATAAATAAGTGGTCAATCAATATGGGATTTCCAATGATGGACACCCAAAGTGTCATATTAAGTGTAGTGTAGTGTAAGTCAGTTATCAGATACATTTTCATTACATGGTCTCATAACGACCCACTACCATATCTACTTCATTTAGTCTTCAACTGCTCTGGAGCCTTAATCAAATTACATTCTGGCAGGAGTAAACTTGTCTGTGTGAGATTAGAAGTCTGTTGAACTGGTTTATGAGTTTGAAGTTGTTGTTGTTTTTTTAAAGAAAATATTTCACAACAGTGGTGTTATGGATTCTGTGATTATTCACATTTTGTGGTGCCATGCTTTTAAACCAAGAAGTATCTTTTGAAACACTGATGACTTGTTTGTCCAGTTTCTCTGTGGTCCCTGGAAAGTGTGTGATACCTGAAGAAAATATATATTTTTTCTTGGTTCTCTGGAAGTGCTGTCTTAAATGACATGGGTCTATCTCTTGCCTAAAAGCTTCAAGCTTGCTACTAATGTCTAATTAAATGCATTGCAGAGTTCAAAGTATATACTGTTGCATCCATGTTACAAAATAAATATGTAAATGCATGTAAAAGCATTCTAATATATGCCAGTGATCACAAGCAAGTTTTTTTGAAACAGATAGGGACAAGCTTTTTTGAAACATCACAGAATATCACATTCTCATTCAATTATGTCACTGTCAAGAATCTATAGTCTTTACATCTCTATATTACTGAGGTAACTCTACAATCTGTTTCATCTCTAGACAGATTTTTTTTTAAAGGAGCATTCTCATAGATATCTGTCTATGGTCTTGTCGATGTTGAGAAATCCTCAGAGATCTCTAGTGACCATAGAAACACAGTTACCATGGGAACTTTCAGTGTCTTTCCCACATATCTTTAATACTAAACAAAATAGTCAGTATTCAATTTGGAGGGACACCCAAAGTCTAGTGCTGGGTGTAGTAGATCTAGCTGTGTCCAAACCTATTTGCCCTGATTGATGGTCATACTAGAATATGTCAGTAGGAGAGCTTGCTGAGGAAAGTGCTGTGCACCAACACTGTTTTGCGATTAAAATAAATTCAGAGTGATTGCACTGCAGACGGAAGTCCCACACCCCCATTTTGCCTCTTGAGATTACAATGTTACTTTTATAGGACATACAGAAGGAGGTTAGCTTTATGGGTGCCACAAAAGCATTCTCTTTTCAGGCTGAGAGTGTTGTATTCTCAGGTAAACTGATGTGGCTTACCTGAGATTTTCCTTTCAGCTTTTGCTTAATGTCTTGGAGAGAAGCGTTTATGGTTTTGCAGCTGCGTTACCATAGTGATGAGATTCAAATGTGTCCTATACATTTGTTTTGCTTGTGTGTGGCATTTGTTTGTAATTTAAAGTTTCAGTTGTAAGATGTTAAATTACAGGGTCCTTTTGTGGTCAGTAAGTCTACATTCAGACAGGCAAAAGTGTCCGAAATCCTGTTTTTTTGTTTTGCTAATAGACTCAGATCTGGTTTTGTTTTTATAGCAATGTGAACAGCACAAACCACATGAAATCTGATCTTTTTCATTTTGGTTTAGGCCACTTTCGGTCATAAGTCAGAGGTCTGCTGCGACCTCAGTCTGAATGGTCATATCATAAATCATGAGAGTTTTATGATTAACATTCAATAAAAATTCTCAGTTAATGGGAGTCACTGCAAAGATTTTATATACCAGAATGTGGAGGAAAGCGGCAAAGCTATTCAGTGGAGAGAAAGTGAGTTGTTATAGAAGTATTACAGTTACAGCTCTACACAATCAAAACTTGAGGTAAGACTATATGAGGAAAAACTTTGCTCTCTTTCTCCTCATCCTTGTCCTCCCTATTGCCTGCTCACAAATTTGCTGGCTCTTGCTGCACATCATCTTATAAATGAATGCATAAACACTGACTGCAGTGGCCTCCAGATTTACTTCTGTATGACAGTATGCTGTGTGATGTCTTTGCTATTCTTTTGTGCATGTGGGATCGTTCAGGACCAGTTCACACTTGAATCTGTTATTGGCTACAAATATGTGAATGTCCAAACAAAAAATTGCATCTGAGCAAAATAAGGCATGGGGTGTCAATGTAGCCATAGTCTCAGAAGTTCTTTGTGGCATCACAGTGCCAGTTGGGTGGAAAAAAATTGTGTTTTTGATACCTGATAAGTTAAAGGGGTAGTTCACCCGATTCTGATTCTGACATAATTTACTAACCGCCATGTCATTCCTAGTCTCGGCCTCAAACGTCATGCCCATAGACTGCTGGCTGAACGTCTGATGCATACGGCACACAACATTGGAAACGCTTCGGGAGTTTCGAAGTCGTCATCTGATTGGTTAAATTATACAAGAATTCTGGAAACAATGATGCCGTGACGCCAAACCCCCTCATGAAAGAAGAAATCCGTCGTGTTTTTAATTGTGACAATGAGCACTTATCAGGATCATCTAAAAGCTGGATTTATAAAAGTATGTGAAATATGTAAAGTTCGCGGCATAGAATCTTTAAAATACGTCCAAGAGTTTTACACACCTGTCTGTTATTGTGGAGACATTTTCACGCCCCTAAACATGACGCAGCACAAAATGAAACGTTATTGCTTGCTTTACCTGTCAGCCATATGGCCTCTTGGGTGGTCCTTGGCCATTGAAAGTGTCCAAGGTTCCCAGACCTTCTGCCGTCAGTCTGAAGATCTGGCTATGCGAGAATGTCGTTTCAAACCTGTGTGACTTATTTTTCTGTAAAACACAAAAAAATATATTTTGAAGAAACTTTATTGTCCATATAATGATAGTCAGTGGGGTCCAAAAAAAATGCTGGACCCCAATGATGTCATTGACTTTTATTGTATGGCACTGCTTTAGAAATGGAAAAAAGTGCAGTGTTGGTGTGTCATCTTGCTCCCGGTCACCGTGATTTTGCCAAGTATAAGACACGTTCCAAGATCAACATCTTTTGTTGATCTTGGATCAACATTACTGTCCAAAAATATAGACTTAACCCAATCCCTACCCCTAAACCTAACCTTACCCAGAATGTATTCCTAAAATTATAGTGAAATGATAGCTGATTAACAAGGGTGTAGAAGCACCTAACCCTGATTGTAAGCCTAAAACAGATATTTCCTGAAAAATGTTCCCTCAATTCTGATTGGTTGATTGGATGTTGTTCCAGGAACATGTTGTATTTGGTGAAATCACGGTCACCCTTGGTCCCTCCCACTGCATGAAACAAATGCAGGCTAAGCATTTTACGCTTACAGGGATTTGACTGCAGCTATGCTCATCCCTGACCCTATTGCTCTACATATAGACATGATAATACCACTGAAGTGAAAGAAAAGGAGAGAATACACATGGGTGCCATTTTTTTGGTATAGAGAACCTTTCACATGTTTAGACAGGAAGTCTTTTTATTTTGTCATACATTGAATTATAATTTTTTATGCCATCTGTTAACCAAGAATGTGCATGTGTGTAATAGCCTGAGGGGTTTCTTCAAAGACACCGCAGCACATTTACAGAAGCAGTCTTGTTCCCTCTCTCTTTTATTAATATGATATAATTGTCTATCTCTCCACCAGGTTCATTATCCAGATGTGGAGAGAGTTGAGTGGCTAAATAAGGTGAGAGAATTATTAGATAATAATTGCCTGTTCCTTAATAATAATTTCTAAGTAATCATAATCCAGCACTCTCGTATACATGCATGTGTCTGCAGTCAATATTCTGGAATCTGATACTCTCTCGCTCTCTATGTGGGGGGGGGGGGACATTGGTTGTACACTGGTGCTATAATCCAGTGTGCTTTGCTCATGTTACACTACACGTAGCAACCATTTTTCACCCTCTGTGTCAAAATCAGTGGCTTTTTAAAATATTCATTGTACATATACATTCAGTGGCTCACAGCCTTCAAAAACATGCCGGATTTGAATATTTCATTAACATTTTGCCCAGCGGTGTAATTTATGTGCCTGAATGGCCTCATGCTTCTGCAAAGAATGTCTGCAACATTCAAAATCATGCAAAACTATTTACATGAAACACTGCAGAATCACTGATGTTTTTAAACATGACAAAACTGAGAAGGATAAAAACTCTCACAGTACTGTATCATACTAATATTACAACCTAAACTTTCACACATGCATTTTAAAGCTCATACATGTGATATAATTAATTCTGTCTCTTTTTCATTATTTGACTATCTACATCGCTAACTTATTTCAAAGGTTTTAGATGTTATTTCTTTGCTCTCAGACATGGTATCCTACATTAATTTTTTTAATATTTCTGTTTGTGCCTTCCCAGTATGGCTACCTGTTCTGTTGTCATGGAGAATAGTTTCCAAATGCCTGGAGTATTTACACTTAGTCAAGTTACAACATGTCCTCTAGCCTTTTAAATGAAAACTGTGAACCTTGTGTCACAACCTTGTTGTGGAAAAATGTGTTGTACACACACTGAAGATTTTGTTTTTAGCAAATGTAGTCAAGAGGGTATAAAACAACAGTTAAACTTTTCTGATAACTAACGAGTTTCAGAGCAGCTTATTTATCATACTTAAGTCAGTAATAGTAAGAAATTAAGATGCCTTAAGTGCCTCAGTTTACTCAGTTGCATAGTACTGAGCAGGTACTTTTTTGAACTTTGCCTTTCAGACAGTGAAACAGATGTGGCCTTACGTGTGTCAGTTTGTGGAGAAGCTGTTTAAAGAAACAATCGAGCCAGCAATCAAAGAAGCCAATGCCCACCTCAGTACATTCAGCTTCACCAAGATCGATCTCGGCGATAAGGTATGTATGCGTACAGAGTTCTCACTGCCTATAAAAATTAAATGCTTACAATCGTTGTTCTACAATCGCTCCCGTCGACTCCCTATTGAGACACATGCTAAATCTTTTTGCACATGCAGTGGCTTATATAACATCAGTTCCGCCTGCCTTGTACTTATTATTGACTTGCCCAGTCTGGCTCACACTGTATAGACACCAACATATTGCATACACCTTTTTTTGGCTCCTTTCTCTCTCAGTTCAGCTGTTGATTCTACTATATCATTTTTATGTCATTGCTCTAATCTCTCGAAAGAGGAATAACATCATTTGTGACGTTCCACCGATCTTGCTTGTGCTGCACGAGGGGGCCACAGGCGGGGGATGCCCCACATTTTGTGGTTTTGGCATGATCTCGACCCTGCATCGAACGTGCGCCATCCTCTTCTCACCCCACCTATTCTTCACTCCCCTGTCTTACTTCTCCCTCTGCGACTGAACAAATCTCGGGTCGGCCTACTAATAATAATTATTATTATTTCTATTTAAATTAAAAAATCAGTAGGCATTGCTTAGCCCATTCACTTAATAAACCTCAATATAGGCGCAATGGATTTTATTGCTATATAAATATTTTAGCGATATTTTATGTTGTGAAGGATAGGCACAATTGAAGTATGGAATGGCAGTGTTTTTAACAATTCCGTACATGCTATTGCACTCCACCAAAGAAGGTTTTCTGTTGTAACTTATTTAATTATATATTTAGAATGGATTTTATTTTTAGTGTAGTTTCCCTAGACATTTGTTGTTCTTTTTTTGTACATAAATTATATTTTATATATATAAAATATAATTTTATGATCTCTAACTTTCGATGGCCAATAATTCGATTTATACATCTACCCATTTTAAGATTAGCTGCACAGCAAATGTGTTCAACTATCCTGAAGTGATTTTGTCAATCTGTACTACACTTAACTTTATTTCGTGGTTACAAAAGAGGTTACATCTGTATATTTTCACACACAGTGATTTGATTGATTTCTTTCCCAAATTGCATTGACCAGTGTTTCAGGAGTTTAGGACACAGAATAGGACTCATGCTTATTTAATAACTGTTTTATTTCCTATTTGGTGTTATGTATATGCTTTATTTTTTAAGATTAATAGTTTTTTTCCAAAGCATCTTTAGATGCCAGTGTACTGTAAGGTTAAAGGGTTAGTTCACCCCAAAAATAATTCTGTTTCATTATTTACATTCACCCCATGTCGGCTAAACCCGTAAGACCTTCGCTCATCTTCGGAACAGGGGTTTTGGAGAGTACCCCAGAACGTAATCAGCGTTGTTTACGTTCAGCATGCGCGCCCTTTTTACTGAAAATAAACAGCACAGACGATGTTCTGGGGTACTCTCCAAAATGGCGGAAGACAGTAACTCCGTGGAGAAGAACGCCTGAATAAATTATTTTTATTTAGTCATTTAGCAGACACTTTTATCCAAAGCGACTTACAAATGAGGACAATAAAAGCAGTCAAAACTAACAAAAGAGCAACAATATAAGTGCAAATGACAAGTCTCGGTTAGCCTAACGTAGTACACGTAGCAAGGTGTATATATATTTATATAGTTAACACCACACACACACACACACACACACAACACACACACAAAGAAAAACAAGTAGATAGAATAGAAAAAATAGAAAGCTAGTGTTTGTTTTTTGTTGTTTTTTAAAGAAAGTATAGATCTAGATAAAGTATAATTGAAATAGAATAGAAAGTGTTAGAGTTAGAGGGTCAAATAAAGGTGGAACAGATGTGTTTTTAGGTCCGTATTTCTTTTCTTGAAGATTGTTAAGGACTCAGCTGCTCGGATTGATTTGGGCAGGTCATTCCACCAGGAGAGTTAATGAAAAAGTCTGTGAAAGTGATTTCATGTCTTTTTGAGATGGCACATAATACGCCGTTCACTTGCAGAACGCAAGCGTCTAGAGGGCACATAACTCTGAAGTAATGAATTTAGGTAAAGGGGTGCAGAGCCAGTGGTGGTTTTGTAGGCAAACATTAATGCCTTGAATTTAATGCGAGCAGCTACTGGTAGCCAGTGCAAATTGATGAACAGAGGTGTGACATGAGGGGGGGGGGGGGGGGGGGGGGGGGGGGGGGGGGTTTTTCTTTTCGGCTCCAAGGTTTCTAGCTGTTTTTGAAGGAGTTATGGTTGATATGCCTAACTGGATGGTGAAATTGTGATAATAGATGATGGGTCTTGTTGAGTTGAAGGTGATGGTCCGTCATTCAACAAGAAATGTCTGTTAGACATGCTGATATGCGAGCAGCTATCGTCGGATCATCAGGATTGAATGAGAGGTAGAGTTGAGTGTCATGAGCATAGCAGTGATATGAAAAGCCATGTTTCTGAATGACAGAACCTAGTGATGCCATGTAGACAGAGAAGAGAAGTGGTCCAACTGAGCCCTGAGGCACCCCAATAGCTAGATGTTGTGACTTGGACACCTCACCTCTCCAGGATACCTTGAAGGACCTATCTGAGAGTTAAGACTCAAATCACTGGCGTGCGGTTCCTGAGATGCCTTTTTCCAATAGGGTTGACAGGAGAATCTGGTAATTCGAATCTTATTATTGTTTTCTTGCACCCAAAAGTATTTCTCGTAGCTTCGTAAAATTACGGTTGGACCCCTGATGTCACATGGACTATTTTACAGGTGTCCTTGCTATGTTTCTTTGCGTTGATCATAGTATTGCTGTCTATGGAGGGTCAGAGAGCTCTCAGATTCCATCAAAAATATCTTAATTTGTGTTCCGAAGATGAACGAAGGTCTTATGGGTTTGGAGCAACATGAGGGCGAGTAATTACATGACAGAATTTTCATTTTTTGGGTGAACTAACCTTTAAGCTGCCCTGGTTTACATATTTCAAATGATTAACAGTTAAAACATCGTTTAAACTTAGAAAAGTAATCAAAAAAAGGTAATTACTTATCATGTTACATTTTAAATGGGGTCCTTGTTAATCTGTAATCCATTTCAGTTCCAAATAACCTTCCCAACACTGGAAAAGACTGTGCTTCAGCAGACGAGTCAAGTCAAGTCACCTTTATTTATATAGCGCTTTTAACAATACAGATTGTGTCAAAGCAACTGAACAGCATTAATTAGGAAAATAGTGTGTCAATAATGCAAAATGACAATAGTAAACACAAATTTTTCAGTTAAAGACTTCAGTGATGTCAGCATCCAGCTCAGTTTAAATAATATCTTTGCAATCATGTCAACGATATCGCTGGAAATGAAGTGTCCCCCAACTAAGCAAGCCAGAGGCGACAATGGCAAGGAACAAAATCTCCATCGGTGACAGAATGGAGAAAATCCTTGGGAGAAACCAGGCTCAGTCAGTGGGCCAGTTCTTCTCCGGCCAGACGAACCAGCAGGTTGATACATGCTGCAGCTAATTTAGATTGTGCAGAGGACTCATCTGGTTGCCGTGGTCTTGTCCGATGGCCGTCAATTTCAATTAAAAATCAATTTAAGACGTAATAAAACAGATGATGAACAATATTAACAGCAATTATTATTATTCATACAACTCTGCAAATGTAACTAAGCATTAATTCAAAAGCCTCTCTAAACAGTTCATTGTGAAAATCATGTATTTGGCTTATGCAGCCAATGCCATTATTGTTACGGGGTGAACAAGATGTGAGACGTGCGGATCCATGTGCAAGCTTTATTCACAGGCGTGGTCAGAAACAGGCAAGGTTGTGACAATGGCAAACAGGTATATTAGGGAAAGCCAAAAGGTATCCAAACGGTGCAAGTCTCGGCAGCGGGGGGGGGGGGGGGGAACACTAGCAGTAGTCCAGGCGAGGTGCAAACACAGTCCGAAACAGCAGGCAAAGGGTTAATCCAAGATAAACAGGCAAAAATCAGGTAACACAGGAAAGCAGGCAAGACAAGACTAGGCACTAAGGGCAAGAAACTAGGGCAGGAAACTGGCTCCGTAATGTGCTACCACTAGGAGAGCGATAAACGCAAACAATACTCAGCGTTGCATGGTGGTGTGAGACTGATTTACATAGTGTGTTTTATTGGTAGCAGCTGTGTGTGATTGGTTTCAGGTGAGCTTTTGATTAGTGCAATGGAGTATGGGAAATGTAGTGCCAGGGGATGTTTAACAGTCTGTGTGGTGTGAGAGTCAATATCATGGGAGGGCGACCTCTGGTGGCAAGTGGATGGAAGTTCATGGACCGGATTCGTAACAATTATACCCTGCTAGGGCATGAAACATCCATGCATTGTGTTTTCTTTTATACAGCAAGTAAAATTTCTAAACAAATAAACAGTTTACATCATTTTTTCCCAGAGCAAATGTATAAATAAGAAGATTGAAGGTCAATACACTATAATTTCTTACACTATAAATATATCAATAAATTGATCTAGTTAGTCTGTAAAACTATGTTTCATTCAAAGACTGCGTACGTAATTTGCAGTGTAAGACCATCATTTTATTGAATATAAGACATTGCTTAACTACTTAACACTAAAACAACATTGCACTAAAAAGCTATATATTGCATCAGGAGTAGGAAGGTTGACATAAGAAATTTAAACCTTTTGGAAAAGCTGACCAGCTGTCAGATGGAAATAGTTTATGTTGTCAGGGCTCTGTGGAGGAATGCATGCTGGTTAAAGAAATGTCAACCCCCTGACGAGGCATCTGTGCTCATCTTTGTCACAGCCTCTCAGAATCAATGGGATCAAAGTTTACTCTGAGAACGTGGACAAACGGCAGATCATCATGGACCTTCAGATCAGGTGACATCACATAATATATGCTATGCTGACATCTTTTGATCTTTTATTTAACTTTTCTGGTTTTAATATTTCTCTTTCCTTTTATAGCTATGTTGGAAATACTGAAATCGATGTGGATGTCAAAAGGTACTACTGTAGAGCAGGGATCAAAAGTATACAGGTATATTGTTATATATTCTCATAAAACATTGATAGTGTGATATTCTCTGCTCTTGTGCCGCATACAGCAGTAGGATTGCACTGTTATTTGTTCACAACAGATACACAGCAGCTCTGTTATGCATGGCATCTTCCATTGAGTTTGTCTCCATGAGCCAATGGATTATGTTAGCCAAGGCCAGAGAGTTAATTTGTTGGATACAGGGAAGCTCTTTCCTATATTGTGAAGCAACCACGTGTTTCATGGAAGGAATCCATTCGACTGTAGAACGGAGCCTATTTTTATTTTTTTACAGAAAGGGTGTGTGTGTGTATTTATAGGGAGGCGTGTAACCAAATACTAAAATGCCCTTTTACTGTTTGTAGTGCATGATCAGATATATACACACATGCTCACACAATGACCGTTTTGTACATGATTCATGGACTTATTTCATTCTGTCACATTAAATGCATAGCAGATTAAACTCCCTGTGTGACAGCATGCTGTGTTTATGTATGATGTATTTTTTACTATATGTCAAGGAGGTCTATAATACCTGAAGAGAGCTGTTAGCATTCCCATTCATCTCTACGATAGTTACACTGGGCAGTCTGAGGCTGCTTGCTTTATGGAAACTTGGTTCCAGAAAGAAATTGCACATTTCATGGCTTTAAGAGCCCTTATTATATAATTAGCCACTGGCAAAAGATCTTCAATAATATAATAAACATTTTAATGAAACTTTGTGTTTTACATGTCACGAAATTCAAATGAGTGAGTAAGGTGGGGCAAGTTTATTTATATAACACCTTTCACACACAAATTGCAATTCAAAGTGCTTTACTTACAAATAAGAAAGAAATAAAAATAGAGTAATAAAACAAGTAAGAAAAATCATCAGAAAAAGCAGTTCATATATACACTGACTGACCTTGTATAACCTCTTCCACATATTATGATTAAGGACTACTTGAGACAGGGCATTCCCTTGAGTTATTTGTTCTCATTAGCAGCTCTTTGGTAATGGATGATTGTTCAAAACAGAAACTCATAATTCTGTTGTGAAGGTGAAATGTCTATTACAGAGCATGTCAGAATGCTGTCAGAAGCAAAATAATAAATGCATCAGTGTCAGGATCCTGAAACACTCATCATCAGCCTAGGGCACACAGTGGTTAGATTGACAGCGCTGCTCTCTCACGCCAAAAATCTTTTTCTCATTTTCCAGAAAAGAATATCCATCCTTAGAAGGAAAATAAGACAGATATTAAGAAAACACAGTTCTGTCATTCTATTTGAGGTCTCCAAGGCTGATGAAGTGGGTTGTTCCTAATTAAGGCAGCAATGCTTTCATTAATATAATCTGGTGAATGCCAATTTTATTTTATTTTTTAGCTTTTTTAATTGAGAATATTTCATATTGCCTTAATTGGAGTAAGGTACACACCGAACCTCTTGTGAGAATACTTGCCAGTGTTTCAAAATGTAATGTGACGTGTCTGTCAATTTCTCTGTGTATGTGCTTGGCCGCATGTATGAATAGCTACATGGAGTTCTGCGGGTGATTCTTGAGCCACTTTTGGGGAATATGCCGCTGGTTGGTGCTCTTTCCCTCTTCTTCCTCAAGAAGCCAGTGAGTTTACGAACAATTTATTTCTACCTTGATAATATTGTCTGTATTTTTGCCTGATGAAGACTGAAGTTGCTTTGTTTCTGATGAAGTCTGGAACTGTAATATAAGTGTGTGGACATGTATTCCCTTTTTCACTTTTGCTGCCTCTTGTCCTGCACCTATGTTTAACTTGGATTTGAATGTGAGCATTTTCCCCAAAAATATATATTTTGCCACAGCATACAAAGGAGCATTGTCTCTGAAATGCTGTTATTTGCAGTTATTGCAAATGATATGTTATACAGCATAATGAGAAATTGTATATATAAGAATTTTCCTCTTGAAATTTTATATATTATAATAACATTATATATCTTTAGGGAATTCTTTTTGTACAAACTTAAATGTGAATAAATATGTTTATATTGTGCATACAAAGTCATGGGTGAGTGTTAGGGAGAAAGGATTTTAAGGAAAGAGTGTCTTAAGGATATCTGATGAGACAGCTATCAGATAAGATTGTGAATGCTGAAAGAAGATAAGGCATAAGATCAGAAGTCAGTGTGGAATTTGAGTGGGCAGTGACTTGGTTCTTGTTAAACAGCAGGAAATATTTGAACTTTTCAAAGTACATCATAGAGTCCTAGTAATGAGTGCATGCAGAAGACATCTAGAAAGAATTAGTTTTACTTCCATCAGCTACATGTTGCGGTCAGTCCAAGGGCAGCTGAATGACTTTGAGATATATCTACAGATGTTGTAGAAATGGAGAGATGTTTTTTATTTCTAAATATTGTAGGCCTATGTTTTGTTACTGTATTAGAATTGTGTGGGAATTTGCATGGAAGTACATATACACAATACAAGTAATTATGTTTCTGGGCATTGTTTAATATTAAAGTGTATAATCCACCCAAACTACTCACTTTCATGTTGTTGTTGTTGTTGTTGTTTTTTCTGTGGTACATGATTGAAGATATATTGAAGAATGTTGAGAACCAAACAGCATTGGATCCCAATGACTTCCATTGTATGGACATATTCGGAGACATTTCTCAGAATATCTTTTTTATGTTCCACGAAAGAATGTTATACAATGTTATAAGAAGGTGATGACAGAATTGTTATTGAACTATCCCTTTAATGTGCTCATAAAACCACAAAGATCGTCCTTGACCTTGACCAACCATATTTTTTTCCATGCACTCCATGAAGTCAACTTTAATGGCCTATGAAGGATATTTGATCATTTTCAAGATGCATTTGACATGAGGTCAGTTAATCGAGGAAGGGTATCCTCAATCACTGCAGCAGATCCAACGACAATGACACATATAAGAACTTTGGGGAGTTGGAAAACTGTGTCAAAGCAGCTTTACAGTATCAAATAGGAAAATAGTGTGTCAATGCAAAAGGACACTCTTTTTCAGTTAAAGGCAGTTCATCATTGAATTCAGTGATGTCATCGTCCAGCTCAGTTCAGTTTAAATAGTATCTTTGCAATCATTTGCAATCAAGTCAACGATATCGCTGAATATTAAGTGTCCCCAACTAACAAGCCAGAGGCGACAGCGGCAAGGAACCAAAAACTCCATCGGTGACAGAATGGAGAAAAACCTTGGGAGAAACCAGGCTCAGTTGGGGGGGCAGTTCTCCTCCGGCCAGACGAACCACCAGGTTGATACATGCTGCAGCTAATTTAGATTGTGCAGAGGACTCATCTGGTTGCTGTGGTCTTGTCCCGATGGCCGTCTAGAAGACAAGGTCTTCACAGGGTTCCGTCCTCTAAGCTGGGAACTCATGGTTGTCCTTGGTCTCCGCTGAATTCCTGGCTGTAGAGGTGTCTCTGAGTTCTGTCCAACCATCTTCGTGCTGGATACGGCCTGGATCTTGTGGCTACATGACCTCGGACTAAGAAAGAACAGACTAATATTACGTTGATAGCCGTTCTTCTTACGAGGTAACAAGTACATGTGTGTTATTGGAAGTGTTTCCGTTCCCGTGGACCTAATTAATGCACCTAACAAGCCTTTCCAGATTTTTTTGGTAATAGTGTTATGTGTAAGCCAGGTTTAAGAGATGGGTCTTTAATCTAGATTTTAAACTGCAAGAGTGTTTCTGCCTCCTGAACAATGTTAGGTAGGTTTTTCCAGAGTTTGGGCGCTAAATAGGAAAGGATCTGCCGCCCGCAGTTGATTCTGATATTCTAGGCATTATCAAATGGCCAGAGTTTTGAGAAAGCAGCAGACGTGAAGGACTATAATACGATAAGAGCTCGCTCAAATACTGAGGTCCTAACCATTCAGGGCTTTATAGGTAATTAGCAATATTTTAAAATCTATACAATGTTTAATAGGGAGCCAGTGCAGTGTTGACAGAACCGGACTAATATGGTCATAATTCCTGGCTCTAGTAAGAACTCTATCTGCTGCATTTTGGACCAGCTGGAGTTTGTTCATTAAGCGTGCAGAACAACCACCCAATAAACCATTGCAATAATCTAATCTTGAGGTCATGAATGCATGAATTAAAATTTATGCATTTGATATTGAGAGCATAGGTCGTAATTTAGACATTTTTTTGAGATGGAAAAATGCAGTTTTACAATTGCTAGAAACGTGGCTTTCTAAGGAAATATTGCTATCATATAGCACACCTAGGTTTCTAACTGATGATGAAGAATTGACAGAGTAGTCATCTAGTGTTAGACAGTGTTCTAGGTTATTACATGCAGAAGTTTTAGGTCCGATAATTAACACCTCTGTTTTTTCAGAATTTAGCAGTAAGAAATTACTAGTCATCCAGTTTTTATATCAACTATGCATTCCGTTCGTTTTTCAAATTGGTATGTTTCGCCGGGCCGTGAAGAAATATAGAGCTGAGAGTCATCAGCATAACAGTGAAAGTTAACACCATGTTTCCTGATGATATCTCCCAAGGGTAACATGTAAAGCGTGAAACGTAACGGCCCTAGTACTGAGCCTTGAGGTACTCTGTACTGCACTTGTGATCGATATGATACCTCTTCATTTACTGCTACGAATTGATGGCGGTCAGATAAGTACGATTTGAACCATGCTAATGCACTTCCACTAATGCCAACAAAGTTTTCTAGTCTATTCAAAAGAATGTTGTGGTCGATAGTGTTGAATGCAGCGCTAAGATCCAGTAGCACTAATAGAGAGAAACAACCATGATCAGATGATAAGAGCAGGTAATTTGTGACTAATGAGAGCAGCCTCAGCACTATGATACGGTTTAAATCCTGACTGTAAATGCTCACAGATACCATTTTTCTCTACGAAGGAATATAATTGTGAGGATACTACCTTTTCTAGTATCTTTGACAGAAAAAAGGGAGATTCGAGATCGGTCTGTAATTAACTAGATCTTTGGGGTCAAGTTGTGGTTTTTTAATGAAAGGCTTAATGACAGCCAGTTTGAAGGTTTTGGGGACATATCCTAATGACAATGACGAATTAATAATAGTCAGAAGAGGATCACCTCTTTTAGGAGCTTAGATGGAATAGGGTCTAACATACATGTTGTTGGTTTAGATGAAAACATTTTTAAAAAAGTTATAAAGGAAGAGAAAGTTATTAAAGACATTTGTCTTTTGCAGAGCTGCAGGATTGAGATTCTATTTAAAGGTTTGCTAAACAGCATAAAATGATCTTAACAGTTCTACCACGTGTGTATAGCAGTGGCAGACAGTCAGCGTCAGTGACCCAGATTCTACAGTCTGTCAGTACCAGTTTAGTAGCAGGGATAATTTCACAGCAGGTTATCACAGCTCAGCCTGATTCTAGCTCACATTCTGCTGCTGTTTCTGAATGAAGGCTTTATTGAGTTTTCCTACACCTGCCTCATTGAGTTTGAGTCCTTTGTGAGGTGTCCAGTGTCCTGCGGTCTGACTGTAGTTTGTGATGCACTGCAGAGGTGGCTTCTCTTCATATATTCCTTCTGCAGTGTGGGCGACACTGAAATTCACAGAGGAAAAGAGGCTAAGAGAACATTTTTATATTACATCTATCCCCATTATAATGGATGGTTTGTATTTCTGTACTTTTTTCTTTCCATCCTTCCCTCTTTCTTGTTTATGTTCTGGTGCACTGGGACACTGATTGTTCTCATTGCAGTAACAAACAGTACATAGTATTGTTATTTATGTGCTGGTTTTAGAATGAGACTTAACATCCAAGTTGATATTAAATTACAGCCTCAGGCATGTCTAGATATATTTTATTGTTGTTTGTCTTTTTGTGTTGTCTGGTTTGTGCTTGTTTCTCTCCTCTGAACAGATATACCTGTATTCTCTCTGTGTTAGCAGTGTGTTTAAGTTATCTATATGCTTGATTCTCTCTTTTTCATTCAGCTATTGGACATAAACTGGACAGGCCTCACAAATATATTGGACATTCCAGGGCTTAAGTAAGTGAACTTTTTCTTCCTACAATAGATTACATTTTTACTTAGTATTTAAAAACAGTCTTTGTTTCTTGGAATACATTTGTAAGTTTATTTTAGTCCTGCAAGGCAATTTATATAAACTGTGATTTATTTGTATTATTTTCATGTTGGTTAGGCTTCTGGTTCAGATTTGATTTAAGGGCCTCTTGGTTTTCATCCATAGATTTATAAAACATGGAGTCTAGACCTCTTCTTTTGTTTTGTCTTCATTTAGTTGTACTTGGATGTAGGCCTGTTTATTGGAGATAATTGAAAGAGCCTTTGTTCAGCAGTCTTAGTGCATAATCAATGTAAGACATTTTTCTTTCTCTCTAACGTATGTTGAATTTAATTAACTAAAGCTTTTACACATATTATAATTGAACTGTCTCACTACTGAGTAGTGATGAATTTACCTTTTTGGCCACTTTACCTAAACAGTTTATATTATCAGTCTAACACACTTGACTAAATTTATATTTCACACATAAAAGTTTATACTTAAATGCTTGAAATTAGTTTTGTTGACATTTAAATTGTGGCTTTATATGAATGTCTTTACAAACCTTAATAACACGCAAGTGGCTATGTAATAGATATTTATATAACTTTATATTTTATACATATCCAAATTTTTCAGTGGTGTGGTGCACTTGATAAAAGATAGCTGGTTGATTAGTTTAAAACCTTACCTTTATAATCAGGTTAATGCTACTTGTTTTCGTAAAGAGAACAACTACCCTTGGCATTTTACTAAAAAAATAAATAAAATAAATAAATATTGAGCACTGTTTCTTCCCTTGGCTATGTGATGAAACTTAGTAGTAATATAACTGGGGATTTTTTTTTATAATAATAAAAGTGACATCCAGTATCAAACTTGCTAGTGGTTATGAGAGAGTGTTCACTAAAATGTATATGTATATGTATATGTATATGTATCACCCTGCATTACATTCGCAATTAAAT
This sequence comes from Sinocyclocheilus anophthalmus, assembly GCA_018155175.1. Classification (NCBI taxonomy): domain Eukaryota; kingdom Metazoa; phylum Chordata; class Actinopteri; order Cypriniformes; family Cyprinidae; genus Sinocyclocheilus; species Sinocyclocheilus anophthalmus. The sequence continues at coordinate 478,752 of JADLZN010011434.1, forward strand.
TAGAATAATTACATTTATGCATTATGCATGTAGATTCAAGGAACACATTTTTTCAGTGTGTTCCCTAGGAATTATTTAGGAATTATTTAGACGCATTAACTAAAACAATGTTTTCAAATAGTCTCAATAGCCACTCAGTGCCCTCTGTAATGGCAGATTAGAAATATCTTATATGTGTTGATATAACATACTGTCTGCAGTAAAAGTTGGAGCAGATTCATGAGTGTTGCACTTCTGGTTGTGCTGATCATGCACACAGACACACACACACAGGCGGATGAGTGATTACACCCCTCTAGCTGTTTCTTAACACAGGCTACTGTGGACAGGGGTGGTCCATAGGAATTTATAAGTTAGTATAGTGAAGAGCTCCTTCACTAAGAGAGTTTAAATATGTATGTAGGCCTATTTACAATTTTGTGTATATTTTGTTTGCATTATGTTTTGTGTATCCTGTTTCTGAAAAACCGAATAATTACACTAGTTGATGCTGTTTGGGAGCTTGATGTCTGGATAATCCTAATTGCAAACAAACAAAAGTACCATTAGGCTATGGTCATTAGCACTGCAGCATTGAGAGTGCTTGTCTTAGACTATTAAAGTTTATTGGTGCTGCTTTGGATCTTCACTGCACAAGAGCTGCTCACATGTCAGCCATGCTCCTTGCATCATACAGCCAATGTAAGACTGAAGAATAGTACTCTGGTCTTAGATCTGTCACTCCAGGCAACCATAATACCCCAATGCAGTGTATCTGTGGTGTCCCACTGCTGGACCAGTGAGTGATTATTGTAACCTCAGAGAACGCTATGCTTGCATTATGAAGATGTTTGGGCAACTGCGTCTGCTCAGCAAGCAAATCAATAAGAGAGTTATGATCATCACGGTCATTCTTGCTTTCATTTTTTATGGTGTTGTTTATGATTTCTGTTTGGCATATTGTTACCCACTGAATGTTGGTACTCTTTTATTACAGAGAAAGTAATTCACAATCAAATTGACTTTCATCACAGAATTTGGGAGATTGAATGTCAAGTGTTGCTGACAAGAGAGATGAGAAAGCATTTTGGAAGAAACATATTGGAGGCAAATGTAAAACAAAGAATGGGTGTAATTGAAAGCATGAATGGAAACAAAATTTAGCGACAGAATGTGATAAGCAAGTGGAGGTTATAAAAATAAATAAATCAGGCTAAAGAGTTTGAATTTATTTAATAAAATTTCCATTGGGAGGTTGGTGAAGTTTAAGTCTTTTATCTTCATGAAATCAATACATTTGCCTTGTGCATCCCCCATCTAAAGCTCTTAAAGTTTGTTAAGATTATCTAATGGCCATAGGGGTTTAAGAACACCTTTAGAAATGATTTTATGTACTACAGTAGTTACTCAAGCTTAACTGTATGTCGGATGTTGATATAATATTACGTGTTGAACAAGCATTGAGCTTTCTGTCATGGATTCATAGTTTGCAACTCATATCTGCATCAGTCCGGTTGAGTGTCATGTTTTATTATCGTGTAGATGAGCTGGGTTCCAGGGAAGCGATCAATTGGATTTACCTCGAAGCTTATTTTTGTGTGTTGTATTATAAGTATGCCAACATTGCACAAGATGGTTAATGCTTCTTTTACCTTGTAGAAGTGTCCTTGGTTGTTTATGAGTTTAAATGTCCATCTATTTAAACTTGCCTGCTGCAGTGTAAAATCATTTGAAATGCAAAGAAAACATGTTTTGGAAAGGAAAGTACAGTAAAATGCAACTAAATTAGACATAATACTAGAACGATTGTGTTTTGTTTTGTTTTTGTTTTTTGTCATTGCATAAAAGATAATGATTAAGTGTATTGCCATTTTGGCACCCATGATGAATTTATTCATCTTGAATAATAAACAAAAAAACACTTGGCACTTGCTTAATAGTGGTGTTGTTGTTATACATGTCTTTGTTTAGTTGTTTCCCGATTTCTTTGTGTTTTTGTTGAATGAAAATGAAAGCTAGTTGGTGTTGACAACAGCCATGCTCAAAATGAGTAATAGTTGTGATTAACTTGAATTTTAAAAGAGCAAAGCACAATACTATACAATGTGCTGAAATCTATAGTAATATAATACAGAACATTTATACAGTACAAAATAGTTATTTATTGTCTAAATTTGGCTTGGACTGTAAACGTATTTATTCACTTGTTCATAGTTATTCATCTGTGTATTTACTTATAAATAAATGCAAATTAATGTGGTGTGTGCTGTTTGTATGCAGTGAGAGATCAGCATGCATAAGACTTAAATCTTACGTATATATATGGCAGTAAATTTCTCTCATCTACAAACATGCATTTGTATATTATTATGGCTAACATAATTTAACTCTCTGTACAGTATGTTGCCTTCTTGCCTGTGTTTGTGTGTTAAGATGACTTGAGGAAACCCAGGTGGCACTGACAAAACTACAGGCTTTTCAACAAAGACAGTCAGCTGCCCAGAGACAGGAGTATTGGTTCAAATGAGAGAGGGGGGAGCTGAGGAATGTCAGCACAAACCTCTAAATGGCACTATGGCTTCTGTGTGTTTCCTCTCCATTGCCTCTCCCCCTGCTTGTGCTTGTATTTTAACAAGGTCGGGGTGCATTTGTGCTGGGACAGACAGATGCATATATTGTCACACCACATGCTGCTGTAGGAGTCTGCTGAAATGTAGAAAATGTATTCATGCTAATGTTACAAAAACATACTTAAATAAACAGTGTCAGATGATCTTTGTCTTTTGTCACATTGTTGGTTTAGTCAGCAAGGTGGCGTTTGAATGTGGTTGTTGTGGTTAGCAATACATCCGGGAGGTACAGGATTGTTTTTTCTTCTTTTTTTTATAAAATCATCTATGGAGTTCAGTTAGACTTTGTTTTAAGGCAACTTCTAAGACAACACCAGCTAGTAGTAGTAACACAAACTCATTTAGACACCATTAAACAGCTTTGGTTGCTTGCCACTGAAACGTTCTCTGTGGAACATTTTGAGTAAGTTTGAAGTTTTTCCAAACTATTTGAGTCTTTTGTTTTCATTCCAGTCAATCATAATGCTGCCTCTGCTTTCATCTCTCTGATGTATGAATTATTAAACCACAATTTTGATCTTCTTTTTCCCACAAAATTATGTATTCTGAGAGAGTTACACTTCTGTCCATTGCATTGAAGATTATGATTAATATCTAGAAGTACAAAATTTCATGTAACTCATTATTTATTTTTCCTTGGCAGTGGCTTTTCAGACCACATGATCCAGGATATTATCAGCACTTACATGGTGTTGCCTAACAGGATCACTGTACCACTGATAGGTGAGGTTGAACTGGCCAAGCTTCGTTTCCCTATGCCAAAGGTGATACCACTCACGCATTATCAAAACCAACAGAAGTTTATTCATATTAATATTCATTAACCTCTCATTGTCTTTGCTGTATTCTTTCTAACACTCATTAGGGAGTTCTAAGGATTCATTTTCTTGAAGCTCAGAATCTGGAAGTTAAGGACACATATCTGGGCGGGCTGATCAAAGGGAAGTCTGACCCCTATGGCATGCTGCTGGTTAGCAATCAGCTCTTTAGAAGCAAGACCATCAAAGAATGTCTGCACCCCAAATGGAATGAGGTGTATGAGGTGAATATATATATTAGTATATATATATATATATATATATATATATCTATATAATATATATATATATATATATATACGTATTGTATAGATAACACACACATGCACATTTACTGCGCTCGTAAGACTGAAATGCGTTTCATCATTAGGCACTAGTATATGAACATTCAGGACAACATCTGGAAATTGAGCTCTTCGATGAAGACCCAGATAAAGATGACTTCTTGGGCAGGTGCCACATTCATTTATAGAGCTGAAACTTACAATGTTATCTGTTATAGAACTTTATAAAGATGTATAATGTTTCTTTTATTTTTATTCCAGTCTAATGATTGACTTGAGTGAGCTTCATAAAGAACAGAAGGTTGATGAGGTAATGCAGTCACACTGTTGCTTAGATTAATTTACAGCTCACAACAAACGTACCACCAGTTCTCTTTCAGCACCCTCTCATTAATGAACTGACTTTGAATTTCCAAATTTGTTGGCTGTATTGTAAGTAGATTTTAAGTTTTTGTTTTTGTATTTTGTTTTCATTCCAATCATTCACAACACTGCCTCCGCTTTTAACTCTCTGATTCATGAATTATTAAGCCACAGAAAAAAAAACAGGAATATGATCATCTTTTTTTCCACAATATGTAAAAGTACATTCAAACTTAATTTTATCTTATTAATGTACTGACTTTGTGCTTCCTTAGATGTAGACATTTTCCTGTATTGATAATTACATTTTTTTTCCCAAAGAAAGACCAGTTGTGTCATTTCTTTTGAACTTGTAGTTTTTCATCACTGGTTTGGAATTAATTAAATGTCATTTAAGCCCATATCTGGCATTCCAGTGCACTAATCACATTTTTTTTCTGCAGTGGTTTGACTTGGAAGAAGTTACTACAGGCAAACTTCATCTGAGATTAGAGTGGCTGTCATTGTATCCGAGTGCTGAGAAACTAGATCAAGTATGTGCGCACACACACACACACACACACACACACACACTGGTATTCCTATCATTAATGGGACATTCCATGGTTTTTATAGTTTTAATGGCTTTTATACTGTACAAACTATATTTTCTATATTTTCTTAACCTAAACCTACCTCAAAACTTTCTGCATTTTCAGATTTTCAAAAAACTTAATTCTGTATGATTTATAAGCTTGTTTATTCATGGGGACCAAACAAATGTCAAAATTAACTGGTATTATTATCCTTGTGGGGACATTTGGTCCCCATAATGTAGGGAATACCAGGTATACACATACACAATCAGTGAATGACACCGACATGATTAAACATACACTAGCTAAACATCATATCATTTCATTTTTGTCATCATCATTTGCTCTTTTCTATCTTATTAGGTATTAAGGAGCATAAGGGCTAATGAAAATCTTTCCTCCGCTCTGCTAGTTGTTTACCTGGACTCTGCCAGTAATTTGCCGGTAAGAACAAGAGTGATGAGTGTACATAGATTCTGTCTGAGGATCTGTCATAGGACAATATTTTCTGATGTCAGATAATACATGATACATGAAGATACATGTTTTACATTTTTGTTTACTTTCAGTTTCATTATTTTTATGTTCTACTTTTATGAAATGCTTGAAAGTGTTATTTATGTTCTATAATAGTCTACTTTGATATGAATACAAATGTGAACAAGCTGCAGATTTACACACCCTAATGATTTACATGCACTGATGTTGTTCCCCAGGCTGTATCTTGCAAGGTGCAATTATCGTCTTGCTTCCCCCTGAAGATATTATTCACCCAAATATGAAAAATCTGTCATCATTATTCACCCTCATGTCATTCCAAAACTTGCTTTCTTCTGCAGAACACAAAATAAGATATCTTGTAGTCCAACTATTTTTGTGCATACAATGAAAGTCAATGGAGTCCAAAATAATATTGGAATTTGTGGGCTAAACATCATTTTAAGGAATGTTTGTTATTTAACTGACACCTTTTAATTATGCGGCCATAGAATGATGTATTATTAGTTTGCGACGACTGATGTACAGTGCCGACTTTATTAATGCTTTACATTGTGCCTCCCTCCTCTACTGTAAGAGTGTCTTTGAGGGCAGCTTTGGCTGTGGAAACCTAAAGGAGAGGAGGGCCTCTGGTCTAGTCTTTTGTGAGAACCCCGACTCTCTCTATAGAACGTTATTTGTGAGTTTGCCAGTAATCTGCATCCTGGTTCTCCTGATCTAGCTGTAGCTGTTTATCTAACCTTGTGTGTAGACATTGCTTCCATTCAAGCTGTTCTTTAGTAACAAACAAACAACACAGAGTACGTTGATCTGATGCATGCAAACTTCCACTTTTGCCTGTTGGGCATGTGTAGCTTGTAATTGTCATCCAATAAACTATGAGCATCACATTTCTTTGTCCCATTCTAATTGCTCAGTAACTGAGTATGTATGTATATTTTTATTACATCACATTACATGTGTTTAATCAGACTGTCAGAAGTCAAGGTTTAAATATATAGCTTTCATTCACCCATTCATTTTTACTGTCACATTAAGTCACATGATTGATCTAAATTCAGCTTGGTCATTCTTAGACATATGATTGACGTATCCTCATCTAGACTTAGTAAGCAGTCTAAAGAGAAAGGACAAAACTTTTTTTTCTCTCCTCTTTTTGTCCCTGCCAATATTGTTACACTGATTCGATATGCATATGTATTTGTAATTTTTATTAGAAATCTGTAAGGCTGAACCAATCGAACTATCATTCTTGCTTGTCCTCTTGCTGTATGTTAACCGTCCTATTCTCAATTTCTCTCAATACTTCCTGTGGAAAGACCAACTCTTGACTTTTAACCCTGATGGCCCCAAACCCCCTTATAAAGGCCTGAAGGTACATTGAGACTGCGTGCCGTTTATACAGTGACATGCATAACAAGCATTGCATTGCATCTGGACCCCAAGCATGATTTCACGTCTTTTATTATTTGTTTCATTCTTTGATTTCGGATTATTTTTTTAATTGCTTCTCCTATGTATTCTTCCTTCATGCCCCACTGCATGTGTTTAAAGATTTAGCAGATGTTAATAGACGTAGCAAATATACTTAATATATATTATATATATATATTTTAAATAAATCACTACGCTACAGTTGTTGTACTTAATTTATCAGGTCTTTATGGAATTGAGAAAATTAAACAGAGGCTTTTTGTGTTTAGATTGCTGGTATTTACATTTTTATAGATGAGTTTAAAATAACCTTATTACAACGAAGCACTAGTAGTAAGAACATGACTTTTAAAAGGCTAAATGAGCTATAATGTAATTATAATTAACCAGGCTAGTATAATCAGCTCATGTTACCAAAGAGCTGAAGTAGAATTTGTTGACGGTCATATTTGGTATGTCATATCATACTGTACAATTGAATGTTTTCTTTCTATTTTTGTGGAACAGTCTGGGAAAAAAGTGAGCATAGATCCAAATCCTTTTGTCAAACTGACTGTAGGACAAAAGATGTACACAAGCAAGGTAACATTCATTAATCGGCTTTAACATGTTCAAGACTAGAAATACACATATATGCAGTCCTGTTTTGCTCCTGATTTTCAGGTGAGGTTTAAAACTAGTGAGCCGCTGTGGGAGGAGGCTTTTCACTTCCTTATCAACAACCCCCGCACTCAGGAACTGGAAATTGAGGTATTCTAGAAGGGAACACCCCAAAAGCATGAATATTAAAATTACTAAGATAATGTTAATTATGTAAGTCTACTGTAGTTTACACTAGGGCTTCAAAAGTTTAAGATTTTTTTTAAAGAAATTAATACTTTGATTCTACATGGACACATTTAATTGATAAAAGGTTACAGTAAAGATGATTATTACTCCTTTCAAAAACCTGAAAAAATCCTTCAGACCCGAACTTTTGAACGATAGTGTATATCATCAGTGCCAAATATATTGCTATAATGCCATAATGTAGAGTTGGTTAGAATGATTTACTGTTCATTTTGAGAACTCCTCAAAAGATTGTAGACAGCGTGTTCCTGTTGGGTTTTGTATTTGTAAAAAGTCAACTGTCATGCATAGATGTTGTTTATGCGTCTCAGGTGAGGGATAGTAAGCACAAGTGCTCTCTGGGTAGTGTGCGGGTGGCAGTTGCTTCTCTCCTGAAGGAGGCAGACATGACACTGAATCAGCAGTTCCCCCTGCATAACTCTGGCCCCAGCAGCACCCTCAAACTCAAAATGGCTCTCAGGGTTGGTGTGTCTGTATGCTATCAAAAGATATTGTCTCATTTTTGTGTCATTGTCTCATTTCAGCACTTGTGTCAGTATGCTTTATCCATATAAATATGTTCTTGTGTAAACAGGTCCTCTGTTTAGAGAAGGAGGTCACATCCAGCCAGCCGTCTTCTGTCCGGGTCAGACACAGTAGTCAGAATGACTCTTGCGTGACCCCTCAACCTCAAACAGTCACTAGCACCAGCAACTCCACAGTCATCCAGCCATCACAAAACCCATCTTGTACCCTCGCACCGGACACTCCTCAAGGGAAAAGAGGATCTGATGGCTCCCCGGTGCGGTTAGCAGAGGCAGGCCGCAGCGTCTCCAGTCTGGAGATAAGCAGCTCGCACAACCATCAGTCTCACAGAGACTCTACACCTAGTCTGGCCTCCGACATTTCGCTGCCATCTGCCACACTGGAACTGCAGCAGAGGTTACAGAAGCTACAAAAGTGAGTCTGTGTCCGTGACACGCTGATACCAATATACAGAAGTCGTTTGGGTTTTGCTTTTTTCCTGTCAGTGTAATACAATTTTGTTAGAAGCCACACTGGTGACTATTTTTGGCTGTGTTTGAGAAACACTAAAAGCCAAAATACAGCCAAAAGTGAGACACAAGTAGTACCCAGTGCAGTGTAAACCATTTATCTGCGCTGCCCAATGAACAACACGGCATGCCTGACTGGATAGCGCTGAGCAGATTGGTCTCTGCTGAGCCACCCAGACCAATTTGAGCAGTGAAACAGTGGGAAGCGTGACATGATCCATTTGTATTTGTTGCTGATTCAATGTTACAAACCACTTATGACATCCAAGTTGCTCAGATAGTTGAAACTGTATTAAACAGCCCCAACAATCTAAACCACACTGAGGAAAACTGGAGAAAACAAGTAGGAGGATTTTCAATCCAAACTAAAATTTCCACGAGTTTACACAAACTGGAGTATTTTGGCAGCAATATTGCATATTCATGCTAAATATTACAGACTACCATTCAAAAGTTTGGGGCCGGTGATTTTTTTATATTTTTTTAAAGAAATTAATAATTTTGTTCAGCAAGGATGGCTTACGTTGATCAAACATGACAGTACAGACATCTGTAATGTTACAAAATATTTCTGTTTCAAATACAGTAAGTACTGTTCTTGAAATGTTCTATGTAAAATTATCCGGATTTGAAAGGATCATGTACCAACAAAAGCGGAAAATGGGCTGCTGCCGCAGCCTTGTCCTACAGAATGAAAGTGCACTTTTAAAAATATATTAAAATAGAAAACAGTTATTTTTAAATAGTAATCATATTTAACAATATTGGTTTTACTGTCTTTTTTAGCAAATAAATGCAGCCTTAAAGTCAATATTGTAAATATACTGTATTTTTAATTCATGTTGACTTGTCAGAAGAAAAACTATTTCTTAACTCGCTCTCACACACTGTCAGATAAACTTGCTGTTTCTGTTACAGCGGCTCTGGGCTGAGACAGTATCCACTCGGTGAAGTCCAGCTCACTATCCGACACAGCTCACAAAGGAATAAACTTATTGTAGTGGTTCATGCCTGCAGGTGAGACTGCCACATACACATTAACCTTCATCTTTCTGTGTTTTATAGTACCATTTCCTATCATTTTGTTTGCTAATTTTAACCTATTTTTTACTTTTACATTGAACACATCCAGTATATTAGTGTTTTTTAACTCTCTTGAACATCAACAACAGTGTGTGCAAATAATGAGGGACATGTGTTTGCATTTGTATGTTTGAATTTGTATAAATGTGATGCAACAAGTTCTTGTGAAAATACTACTTTTGCTTTTGTGTGAATATGTTTCCTTGTGTCTTGATCACAGAAACCTCATAGCACTGACTAAAGATGGTTCAGACCCATACATCCGTCTTTACCTGTTACCAGACAAGAGCCGGAGTGGCCGCAGAAAAACCAGCACACTCAAGAAGACGCTCAATCCTATCTACGACCAGTCGTAAGAAACACACGAAGCCCACAGACCATTTCAAATGAGGTTCTTTATAATAATTGGTTCAAAAGACCTTTTATAATTGGTACAAAAGAAAAAGTTTTCTAAAGTGTACATCTTTTTTTACAAGATTACTTATTAAGGAAATAATATATGCAAGTGCAAACGGATTATGTTTTCTGACACTTAATTGCAATTAAATGAAAATGTGTTGTAGTTTAAATTCATATGAAATGCATTTAGCTGAACTTTAGAATATTTTGACCCACTTTAATAAGACTTAAGTACATCTTTATGTAAATTTATAATGGCTTCTATTGTTTTTGGAATATGTTTGAGAAATACTAACAAGCATTTATAGTACTGATGCAATTTCTATTGAAACTTATGAAACAAATGTAATGTATTTACATATATTTGCAATTACACATTTGTAATAATGAAGTAGCAGTTCATTAAATTTAAACTATATTTACTTGATATCGTAATATCAAATTACACACTACAGTTAAAATAAAAAATCAAGTGCTCTACATGTGCTTTAATATGGTAGTCAACATAATACATAAATGAAACGTATTTATTTAAACGCAACAATAGATTATTAAAACATTATTAAACATTTCATTAAAGAAAATCTTGACAGTACAGGTTTTTTTTTTAAATTAGACTTTTAATTTTTGAAGTACACTGCACATTTAGTACAATTAAGCACACTTCTTTTTCACAATCCTGAAAAAGGATTGAAAAAATCCTGATATATAAAGTCTTTAATATATTAGTGTTTTTAAAAAAAATTTTTTAGAACTTTTGCTAATTGTCTTAGCATACTAATACACATTTTACTGATAGTATTCACATGTCAAACCTAATGTGGTTACAGACATAGTGACGTCTTTAACTCATTTAAATTGCATTCAAATGAGAAGAGGACCCACCAGATCCAATTCGTGTCTGCTGTTTATCTTGCTGTATGCATTTGCATGACATTCCCTTCATATTAAATCCACAGCGGAGCTTCTTACTGAACAGAGCTAGCTAACTGTTTTACCCTCCAAACCAAGTCAACCAAGACTTTATAATATACTGTATGATGCAACTGCCAATGTTTCTGAGAAATGTTCTTTTTGTATAATTGCATTACTGAAGGTTTCATGATCCCAGTTGCCTGCATATTCAAGTGCAGAGATGCATGTAGCATAGTAAACCAGTAACTGCAGTAACAGTTACTATCTTGTTGTGTTGCTTTTGTCAGCTTTGAGTTCAGTGTGTCTATAGTGGAACTGCACAGGAGAACTTTGGATGTCGCTGTCAAGAATGGAGGAGGACTGTTGTCCAAACACAAAGTACTACTAGGCAAGGTAAAAAAAAAAACATTGATGGATTCACAGTCCTTTTTCTCATTCAGTTGATCACTGGATTTTTATGGAGGCTTACAGCTGTCTTTGTCATAGGCACTTGTGGACTTGGCAAGTGAAGACATTTCAAAAGGATGGACTCAATGGTGTGATTCTCATTTATTCATACAGTCACTCTTGTAAATGTACTTTTTCTTGATTACAAAAGCTTCCTTTATCTCTCAGGTATCATCTAACGGAGGATGGCTCGAAGAAGATAATTCAGATGTAGTGGTCCATGCTAGAAAGCAGAAATGAATGGAACAGCAGATAACTGGGACATGTCACGGCACGCACAGGATAATGTAGAGGCTTTAGTAGCAGAAGAGCAGTGCTGATTCTAACTAAACCAGGCTACTTCTACTGGGATTTACACTGGCCTACAAAGTGTCTCTCTCATTCTCACCAAAAGCCAAAATTGCCACCTGAAGCATCTGTCCCGCTTACTTTCACTTTCTCAAAGGATTCAATCTGATAGTCTTTTTAATTTTGTCTGCTTGTTTGTTTTATCCTTTTATTCATCTTATTGGTGTTTGGTCGCATAACTTCACTTTTTATCAGATAAAAATGGTTGCCCATGAAGTTATGAAACAACAGTAGACAAAAAGAGCATTAGATTTATTATTAAATGTGCCTTTATTTATTGTATTCAAGTTATTTTGATAATATTAAACTTTTTGATTTCTTTTTAATACTATGTTTTGTAAGCAGTCAATCAGAAAAAAAATGTAATGTTGCTGGTAAGTCAGACATGTTATTGTAGCATTGTTGTTTGTTTGAGGCAGTATATTACACAAAACACGTGGCCAAAGACACGGTTGCAAGGTTGCAAGTGCGAAAGAAAGGCTATACGTATGGATGTATATATGTATGTATGAACATTTCCTTTTCTTTAGATTTTTTTTCTTTAGATTTTTACAGTTACGGAAAATCCAAGCTATGTTCAGCTTTTCATAAATGATCCATTGATAATTTATTTTTAAAGTATTTTACTGTATCCTGTTGCACAACACAAGATGAACAGCCTGTAAAGAAATGTTTGATACCCATTTTGTCTGCAAGAGTTTTATGAGGAAAAGCAAAATGTGTTTTTAGTATGCAACATTTGTAAGATGATAATAGCTTGGTTACAAAGGGTTTGGGATTGTTTCAAGACTGCGAAATGGCTGTTGATATGTTTTCCAGCCTTATTCTTCTCTATGCATTATGCATGATATCATTAAAATATGAAATGCAACATGAATCACAATGAACTTGTAACTTGAACCCATTTTAGAGTTAAAGGGCCTGAATGCATTTTATTACCTTAATTGTTTAAACAGTTATTTTAATTTTGTGTCTATTCGTACTTTGTTTTTAAGGTCGGGTCATTCCTGGGATTCAGTGCCTTTTTGACATAACACTCAAAAAAATTTGTTTTTAATAAATTCTTGTGCAATCATGATAGGGAGCTGTAAAAAGTGAAAAATAATTTGGTATATAATTATATGGTATAAATTCAAGCAATTATAAGCCAAATTAAATGATGAGGTGGTCCAAAATCGTCCACCCTGTTAGGGACAAATGAACAACAATTTTAAATATTTATGTATATGTAAAATTTTACATTTAAAATGTAAAAAAAAAGTTTAAATACTCCACTTCTTCAACTTAAAACATCAATTGCGGTCACTATCACTATGTACACTAAATGTGTTATTCATCATCAAAATGGCAGACGCGGGCCTGGGGACACAGTAAAAATTTTGATATTTGGTGGTTTAAAATGCTGTGAAATGTTTAGAATTATATAGCTATAAATAAAAACGTAAATCTGCTTAAAGTTCACAAGGTGTTTTATATCAAAGACAACTTCAAATTGATGTTGAAATTTTTAAGGCAATGATATCATGATCTTTACTGGGGACACAAAAGTCACCAAACCCCAGGAATACTTGGATAAGGTTGTGTGGAAGGTGTTTAAAGCTAGTGATGGGAGAAACGAAGCTTTTCGAAGCATAGAATCAATTGAACCAATTGCTGGTGACACCTGCTGGTGAAAACGTTGTAAAGAACTCAGACCAAACTTACAAACAAAATCAAATGTTTTTTTTAGAAACACCTTTTTAAAAAAAAAAAAAATATAATATATAATAGATATTATAAATAATAAACACTTAAAATTATATTAAAGTATCAGTGCTTGTGTTGGTTTTAGATAATCAAACTCAACACACAATGAATTAAATTAATTATTTAATGAATTAATTGAATTATTTAATGACTTAAGTTGTTTTAATTTAGAGGAGCCATGAAAACCCGCGGAAAGAGTTAGTGGTTATCGGTCAGGAGAAGGAGGTGGATTTAATTCTATCGTAAGATCATTTTGTTATTTTTAAGGTATGATGTGATTTGTAGGTTGAAAGACGACCTACAATGTGTTTTTACACATTTTTTAAACTGTATAGCCATCTGTGTTAAAGGGAAGTTATCTTTTGTTTAACCCACAACATCTGGCCTTGAATTCTTTATTTTTTATAGTAAAAATTTCGTGGGATTTCATGTCACATGATTAACTGGGCAACCAGAAGTGGTCCATGGGTTCAACACCCCCTAGTGCTGAACCACCGGGGTTTCGAAACGTTTCGGAAACAGTGTGATGTAACGAAGCTTCGTTTGCTCAAATCCCGTGACCTGGCCGGTTTGATGCGTGCTCCGAAACACTGATTCGAAACAAGAGATTCGCAAATGTTTCGAAGCTTCGTGAAGCAGTTTCGAACGCGCCCATCACTAGTTGAAGCGACCTAGTAAAATATAATGCTTAAAATTTTGGCCTTTTTTAGGTCCAGCAATACTCAATTATTGAACATGAGACTGATAAAGAGTAATATTGTCTAATAACTGTAAAAGCCATTGTTTCCTTTGCTTGGTATTCCAAAAATAGAAAGAACAGATTAAAATTGTTTTGTTTAATTGATATTTTTCTATAGCAGAAAAGTAGTAAGCATGTAATTACAATATAATGTATCATCTGTCATTAATATCTCAGGGACTTTTTTGATTGATCGATCGTACAACGTGCTTTTGGCTCCATCTGCTGGACATTAGCGGTTAGTTGTAGATTTTGGAGTAGTAAATGAACAAGCTGAGTAGGCAGCAATTGATGCGTGTTAAGAATCATATAAATAGCGTTATACAGAATTTAGAACATATTTTTTAAATAGAGATATCGATGAACTCCATTGCATTTAAACTCAAGCGCCGTCCATCTCCCCTACAGCAGGTGGCGCTGTCACATCAGCACGCCGAGGATCAAACGTTACGCCGGACGTCATGACGCTTCTTTAATTTTGAGCGGGTAAACATTGAAACGGACGGAGTAAACAACCCGGTAGGTGTGCTCTGATGGAAAATATATATATTTGTAATGTGCTGTTATATAAGCTGATATAGTTTAGGAAATAATGCTTTGTTCTGCGTATGCGAAACAAAAGCCTTCCGTGTCGAAATTAATGTTATATTAATACTTGCGCTGTTGCATACATAACCTCATCCTGTGAACCAGGGGCGTCGGACAGGGGGTAATAGTGGAACTGAGTAACAGGGGCCCATAATGATATACTGATTATTATTATTAATATGAGTGATGTGATGTGATGTGGTGTTGTGTGACCGGGGCCCACCGTTGGTGCTAACGTTACGCCCCTGCTGTGAACGGACAATAATATAAAATAAAACATAAGTGTTACTCGCCGAAGTGCGTAGTAATCCGAGCCATCTCTCTCAACGGCTCTGGTAGTAATTGTGTTTCTGTTTCTCTTCTGTCTGGTAGGACTGTTAGCGAAATGTCGAAACGAAAGCAGTTTCTGGAATCTGTGCATCATGAGCGCGTGCAGGATTTTCTGAACTTCATCAGATTACATGTGAGTCATGTTTACAACGCTCTCTGTCAGTAAGTGTATTGAATGTGCACGTGTAGTGAGATTCAAACCTTTGAAGTAACGTTACATAAAAAACTGTACTTGCAAATAAAGTAATAATATACCCAAAAGACCATTTAAGATTACTTAAGAGATTATATTTTCATGACTGTTACTTAAACACACTTAAGTGCACAGAGTGTGACATGCTTTAAATAAGCACATTTTTTGAGTTGTCTAATACTAAAACACGTACTTGTACTTGAGTTATTCAGTATTACATAAGAAAATTATTTAAATGTACTAAATAGCGAAATTATCATTACAAATATATTTAACTATATGACACAACTTTTCAGTAGAAACTACATTCAGATTTTTAGTTTACCATAAATGTTTGTCAGTACATTTGACAGTACACTTTAAACATATTGCACAATAGAAATAATGCAGTAGAGACAATAGAAATAATTATGAAATAACATATAAAGAGGTACTAATAGCATTTCATTAAAAATAACATGCAGTTAAGTGTCCAGAAACATTACATTCAGTTTGAGGTTAAGTAAATTATTTTTAAAGGGGTCATATGATGCTGCTAAAAAGAACAGTATTTGGTGTAATGAAATGTGTTGAAACGCAGTTTTTGGTTTAAAAAGCACATTATTTTCCACATACTGTACATTATTGGTTCTCCTCTATGCCCCGCCTTTCTGAAACGCATTGATTTTTACAAAGCTTATCGGTCTGAAAAAGCGAGGTGTGCTCTGATTGGCCAGCTATCCAGTGTGTTGTGATTGGCCGAATACCTCAAGAGTGAGACAGAAATGTTACGTCCCTCACCATACTGTGATGATGGCCTGTCAGGCCGGAGCGATGATAAAAAACGTGACAAACCAAGTGGGGACATATTATGGATTATAATGGAGCTATACTGTCTTTACGTGTTGAGTGCATCGCGCCGCATAAACATATAATAATGTCTGCATTTGTGATCGGAGAAAATGACAAACAACAAGCGCTACTCTACAATGCCCAAAAAAACTAGCTTTAAATTATATAAAATATAAAATTCTTTAAATATAAAAATTGTACTTACAGTCTGTGAGTCAGAACTTTGTAGTAGAACTTTGTAGTCAGCATTGTAGTATACTCTCCCAGGATCAGGAAACAGTCCTCTATAAAATGTGCTGGACACATCTGAATATTTGGGTTGAACTGTTCTGGAACAGTGTTGTAAATACAACTTAACCACTGATTTCTAGTCGTGTCCATTTTGGAAGACCAAACAAAGTAGTTTAGCTTTCACAACGAAACAGCGTCACACACCGCGGCCTAGAGTGAACAGAGGCCGGGGGCTAGCGTGAGGAATGGCCGGAGGTCGAATGTGAGAAGAGGCGGGTGGGCTTGAGAACGGCGCGGCCGGTGATTTCGACAAAGGAGCGTCTGGAAGGACATGTGACGACTCCGGGCTGGACTCCGCTTCGTCCACGGTGAAAGCCGATCCGGCGATCCACAGCACAAAGTTGATGTATTTCCTCAGTGACCAGCACAGATCAGCTCCAGGCATGACGAAGCGGATATCTTCCTCTTTTGGAAGACCAAACAAAGTAGTTTCGCTTTCACAACGAAACACACAGCGTCTTCACGACTTTCTTTGCGTGAACATTTGGGCGGCGTCATGCAAATCTTCCCACATAGTGACGTAGACATGTGAGGGGGGGTGTTAGAACGAGCCGTTTTAGGTAGGCGTGGTTGACTCTTAACATTTATAAAGAATATCTCTTTGGATTTGAGACTTTAGTCTTTGCAACTTTACAGATCTTCTTTATGCACCAAGAGCTTGTAACACTCCAAAGAGAAAGGAAAAATTGAAATCGCATCATATGACCCCTTTAAGTATTCACACTTCTTATTCACAAGGCATTGTACAGTATTGTAATCTACTTCATGTAAATTACACAGGATACATGTTTTAACTGTTCAAACAACTAAAGAGAACAAAAGACAAACAAGACCTTGTATTTTGACTTCACGATGCTGTTGTTTCTTAGATATTTCGAGTTTACATTCAGAATAAAGAAGCAAAGTCTACGTCATTCAGTCTTCTGAACTACCAGTGAAATCAAGGACACAGAAAGAGCTAAAACATCAGTCTGTGTTATTCAGAAGATCATACTGTTCATTACTGTGTGTTACAGAAGGATGGGGCGGATCCGTTTGACCTGGCGGAGGTTCTGCCGGAGCTGCAGAGGAGTCAGAGGCAGGAGTTGTGGGAGAGACAGCTGAAGTTGATGCAGCACAGCCTCACTGCTCACCCTACAGAGCGCTGGATCACTGGAGCCGAGGAGGACGCAGGTGACATGGAGGTGGAGATTTCTGAGGAACAGGTAAGACTGCTAATGTTTCGAAAGAGACAGAAAACCAAGAGCTTTTTTAGGGAATGTGTCAAAATGACAGGTAGTTTGTTCTTGTTTCCTTTTCAGATACAGACAATGGCAGTAATAGAGGGCGTTACGATTGTTTCTACAGTCTCTGTAGACATTTTGCAGGAAAATGACAACTATACTTCCCTTCTCGAATGTGCTCAGATGCTAAACTGTAAGTACTTGTAAATCATCATTAAATATCTAGTCATTAGAAAATGTTGTGAAAGTCTTGACTTTTTAATGTTTTTTTTTAGTTTTCTTAAAATGTTACCTGACTTTAAACTATTTGTGGATGCTTAATAATTTATCAGATTTGATCAAAATATTTATACCTGCATCCAATCAGCATATATATATATATCTATATATCTATATATATAGAGATATATATATTGTCGCGGGGTGTGTTGAAGAGAGGCACAGACTCGGTACTGTCGAAAGAGCCCCGGAGGGTGATTTATTGCCAACACACTGATCACACGTGCTCTGAGGAATGGTGCTCGGTGCCCGTCTCAGCGTGGTGCTCGTGGGGTGAAGTGCTGTGGTGCAGATCCCTCTCCCTGGGTGCTTTCAGAGTCTGTGAAATAAGGAGAACAATCGTTAACGCTGCCTGGAGCTCTGGGGTGCTCCCCCGCTGGCGTCTCTTCTCCTGGCTTTTAAAGCCAGCGGGAACGAGCTCCAGGTGCGCCACTCATCGCGCACAGGTGTTGTGCGTCGGTGATCAGTGGGGCAGCGGCGTTTCTAGGCGTCGCCCTGGTCCTGTGGGGAAACACACAACTCGTTGTGGGGGTATTACAGGGGAGGGATTTCTGGTTACCTGCCAGACCTTCCCAACCGGACCAGCCCCGGGAGAGAACGTCCGCATTCCCATGATCGGCCCCGGCCCGATGTTGTACATGGAAGCAGAAGTCCTGGATTGTGAGGAACCACCGCGTCACCCGGGCGTTCGTGTCCTTCGCCCTGGACATCCACTGCAGGGGCGCATGGTCAGTGACGAGGGTGAACCGGCGGCCCCACAGGTAATATTTTAACTCCAGGACTGCCCACTTTATGGCCAGGGCCTCTTTCTCCAGGGTGGGGTACCTGGTCTCCGCGGGGGAGAGTTTCCGGCTGATGTAGACTACGGGGTGTTCCTCTCCATCCCGGAGCTGGGAGAGGACTGCCCCTAAAAAGGTGCCAGAGGCGTCCGTATATAGGGTGAAGGGGCACCCGAAGTCTGGGGCATGCAGGACCGGAGAGGACATCAGGGCCGTCTTGAGGGCCTGGAAGACGGCTTCGGTCTCGGGAGTCCAGTCTACCTTCTCCGGCTGCCCCTTCTTGGTCAAGTCTGACAGGGAGCAGGCTATAGAGGAGAAATTAGGAACGAAACATCGGTAGTAGCCCGCAAAACCCAAAAAGGCCCATACCTGCGTCTTATTGGCGGGGCGTGGGAACTTATTTACCGCCTCGACCTTCTTGTCCTGGGGCATGATAAGCCCTCTTCCGATCTTGTACCCCAGGTATTTCGCTTCGGTGAGGCCGAGGTGGCACTTCTTGGGGTTGGCCGTCAGGCCAGCCCGCCGGAGCTCCATCAACACCCTCCGTAGACGCTCTAGGTGAGTCTCCCAACCCTCGGAGTGAATGACGACATCATCCAAGTAAGCCGCGGCGTAGGCTTGGTGGGGCCGGAGCAAGATGTCCATCAACCGCTGGAACGTGGCGGGCGCCCCGTGTAGGCCGAAGGGTAGCACCAGTTAATGCTAGTGGCCATTGGGAGTGCTAAAGGCTTTCTTCTCCCGGGACTCGGGGGACAGGGGCACCTGCCAGTAGCCTTTGGTGAGGTCCAAGATGCTGATGTAGCGAGCCTTGCCCAGCCGGTCCAGGAGCTCATCCACCCGCGGCATGGGATAGCCGTCAAAGGCCGAGACTTGGTTGACCTTTCTGAAGTCGTTACAGAACCGGAGGGTGTTGTCCGGCTTTGGAACCATCACGATGGGGCTGGCCCACGGGCTACGGGAGGGCTCGATGATTCCTAGTTGGAGCATCTTCTTGACTTCCTCCTCTATAGCCGGCCGGCGAGCTTTCGGTATCCGGTAGGGCCGCTGCCGCACTACGACTCCGGGTGGTGTGCGGACCTCGTGCTCTACGACGGTAGTTCTGCCCGGGGTCTCACTGAACACATCCCGGAACTGACTGACCAGGGCCTCAAGCTCCGTCTTCTGGGTCGCCGACAGCTGCGGTTCCAGGTCCACTACTGGGGGCCCGGTATGGGCTAGCGCGGCCAGTTGCTCGGGCCGGGGAACCCACTTTTTGAGCAAGTTGACGTGGTAGATTTGCTCAGTCCGTCGGCGGCCCGGTTGCCGCACCCGGTACGTCACCGGTCCCATCCGTTCCACTACGGTGTAGGGACCCTGCCAGGTCGCCAGAAACTTGCACGCAGCTGTCGGGACCAGTACCACCACTCGATCGCCCGGCTGGAACTCCCGGGCCTGGGCGGGCTGGGCGGTCACCAGATGTTCCTTCACCAGCGGCATGACCCGGTCTATCCTTTCCCGCATCTCCCGCACGTGCTCGACGAGGCTACGAAGTGGGGCGGGCTGGTTCTCCCAGGCTTCCCGAGCCACGTCTAGAAGGCCCCTGGGCTGTCTCCCAAACAGCAGTTCAAAGGGGGTGAAGCCTGTGGAGGCCTGCGGTACCTCTCTGACGCCAAAGAGCACGTACGGGATCATGAGGTCCCAGTCGCGCCCATCCTCGGCCACCACCCGCTTCAGCATCCGCTTGAGCGTCTGGTTGAACCGCTCCACCAGGCCATCCGTCTGGGGGTGGTAGACCGACGTCCTCGTGTTCCCTTGAGGATCTCTGCGGGCCAGAGGTCCGCCATGACCCGGGACATGAAGGGGGTACCCTGGTCAGTCAGGATTTCCTTTGGGATCCCGACGCGGCTGGCCAGCAGAAACAGTTCACGGGCAATGTTCTTGGCATTGGCCGCTCGCAGTGGAATGGCTTCCGGGTACCGGGTGGCATAGTCCAGGATGACCAGGATGTGCTCATGTCCCCGGGCAGACTTCGGCAGCGGTCCCACCAGATCCATCCCGATCCGCTCGAAGGGCACATCGATGACGGGTAGTGGAATGAGCGGGCTGGGGGGAGGGCGGCACGGAGACGTCTGCTGGCAGGTGGGACAGCTACGGCAGAACCGTTTCACTTCGGCCTCTAGTCCGGGCCAGTGAAAACGGTCCCGGATGCGCTGGACGGTATTGTCGGCTCCTAGGTGTCCCGCCATTGGGTGGCCGTGGGCCAGCTCCATGACCGTCTCCGTCTTGGTGGTAGGCACTACCAGGAGGAATTTGTCCTCCCTCCGCCTGTGGGCGACACAGTACAGTAGACCACAGTCTGTCTACCTCATCAATGCGGCACACTTGATCCCAGCAGTTCCACAGGCGGTCGTCTTCACGTTGTTCCCTTCCGAACGAGCCCCCGGTCGTGACCTGGGAAAACACATCAAGGTAAACAGATGGCAGGTTAGGAGGCTGACACTCACCCTCCCTCTCGCTGTCCGTCGCTAGGTAGACCGGCCTGGGGCTGGGCGGTCCCTGACGGGGTTGCCGTGGCCCGTTCCGGGCGGTACGGCGTGGCATCCTGGATCCGAGGAGGAGTTTCTGGAACCCCGGCCAATCCCGTCCCAGGAGCAGAGGTACAGGGAGATCCGGCACAATGCCCACCTCGATGGCCCAGGTCCCGGGCTCCGCCGAGATCCGCACCGGCGGGCCGCTACCCAGCGGTGTCCCGTGCACACACGTCAGCGGCAACGGGGATTTCTGCTCGGGCCTGGGTGTCCCAGGACGGTGCACGAGGGTGACGAAACCTGCGGAGTCCAAGAAGGCTGGTCGGGCTTCCCATCCAGTTGTACCATCCTGCTGGGGCCCGGGGGATGTCCGTCCTGGTGCAGGAAACACCCCGCCACCCATGCCCGGGCCGTCGGAGCTGGGGGTTCCGTGGGCATTGGCTCATCCACAAAGTCGGGGACCGCCGATCTGCTGACTGGTCGCGGTGCACCTTCGAGCGGAGGGCGCTCCATCACCCTGCGGGGCGCCAGGCCCGCTCTCTCCCCTGCCTCGCGGGCATTCGTTGCCACCGCCAGCTCGACCGCCTCTACCAGACTGTGGACGTCCTGGGGGTTTCGCATACTGACCGGGCGCCTCAGCGGGCGGGGCAGGGCCCGTAGCAGCCGGTCGATGAGTACTTTCTCAGCCACCTGGTCCGGGGTCGGAGACCCCGCGAGAAGCCACAGGTGGGTCAACCGGGCCAGTTGCGCGGATTGCGCTCTCTCTGGCTGCCGTTCATCATAGGTCCATTGATAGAACTGTTGCGCCGCCCCCATGGGCGATAGGCCCTGTATGGGCGAAGCCATACTGTTCGTTCCGGGGTGCCCTCAGGGCATAATAGGCCCGCTGCGCTTCTCCGGTGAGAAAGGGGGCGATGATGCGAGCCCAATCTTCCTGGGCCCACCCCTCCCGGGCCGCGATGACCTCAAACGTGTGGAGGTAAGCCTCTATGTCGTCGTTCTCGGTCAACCAGACGAGGTATTGGTGCGCTTTGACCGGCGCTTCCGGGAGGGGCAGGCGCCCCGCCACGCTGGCCTGCAGCTGTTCCACGACCCGGTCAGTATATTCCTGCCGGGCTCCCAGTCGCTCGTAAACGCGGATTAGGGGGTTGGGGGGCGGGCCGAGAGCTCCGTTAGGCGGCGGATGACCTCTTCCATGTGTCCGGGGGAAGAGAGCGGTTTCTCCTAGAAGAAGCACAGATATCGTTAAGGCCACCTGGCGGTACCCGTCTGTGTCTCAATTCACCTGTTCCGCCCACATTCTCCACCATATGTCGCGGGGTGAATGAGAGCACAGACTCGGTACTGGTCGAAAGAGCCCCGGAGGGTGATTTATTTGCCCACACACACTGATCACAGGTGCCCTTGATGACTGGTGCTCGGTGCCCGTCTCAGAGTGGTGCTCGTGGGGTGAAGTGCCGTGGTGCAGATCCCTCTCCCTGGGTGCCTTCGGAGTCTGTGAAATAAGGAGAACAATCGTTAATGCTGCCTGGAGCTCTGGGGTGCTCTCCCGGTGGCGTCTCTTCTCCGGGCTTTTAAGGCCAGCGGGAACGAGCTCCAGGTGCGCCACTCATCGCGCAAGGTGTTGTCCGGGCGTCGGTGATCAGTGGGGCTATTTTTTTGCGGCGTTCCAGGGCGACGCTACTCTGGACTCGGGATATCGCCACCAATATATATATATATATATATTTGTGGCGATCGTGGGTATTGTGCATAATTCTACTCATTAACGTGGGTAATGTGGGAAATTCCCAAAAATATTTCATCGTGAAAGACGTTCGGGACAGATGATGGAATGTAGCGTATCATTTGCACATGCTTCTTAGTCTGTGCAAGATGACGCCAAAGAGAACTCAATTCAGTACTCGCGCTCTCTCTGTGAGACGCTTTCTGTGAACTCACACCCAAAGCGTGCACACAGAGCCGCATCTAAAACAGTGTGCAACTACAGAATTAAGTTTTGTGTTGAGCCTTATTCCGCGTGAATGGCCAAATACATACAAAATTGTCAAAATGATGAGTATTCATGTAAACACAGTCGATTTCTACTAAACTATTTATGCCGTTGCTTGTCATTTATTTGTTCTTATTTTATTACTGACTGTTTACTTGTCTTTTTTTAGTTAAAATAAATTCAGAGTTTAAAATCAAAGTTCTTTTTAAGTATCTTCCTCATAATATAAATATGAATCAACAACATTATACATTGTAAAATGCAAATACACTGTGTGACAAAACATATTTAGATTAGATGATTGTAGTTTAAAAATATGTCTAAAAAATCCCCCAACTCCTCCCTCAAATTAAAAAATCCCCCCCATAAGAGTCACCTAAATGGGGAATTTCCCCACCAATTTCCAAAACGAAATTCAGGCCCTGTTATGTTTTATAGAATGGGGAAAGATTTATAAAATGTCCCCTTATACTTCCATAAAGTAGTTTTAAGATTTTTAAAAAATGATTTAAAAAAGTCTCTTATGCTCACCAAGGCTACATTTATTTTATCAAAAATACAATAAAAATGCAATAATTTGAAATAGGGGTGTGCGATATATATCGGCTGCAATAATATCGTAATTGTTGTTTTAACGATGTGCGATTTGACATTATCGAGTTTTTTGCAAAAACCATTCAAAACATCCCTTCATTACGTGAAGTCTAGACTAGTGCGTGTGCATTTAGAGTGCGTTCTTTCGCTGCATGATTCATTCTATTAAAATGCATTTAGAATGATCCACAAATTCAAGACATGTCAGAAAATTTATATATTTTACCATTTCATATAGTTAATGATCAATTTCACACGAAGAGTGCCGTTTTTCTCCAAAAATTACCATGATTACAAAAGTGACATTGAATTCAATAAACAATAAGTTAATTAAGAGACTTACGTTTTAGACACTCTATTGCTTGTTTTTGCTCTATTTCGCCAACAAAAATCATTATGAATACAGCCACAGTGCTGTTTTGTGTCTTTGAGCAACATTTGGTAGTTTTTTTTCATGTTTTAAATCATTTCAAATATCAGTATTCAACGTTTTATGTTTAAAAACAAAACATTATTTATTCATCTGTAACTGCAGGTTAAATGCATTCATGTCTTGCATTAAACAAAATACATGTGTGTAAACACATCTAAATGCCACTTCATATGCAACTTCTGATGAATTTTATTTGCTTGGTAACAGTCAAAAATTCTTATATTCTAATGCCTGATTAAATGTAAGAATTTGACTCAAAAGATAATGGGACACTTCTAGAAAAAATGGCTTTATAAAGGTAAAAATGCCCATAAAATGCAAAAATCAGTTTAAACTTATTGAAAAAGATTAATTTCTATCAGTATGAACTGACCACCACACAGAATATGAAGAATATTAAAAACATTAGGAGTCAGCTGTCCTTAAGGTACCAGCACAATAACACACTCGGCAAAAATATCGTCTAATTATCGTTATCGATAAATTCCCAGAAAATATATATCATTTTTTGTCAACATCGCGCACCCCTAATTGAATAGTATACAATTAAAATAACTATTAATTTATATTACAAAAAAAGTATTTTCCTTGATGGCGAAACTGATTTTATTTATACCCATTACTCCAGTCTACAGTGTCACACGATTCTTCGAAAATCAGTCTGCTGAATAGCTGCTCAAGAAATATTTATAATTATTATCAAGTTGGAAACAATCGTGCTGCTTAATATTTTTTTGTGGAAATGTGAAACTTTGATTCTTTGATTAATAGAAAGCCAAATAACAGCATTTATTTGAAATATAATTATTTGTATTGCAACATGTCTTTTCTGTACTTCTAGTCAATATAATGCATCCTTGATGAATAAAGTAATAACAATTTATTTAAAAAAAAATGTAATAGGTTAAATACAAATGGTTGCAGGTGTGATCTTACTTGATATCATCTTTGTCATTTCACATCACCTTTGTACACTTCAAAAAGCTTTGTAATTAAAATTTTTCTTAAATAGAGTTGTGTAGAATATATTTCCTCCATTGTTGTCCTTTATTCCAGGTATAGAGAGTGCTTTGCCACTGTCACACACACCCCTCCAGCAGGCCATTCATTGGCTGTTTGAATGCTGGTGGAGACGGGATCTAAAAGGGAAGGAGGAGCTTGGTTGGACTGCTTTCCTTGTCTGTTTGGAGAACACTGTTACACTTGAGAAACCGGTACTAGAACCACTTTATATCATTATAAAATATAAACTGGCAGATCATTTAATATTCTACAGGGCTCTATGCTTACTTTTCTTTTAACTTAAAAAATGTAGGCGCATGTTCAAAATTTTAAGAGCACCTTCTAATCAATCCAAAATTTGATCAAAAAGTAGCCTTCCCATTACGAGGTGATATTTGACTCCTCTAACTTTATTAAAAGTATGTCATCTTTTGTCAAATTCTTTAAAAAAATTATATTTTATAAGCTTTTTTAAAAATTGTAATTAAAACGACAGAATAAGAACAAGTAGAATAAGAAATATAAGTTACCAATCAAATGAAATCAGTATTAACAAAATTAATTTGTAGAGGTGGCACAGAAGAACACAAAAGATTAAATTATTTAAATAACTGAAAAGATACTTTAAAAATGAAACTAAAACTGATTTTATCACCAAATCATTCATTCAATTGATTCATTCGAACGGCTGATTCATTCAGGAATGAAGCAAGTCTTTATGAATGAGTAATTGAGTAATCATGAATCACTGACTCACTAGATTCGTTTAAAAACGCCCGTTCATTCATAAATGAAACACCGTTGTGTTTGAATGGAGATGCGCAGCGGCTCCGCTGTGACTTTTTTTTAACTATTTTCGACGAAATAGAGCAAAATCAGACAATAGTGTTATAGTCAGACAATGTAAGTCACTTAATATTAACTTTTTGTCTATTGAACTATTGTATTAAATCAGTATCACATTTACAAACTCCCTTAAAAATCATTAAAAGCTGTCACTCATCTTAGTTCATCGCGATCTCACATTTATAATCAACGAAGCTCTCTACACTGCGCAATGAATCTCTTATTTACACCCTGTCTACACTTTGCTTATGAAAGGATTTGTGAGATATGTCTGTGATACATTACCCAATGAAGCTCCCCTGACCGCAATCAGAAGTATGATGATGATCAGCTCAGTGGCACTGGTGCTCCTAAACATTTTTTAATAGTCGCATGCAATAGTTTTCAGTCACACTCTGGAGCCCTGTTCTATATTGTGGATGAGAAATGTTTATGCTTTTTGGGTATGTTCTCAGGTCGGTGAGCTCAGAAGGCTCTGTACTCTACGAGAGGTGCTTCTCAGTGTGGACTTTGCATCTGAGAGAGGGCAGCAGGTCATTGATCCTCTCCTCCAGTGTTTCTTCAGGCCCTCTCATATTAAACAAGAAGAGGTTTGTGTATATGTGTCTGTGGGCTCATACATTTGAGACATTATTTTCTACTGTCATTGATCATTTTTATATAACTTTGTTTATTGCACCTTTTTCAGGGGAAACGGTTCCTTGCCTTCCTTTTTTCTTGGAACGACAGCTTCATTCGGATGATTCATGAAACTATTAAGAATCAGCTGCAGTTTTTCCCAAAGTATTTCAAACACTCATGACCTATTGTTTTATAATGCTTAAAGGTGCACTCGGTAACTTTGTTTATGTTAAGGGACAATATGAGGGTGAAACACCACTTGTAGTAATGTGAATATGAAAACCTGCTACGTTCAATATATAGATGCTAAGTATAGCAGCTGCAACAATGGAAGTTTATTTATAATGTGTATGTGCATTAAATGCCTAATGCCTACCAAGAAAACATTTTTAGTTGCCTAGATGTAATACCAAGATGGGAGTCAAGAAAACTGACTTGCCTTTTAGGACTTTATGTGGACTTGACTATCATTTGAGATGTATCTTTTTAATGTTTTTTAGCGGGTAAATTACTCTGTGCACCTTTAAAAATATTAAATGAAATGATGCTTCACATGTTTGAGGTAAAATTTGCATGACGCTACCTGAGTAGCAGAGTTATCAGGTTATCACTCACACAAACTAATTTTCTCCACACAAAACTTGTACTTATTAAAACAAGCCAAGCAAGACGGTTCTGTAGTAACCTTCACATATTATTCAGACAAGCAATGTTAGCAAGGTCTCTGTGCTATCAAAGTACACTGTGCATTTGTTCTGTTTGATCTGGTATTTCTTTTGATTTTAGCTGTCTTTTTTCTCCCGCTGTACCTACAGAACTCTGTCTGTTCATGTGGCTGAGATTTACTTCAGAGCATGGAGGAAGGCCTCAGGCTCTTTCATGGAGGAGATTGAGTCCACCTGCATCCAGGACTTAATGCAGCATGCTCTGTTGCTGCACAGAAACTCACCTGTACACAGCAAAGTCAGACAGGTCAGAGACTGT
This sequence comes from Sinocyclocheilus anophthalmus, assembly GCA_018155175.1. Taxonomy (NCBI): domain Eukaryota; kingdom Metazoa; phylum Chordata; class Actinopteri; order Cypriniformes; family Cyprinidae; genus Sinocyclocheilus; species Sinocyclocheilus anophthalmus. Next base: position 506,387 of record JADLZN010011434.1, read on the forward strand.
ATTTCATCTTTATTGCAATGAAGTGGTTAATTAAATATGAACTTGTTAACTTTCACTACCGTTAAAAAGTTTAGGGACAGTAAGATGTTTTAATGTTTTTAATAGAAGTCTTATGCTCACCAAGGCAGAATTTTTTTTTTTTTTGTAATTGTTTACTGGAAAAATACAATAAAAATAACAATAAATAAGAGAAATAATAATAAGACTTGCTACTTGCTACTTACAGTGGAAATTTGACAGATGAAACAGATAATTTAGTGATATGAATTTGTAAACTTAATTCTTCACTGTAAGTGAAAACTTGTCCCTGTCTCTGCATATAGATCCTTACTTATTTCCACAAGCAGAAGTTTCGAGAAGGTGTCGATGAGATGCTGCACAGGCTCTACAAGCCAATTCTGTGGAAAGCATTAAAGGTAGATAATAAATCAGTTGACCGTGTGTTGTTTTATTGTGCTTATATTTTAAACATGTTGTACAAGACTAAATTTGGTGCTTTGGTGAAGTATATCACCTTGTTCAATTAGACATGTTTTTAATCATTTTCAACAGGCCACCAATGCTGAGGTCCGTGCCAATGCCACACTGTTCTTCACTGAGGCTTTTCCCATCCATGACCCCAGCATGAGCAGTGAGATGGTGGACCAGGCTGTTCAGAAACAACTCGATTTACTGTTTGTATGTCTTGCATTATTATGCATTATCGATATGTTGTAAGTGTTCTGTGTGTGCAAATGGAGTGCACCAGTGTACACCTATTTTTTTTTTTCAGTGGCCTTGGTTACAGGAGTATTTCTTTCTTTTGTAGAACACAGTATGTTTTAAAGGGGTCATCGGATGCGACATGCACTTTTACAAGCTGTTTGAACTCAAATGTGTGTTGGCAGTGTGTGTACACAACCACCTATAATGATAAAAATCAATATATAATATATCAATAATATAATGATCTCATTATAAATCTTTTAATCTCATTAAATCATCTCCCCTGTCTCATACCAAGCCATTTTCTGTGTGACGTCACACAGACCCAGGACCCTCCCACTATTGTTGATTGACACTGGTGTTTTACCTTAGACCCACCCTGAGTGACTGTCATCAGTCCACCAGTGTTTAGATGCTGGAGCAGATGTAGACAAGAATGTCTCCATAGTGATTGAGGTGTTCTGTTGTTAGATGTAATAATGAACATAACAGTCGTCATTTACTCCTGACATCTGAGCCGCTGAAGACGCAGTGAATTACGTTTGTTTCTGAAGGGAATGCGCCCCCGATCTGCCTAAATGCGTTTATGTTCGCTCGAATCATTTGTGATCCAGCCTCATCTACAGAAGAAGTGAGTATAAGGTTCTTTTATGAATCTTTGCAAATCGCCTTTCCTAATAACGTGCTAGTTAGAAAGTTCCAAGACTAAAGTAAACAGTCTCATGAGAACGGCTCATCACCCCACAGAAGAGAGGGGCGGGGTGACAGAGCTCATTAGCTTTAAAGCGGCATGCAACAAAACGGCTTGATCTGAAAAGAGCTGTTCTTGACAGGGTAAAAAGGTTGTTGTTGTTTTACACTACCATTGAGAAATTTTAACCAAAGTATGTTATAGACTTTTCATTAAGACCCTAAAGATTCATACCAACTTGTGGAAAATGGGCATACGATGTCCCCTTTAAGTGTTTAAGCTCGAACCAAACCAAGCTAACCAGCTACGAGGTGAATCACAACATTACAAAATTTGAATTAAAGCAAAAAAACATTTATTTGCAGAATCATCATGGGTAATGTAGATTCACCAGGAATTCTGCTGTTGAAAATATTTAAAAAATTGAAATAATGCAGGCTGTTTGCTTTTGCAAAAATATTTACCATTGATTAACAACCTCGTAGCTCACAGTAGGTCGTCTTCATCGCTTTATAAGTTAGTTCCCCTATGGAGAAAATGACTGAGATTTTTACTTTTTGGAAACTGACTGTTCCACTCAGTAGCAGTCAACAAAAGATAGTAGCTTTAGAGGGGTCATGTGATGCTTTTTTTTTTAAAGATCATTATCTTGTGTAACAGAATATGTTGACATGCTTGAATGTTCAAAAAACACATTATTTTTCAAAATACTGTACATTATTGTAGGTCCTCTCTCAAACACTTCGTTTTCTACAAAGTCCTTTTTCTGACAAGTGCAGTCTGCTCTGATTGGCCAGCTGACCCAGTGCATTATGATTGGCCGAACACCGCAAGCACTCGTCAGAAATGTAACGCCCCTTACCATAAGAGCTTCATCTTTCAAAATAAATGCAAAGCCAGAGTCCGAAAGGGGAACACAAGTCTCGTGACAGACAGTGATGAAGCTGGTATATGTGCAGTACACAAGCCACGGTTAAGACAGCTGACTCCACTGTGATCTCTCTCTCTCTCTCACACGCTTAGGCGCACACGCACGCACACACCCACCACACACACATACGATGCGCAAAACTTCGCATTTGAACAGTCAATAGCAAATACTTAAACTAATAACAAAACAGTAGCTGATTCAGAAGTGCCAGATTGTCATAGCAAAGTCAGAATGACCTCCTCTCCTAGGTTCATGAAACGGTCGTCCATAAAATGCTTTGCTGTTCTGTTGTAAGTAATCTTAAAGATTCTTAAATGCATCTACTTTTGGAAGGCCAAATAAAGTGCTATTGCTTTCGCCTAGAAATATACAGCGTCTCCCTGACATGGCTGCATGAACACTACTGCGGTTACTGAAACCACGCCTTCTTTCTTTCGTGAACATTTTGGCGGCATTATGCTAATATTATCACATAGTGACGTAGATATGTGGAGGCGTGTTAGAACGAGCCGCTTTAGGGGGGCGTGGCAGAGTCTTAACTTTGATAAAGAATATCTCTTTGGTTTTGAGACTTTAGTCTTTGCAACTTCAGGGCTCTTATCTATGCACAATCAGCTTGTAACACTCCAAAGAGAAAGGAAAACTGGAAATCGCATCATATGACCCCTTTAATTAATCAAATTGACTTTCTATCTCTATAGGCTCTCCTTGATGACCCACAGCCCCTCGTGCGATCTTCTGCAGTGCTGGGTGTATGTTCTGTCCTGGCTCGTTGCTGGGAGGTCATCCCTTCCACGATCATCACTGACCTACTGGAGAAGCTCATCCTGCAGCTGGCTAATGACACAAGCTCTCCAGATGTCCGATGCTCCGTGTTCATGGTAAAAGCCCGACCATCTATCAGTCACTTGAGAAAAGTGCAAAGTGATCAGAGAGAGATGGGGAGCAATTGCTTAACAGCTTTCCAGTTTTGCAGTGGAATGCAATTTACAGCTTGAGAAAGGACACTGTCTTCTGATGAGTGATTTTAGCTTGATTTAGTTATTTAGGAGCTTCAAACTGTAAAATGATTTTTAGAGGCAATGTAATGTATCCAATCATTAATTAAAAGTTCAGAGTTTAGCATATTCATTTTAAATGAATATGTTTACAGTTCATTTGAACTTTGTGCTTTTTTACTATTTATTTTTCATCATCATCAGTCTTGTTAAAGCCTGTTTGTTTGCTCTGCAGTGCATGTCTATAATTCTGGATAACAGTTTAAGTCATCCACTCATGGAAAAACTGTTGCCTGCTCTGAAGAGTAGCCTCCATGACAGCTCTGAAAAGGTGCGTGTTGCCTTTGTGGGCATGCTCCTCAAGATCAAGGCTGTACGGGCAGCCAAGGTAAGAAAAATATATGATTCTGAAGAAAAATAAATGTTTAAATCACATTCTGAGCCCTTCCAAGCTATAACTGAGACTTGTCATAGCACTTGCATATCATGCATATATGTGACCATGAACCACAAAACCAGTCTTAAGTCACTGGGGTATATTTGTAGCAATAGCCAAAAAAACATTGTATGGGTCAAAATGATCGATTTTTCTTTTATGCCAAGTAAAGATCATGTTCCATGAAGATATTTTGTAAATTTCCTACCGTAAATATATAAAAACTTAATTTTTGATTAGTAATATTAGTAATATGCATTGCTAAGGACTTCATTTGGAAAAATTTAAAGGCAATTTTCTCAATATTTAGATTTTTTTGCACCCTCAGATTCAAGATTTTCAAATAGTTGTATTTCAGCCAAATATTGTCCTATCCTAACAAACATACATCAATGGAAAGCTTATTTATTAAATAATCTCAATTTTCACAATTGACCCTTATGACTGGTTTTGTGGTCAGGGTCACATATCTCATTTTGTTGATTTTGATTGCTTCCATTGTCCTCATTTGTAAGTCCTTTGGATAAAAGCGTCTGCTAAATGTAAATGTAAAATAACAGATTGACATTATTTGACACTTTGTTCTCTCACCAAATTTGCTGTCCTTTGAGTTAAAATGCTATTACAAAAATGTAAAAAGTTAATACAAAGTATTAGTGTACAAATTTTTTGCCTATTTTTTCCCACTTTGTCATGCTACAGTTTTGGAAAGTTTGTTCCCTGGAGCACCTGCTGGCTCGATTGGAAATGGACTCTCCTCCTGTTTCCAAGCGAATCGTCAATCTCCTGTTCAACTCATTCTTTCCAGTCAACCAATCGGAGACTGTCTGGTGCGAGCGATGCGTCACCCTGATTCAGACAAACCCTGGGGCGGCTCGAAAGTTTTACCAACATGCTTATCTGTACACGGCTCCTGCTAATATAGGTTAGGTTGTTTTGGATACCCCAGTAAGCTTTCTTAAATATGAATTCTGTTTTATATTGTGTGTTGAGTTACGAGGGTTTAGTTTTGACATTTGGAAGTACAGTATGTGTCGTTCTCAGAAATGTCAACGTAAACTCACAGTGCTTTCTCTTTGTAGTCAAGCTGATGCTAGTGATCCGAAAGTGCCTGAATGTGTGCATTCAAAATGCAGGAGATGATGAATTTGCATCTAGCAATAAAGAAAACTGCACGGTGAGACTTGATATACACAGCTGTTTAAAAGTTTGGGGTCAGTAAATTTTTATGTATTTTTTCATATGTTTTTTTAAACAAAGTCCTCTTATGGAAACCAAGGCTGGAAATTTATTTCATCCAAAATACCGTAAGCAATAATATTGTGAAAATTATTACAGTTTAAAATTTTTTCCTATTGGAAAGATATTTTTAAAATGTAATTTTTCTGTGATGCAAGCAAATTTGCAGCAGTCATTACCCTGTCTTTCATGGTCACATGATCATTCCTGATATGTTGATTTTTGCCAAGAAACATTTTCTTCTCATTAAATGTGTGCCGTTGTGCCTGCTTATTTTTTTGTTTTTTGTGGAACCATAATACGTTCTGGCAAATTTAAAAGACCAGCATTTTATCGTTTTTTTGTAACATTAAAAAAAGTCTTTACTGTCTTTAACTTTACTTTACTGTAATTTCATTGCAGCCTTGTGAAAAAATTTTATGATATATACGACTTACGAAAAAGGAAAAGACAAATCTTTCAAATGGTAGGTATGTCATAAAAAGTCAAATATTTCTTCTCATCACTAAATCTCACTAATATTATTATTTAGATAATTAATATATTTTAAACAAAGAGAAAAGCCTGTTAATATTCAGATGAAATGTTTTCCACAATATCCTACAAACTGTCGAGCAATGATTGGGAAGTTCAGACAGATATAAATAATAATAATAAAAAGATCCAAATTTAGTTTTAAGTTTGTTAGAAAAATGTATCTTAAACTTCTAATTTAGCTAAACCTAGCTCTCCCCATGAACATAGCCATACAAGCTGGCATGGAGTTAAAAAAGGAAAATATAATAATAAAAAAATAATGATTATGTTTGTCATTGTCACTAGATGTTGGAGGACGTTCTCTCAGTGCAGGACACTGCCTCCATGGCCAGCCTGCTGGAGATTCTCGTAATTCTGTGGAAAAGTGTTCAGAAATCTCTCATGGCTAACCAAGATGCCTTCAAGTACACTACGTCAAAGTTTGCATCAGTTCTGCCCCAGTATCTTAAAATCTTTCAGGTAAGAGGCACATTCACACAGAGAACCAAAGGACGATTTAAAAAGCAAAGCTGAACACCGTAATCACACCCTTAAAGCTGATGCAATATGGTTGCAACATGACGCAGTTTTGTGTGTGCGCAGGAGGAACGGTGTAAAGCTCCTCTCATTCTTCTAGCCTCTCTACTTCCTGCCTCTTCTGTTCCAGCACTGAGGTTAGTAGGACTCTCCCCCTCAACTACCCATCTGTGCAGCTCACATTGTTAAATGCCCCATTTTAAAGCAGTAGAGCAGCTAAAAATGAAAACATCCCCTTGACATGAGACAAATCTGAATTGTCATTTTTCGAGGCGCTATTCCTGCAAAGGACAGTTCAATGAAGAAAAAAGCATTTCAAAATCATCTTTCCTGCTGAGTATCTAACACAGTCCGCATGGTGTCTCAGCCATCTCCCCAGAACAGCAGGTTGGCTTAAAAGCGAAATGCCAATTCTGATTCCTATTTGATCCAAAGGCGTTCTCTAATGCTGGTGGGATTGAGTGTGTTTTGAAGGCTTTAGAGCGATCTGTAGGGCTGTCTGGGTGTACTGCATGACTGTGTGTTCCTCTCTGCAGGAGTAAAGTGATGTCTCACTTGAGGAGTTTGAAAGCAGGCACCGCTGTGACAGCATACAGTCAGTCGGTGGAGTGTCTCTGTAGCTGGGGGCAGATCAGCCATATTGTGGAGCTGATAGAGAACTGGCTTGTGGAGGCCGTACCTGTGAGAGCGGTAAATGTCCTGTAGAGTGTCCATGTGGGGGTCATAAGGTGTTTAAGGTGTTTTCATATCCTCTATGATCACTCTCTTGTCAGCAAGGTGATGAAGATACATCTGGTAAAGTGCATTTTGATGGGCTGGAAGAGTCGAAACCAGATCTGGGCCTAGACTATCTGGATTATGTACTCCTGCACCCTAAAACCCGAGACTGTCTGTTCACGCTGCCACTGGATCAGATCAGACCACTTCATAAGGCCCTCGACAAATGGAAGGTACAGAGGTTTGATGATTACTATTACTGAGAACTGGTGCAAACATACTCTTTATGTGATATTACTGTCATTACGAAGTCAGTATGGTAATTGCAGGTTTTCACCAGTCTTGCTTTAAAGATACTGCTGCATTGAGCTGTTCAGCTAAATGACAATGTTATTATATTAGTCAAAGCTCTCTGAGCCGATAGAATAGGGTTGTGCCAATACGATAGTATCATGTATCGACGATAGTCAGAAATATCGCCACTGTGGCTGATGCCTTTGACGATATCAAGACGAGTATTATTATTGTTATTACTTTATTGTTATTATTATCGGGCTAATATTATTATCTAATTAATATTAGGGCCTATTTGTTCCATCATATTTCTTTTTACGCGTTTTTACAGTGCTGTGCATTATAACCAATCACACACTTATGAGCTTATGAATGCAATGGCCAATCAAAGGCGTTCAGATGAGTCTTGTTTTGTTGCTGAGTTCGCACTCGCTGACTGAATTCTGCTCTCTCGAGAATTCTCTCATCATAAACTACAAAGTGCAGATGTGCGTGCAATATAAGTACAAGAGCTTTATTTACGGTGATTTACATAGTGTAGATAGCTTCACTGATTAAAACGGGGGGTGGCGGTATAAAGTGCATAAACTCATGCTAGACTGTCAGTGATATGTTCTTTGATAATGTAACTGATGAACTGTAAGCATTATAATTAGTAACTTGGAATGTTTTTATTAAATTATCATGTTAAATACAAATTCAGTAATATTAAAATATTTATGACATGACATCCCTATGTTACTTGAACTAAAGTACTGAATATGTAGTTTCGGCTGCGTTTATCCTACCCTTATTTGTGTTTCTCTCCCGGCTAATGAATCTAAGGGAATAATTTTCCATGTAATTGTATCAGCGATCTCACAGTCTGATAGGATGATATGACTATGGAGCATATCGCCCAACACTACTATAAAATTGTTTTGTTCATGGGAGGTTGTATTTACTGAGGTCTTCAGATATTACATAAAACTTTTCAACCAGAAAACATACCCACTTTTCCAGATCATAGAGGCAGAAAAAAATATTAGGGTCTTTTTATGCTTCGTTCTGATCTGATTCCAGAATGTACCATCATTTTGGAGCTATTGTCATTTCTCTTTTGTATATATGTGTGCAGTCGCTGTTGTTTTCCTCTCTGAGTGGAGCAGAGGTCAGTGTGGCAGTCATTGAGACAGCGCTGAGAGCTTTTATCTTCCATGGCCGACTCTGTATCCATCTTCAGCACAAAGTGAGTGTACTGCAGTAACCCCTCTGCATTCAGTCTTTGAGTCTCTCACACTCCAAACAAAGCCAACATCCACTGAACACACTCACACAAGAGATTTTAAGATGTGAAGAGAGGTTTAAAGGAAGTACGTTTTCTGTCAGTACTTTAGCTATATATTCTTTAGCTATACAGTACAAGGGTACTTGTGATCTTACAAGGGTAAATAAAGAACTGGGGCTGGTTGCAGACTGGTCATAACTTTTTTTTAAATTCAGTTATGAAAATGTAGATTGGTCTTATTTGTATTGGAAAAATAAGACTGATAACCACTTGGCAACTGCTAGCGAGTTTTGTATAGTATTTTCTTTACTCTTTACTAAACTATGTCTAAAAATATATATTTTATGTATTTGAGGTCTGAGATGTGGGAAAGGTGAAGAGAGAGAGGGCAAACATTTTGCATTTTAAGTCGGCATTGCCGTCTAATCAGCCAATATGGTGAAAGGGTCATATGATGCGATTTAATTTTTTTCCTTTCTCTTTGGAGTGTTACAAGCTCTTGGTGCATAAAGAAGATCTGTAAAGTTGCAAAGACTAAAGTCTCAAATCCAAAGAGATATTCTTTATAAAAGTTAAAGAGTCAACCACACCTACCTAAAACGGCTCGTTCTAACATACCCCCCACATGTCTACGTCACGATGTGGGAAGATTTTCATAAAGCCGCCCAAATGTTCACCGCAAAGAAAGAAAGCGTAACTTTTTTTCTCGCTGTAGTATTGTTGCCGCCGCCCGCCATGTTGTGAAGACGCTATGTGTTTTCGTTGTGAAAGCGAAACTATTTCTTTTGTCTTCCAAAAAGAGGATGATCTCCACTTCCGCTAAGCTGGCGCTAGCGGTCTGCATTCCTGCGGCTCTCCCGCGGGACCCGACTGGATTTTTTGTGCTGCTGGATTAAATTCCCGAATAAAACGTGGTAGCGGTCGATAACTGGTGTAATTTGAACGGGAGCGGGTGGTCTAACAATATCCCGTTCCCGACGTCCATTTAGAACAGCATATCTGCGCTTTATTCTTATTGACCACCGGTACAGCCTGCACTTGGACTGTTATGCACGTGCTGCACGCATGCTTTAACGTCATGCGTTTTATTTGTGGGGTCTGTGCGCAGCATGTGCATAACGATGCTCAGAGCAGGCTGTACCGGTGGTAAATATATGGCCCTTAGACAGAACAGGCAGGTTGTTGATGATTGACAGAGCAGAATAAGGATGGAGCAAAGTGTGGATGCGCTGTCTTTGAAGGACGTTCAACTCGGTTTTGTTTATATTTTGCTTAGCCTATAATTTTAAATGAAAGATGTTGTATTTATTTATTTTTCTCTGCGACACTTTTCCTACTGTGTTAACAGAAAAATGTCAAACGAATTTAGTATTTTGACAAGACGAATAAAAATAGCTAATAGGCTATGTTTGTACAACCTACATTTATTTATTTTTTCTCTCTACGATACTTTTTTCTTATTGTGTTGTCAATGTTAAACGAATTTTATCCTGACAAGATGAATAAAAATAAGAAAAATACAAATGTTTTTGTGAATTAGATATTTTTAGAAGAGGGAAAAAAAATAGTAAACAATGTTTAGGTAGTTTGTCGAATCTTCCACAAGGAAACTTTTTTCCTGCGCGTAATGGTAGTATGGGGTTAAACATAGACACATAACGTAAACACTAAAATTGTTATAGTGGGGTCTGTCAAGTGCACATTCAATTGTATACCGATTATATCAGTTACAATAGATCATATACTGTGCAGCACGTCGTCCTTGACAAGACGAAGAAAATACATACAATTTTGGTGTCAGAATACACCTTTTATTTGGTAGCTTATCTCTCTTTCTTTTCATACGGAATTTAAAATGCGAGATGCTGGAAACAGAGCGAAATTAGCGGAACTTCGGGTGGAAGAAAATTATTCTAAGCAGACAAAGAGTGAATATATAGCGGGAGCCAGTGTGTGCGGAATAGAACCTTGCGGGAGCGTGACTAAAAAACAGTCCCGTGCAGACCTCTACCTGGAGCTGATCCGTGCTGGTCGCTGAGGAAATACTCCAACTTCGCACTGTCGATCGCCGGATCAGCTTTCACAATGGACGAAGCGGAGTCCAGCCCGGGTCACATGTGGTTGCCGCAAGCCCACACCCTTTCGTCGAATCCGCCGGCCGCGCCGTTCTCAAGCCCGCCCGCCACCGCTCACTCAAGCCCGCCTCCGCTCACTCAAGGCCGCCGTGTGTGCCGCTGTGTTTCGTTGTGAAAGCGAAAACTACTTTGTTTAGCCTTCCAAAAAAGGACACGACTAGAAATCAGTGGTTAAGTTGCATTTACAACACTGTTCAACCCAAAATTCAGATGTGTGCAGCACATTTTATTACAGTTTCCTGATCCTGGTAGTGTAGACTACAATGCCGGCTGTTCTGAGTCACGGACTGTAAGTATGTTTTTTATGTTTAAAGAATTTGTCACTGATGATTCAAACGCGAGTTTTGAGCAGTGTAGAGTAGCGTTTGTAGTTTGTAATTTCTCCGATCACAAATGCAGACATGGTTTTATGTTTACGCGGCGCAATGCAACGTGTAAAAAGACAGTATAAGTCATTATAATCCGTAATTATGTCCCCACTGGATGCAACAAATGCCTCGTTTATAATGGGTTTTAATGTTTTTGTCTCATCGCTCCGGCCGGACAGGGCATCATCACAGTATGGTAATGGGCGTAACATTTCCGTCACACTCTTGACGTATTCGGCCAATCACAACGCTCTGGATAGATGGCCAATCAGAGCACACTTCGCTTTTCGGAATGATGAGCTTTGTAAAAATAGACACGTTTCAGAAAGGTGGGGCATAGAGGAGAAACAATAATGTACAGTATGTGGAAAATAATGTTTTTTGAACCTTAAACCGAATAAACACATTTCATAACACCAAATACACAAAATAATGTTCTTTTTAGCAACATCATATGACCCTTTAAAATGGCCTGCATAGCACTTCATGGCACGGTAAGATGTTTCCGGTTGGGGGTGCTGTGTGTGTCCGTGTTTGGTGAGGGGGGGCTGGTTCACTTACGTCGGTGCTGAAATTCGCGTTTGCGCCATTATCTCCTTGTATTAAAGTTAATCTTGTTCGCATTCTGTATAGTTCATGTCTGAAACCATGCGCCAGCGTCACATGTTCATGAGGATTAGGCTAATCATCCCATATAGAAAACATCACAAGTAAAATTAAAGATAAACATGGGTTTATTATAGCCCACTTACAATTTACATTTCAGAGATCATTACAAATATATTAAATGCTAAAACTGAATAAATTTAAATGAACAAACTTGGCGTTGCATTTGCAACTATGTGAAAACAGGGGGTGCTGCAGCCCCCTCAGCACCCCTACTTCCCACGTCCCTGTAGCACTTCATCTTTTATAACATGGGATTTTGACTAAATATATTCAATCTTGATTTTTGCAAAATGTTGCAACAAGATGTGTGTTTTTTGTGTGTGTGTGAAAAATTACAGTTTTGGACATAAGGTAATAAAAAATATTTTAAAAAATACCTTAAAGTAACTACAAATGAGCATGTAAAGCAGATATCTTTAAAAACAATATTCTGTGTGGAGCATGCCCCCGATCCGTGCAATGATCTCACCTTTTTCCCTCTTACCTGTTTGCATCTCTGTATAATAGAGTATTGATGATTTATGGCTGTCCTATGCTGAACTGTGCAAGTGGTTTTCATTGGACATGACTTGGATTTTGTTAACTGCAGATCAAGCAGTGGTTGCTTGTATGGCCTGTAAGTTCACTTTTAGTTTGTACAAATAAAAGTCATAATCAGCCCCTCTTTCTGATCCTACAGTACCCAGAGGAGCGGGAGTTCCTCAAATCCCTGGAGCATTCTGTGTCCTGGGTAGAGAAAAGAGTCCTTCCTTTCCTGGCCAGCTCCAGCAGTGAGCAACAATTGTCTTTAAGCAGGAAGACAGTAGAAGTGAGTGGCATGATCAGTGTGAAAGTAGTTTGTTTTTTTTCTGTTGGTAATTTGTCAATTTAAATTGTCATAATATTTAACAATATTACCTGTTTTTTTTTGTTTTTTTTTTTATCAAATAAATGCAGCCTTGGGGAGCATAAGAGACTTAATAAATGAAACTATATCTAACATATAACTAACTAAGCAAAACACATATATACAGAATGAAACAAAGTAAGGAAAAGAGAGAGAAGAGTAAAAGAATGGCAGTATTTTACATCAATTAACCACAACCTTTGAAAATCATCAAAGAATCAAAAATCACCTTAAAAAGGGACTGAATCTTAACACGCATCTAAATAATTGTAAGCGGTTACTTGCATTGGTTTTTCGATTGCTGAAGAAGAGTCTGGATGTGGTAGATAACGGAGGTCTTTGATGAGTTCGTTGGGAGTGAGCTGGAAGTTTACTTCTGGGTCTTCTGAAGATAGGAAAAGTTCACAGCGAATCGAAGTTACTTGAAGATAAAAACTGCCGGAAAATCAAAACTCAAGAGGAAAATCTTGAGAGTCTTGGAAAAGTGTTGTCTCAAACGAAGAGGGTTTTTCTGAGCAAAAATTATTTTGGGCTAATCACTTTTGAGGGTTCCTATCCACCCCCGACTTGGGGTGGCTTAGCCAATACCAGGCGTGAATTTTTGAGCAGGAGAAGTTTACTTTGTTTCTCTTTATGGCCCATTTGCATGTTTATGGCCGGTATGGAGGATTGGTGCAGTTTTACCCAAAATAAAGTACAAATCGTATGATGCGTTTCACAATCACATACTGTACATCATTGTTTGAGGAATAAAGAGCAGATAATATTGATACCAACAAACAAACATTTAGAATAGATTAAACCAAAGATACATCCATACACCTGAATATCAGTGTTTAGGGCTTTAACTAATACAAATAACGAGTGGTAACTCAGCTAATCTAATAGGGAAACGTACAACACACATGCAATTACCATATATATTTGTAACTGCTAATTTAGTGTCTAAATAGAGTAGTTCCTTTACTGTGTGTGTGGGTGTGTGTGGGTGGGGGGGTGGGGGTGTGTGTGTGTGTGTGTGTTTGTTTGCTTGGTCAGCCAGGCCCATTGGTGCCTGGCCCCGGGGGTCATTTACGTCTCTTTGGAATGTGTTTGAAGTTCAATGGGGAGACGAGAGTGGTGAAACTGTTTAGCATCTCCTCGATAGTGGGGGGGACCATTGGACATTTAGCACCCATATAAGTGTAAAGTCTGTGACCAGGACTGTAATTTATATGCAAATGTCAAAAGCTAAAAGGGGTCTCTTAAGCCATAAAACCCAAAAGATCATGCATGATTCTACGCAGACACTACAAAAAATTATTATACTTCAAAATATTGTTTTCCTTGTTGAAATGATAACACCACATGAACCTAAATCTTAAATTAATTCATTGCTCAAAATGAATGTGTAGACACACATGATTTGCATTAAGGTATATCATTTTGTTTCCCTTTTCGCGTATCATTTTCAGAGTTTGTTTACAGTGTGCAAGGATGTGCTGCGGTTTCTGTAGGGAACCGTGATTTCCAAGACCACGTACTTGCAGCCTTGTGCTTCTGTCCTGCAGACAGGGATACTCTTAAGTCTTTATGCGATGTTGACCTATTGGATTTGTATTATAAACTGACAGATTTGGTGGGTTTATTCAAGATATATTACATGTTTGCCTTTTTCCACAAAAGTTTACAAGAGGAGTGCTGCATCAGCAGTGTTTTCCCCTGCAATTATATTAGGTGCGGCCCCCCCCCCCCTTGCAGGTCAAGTTTAATTTTAAGGCTACTTAATTTTGTTTCTCTATAGGGCCAGATCACAACAGAAGTTATTTAAAGTTACCTTTCCTATAGAACAGGTCTATACTGTGTTCTTTTATTAAACAAACTAAATGGCCTTATGTTATTTATCTTATTTACACAACGGCGTGTCATTTCTGTCTCTACGTTACATGGTCGCGCTCTCTGCATTGCGTACAGCGGAGTTCCGCTCCGATTCACACACACAAGTGAGCACACTCCCACTTCCACTAGTATTTGTGAATATTTAAGCCGCAAAACGACTATTTAAATGTGAATTGTGTGTGTTAATGAATGGCGCAGACGCGCGCTTTTGTTTACTACTTGTACTGTAGCGCGTGTGACGCTTCCGGTGATATTAACATCTGCCTTCTCACTAATGAGGACATAAATACATGAACAACATCTCCAGAACTGCTCTGAGAGTTACTTCATGAGCATTTGACTGTTTCATTTGAGTAAAACTATCCTCATAATCATATATATAATTATATTATCTATACACCTAAATGTATGGTACACGGCAACCCATCAAAATAAAGTTTGTTTACTTTAGACATTGTGGCAGAAATATAGGCTTTACTTACTATTGTTCCTAAATGTAACGTAAGGGCCTACTACTATGCTAAAACAGAATTTGGTATCCATAAAACATAAGGTTGGAAAAAATAAACATTTCATAGGGCCCTAAACATGTAATTTGTGTTAAACTTTTTAATAAATTGATGTTAAATTGTTTAAGTTTCAGGATTTTAATTAATTAATTATACATGCTTTTTGATTAATAAAATTTAATTTAACCATTAAAAAGGAGTCCAAAAATTTTAAACGGGGAAAAAAACGGAATCGATTTTAAAAATGAACATAACCGCTTTAAAATTTGCCCTTTTAGTATGTCTGTGTGTTATGTTGTAGAGCAAAACGTCCGTTATCGTCAATTTATATTTACAAGACCTCGTTTTATTCCTAAATTGAAAAACCCCATTATATAAACCCATAGGAAAATCTCGAGGGAACCCATGGCGAATTAGTCTTCCAGGTATTGATGTCTTAGCTGCAGCACTGTATAGCGTAATGCTTTTATAACAAATCTTCTGTATGTGTGTTCATTTAGAGAAAGGATACGTGTGCATCCCTCCTGTGCTCGCTCTGCTTACTGAGGTGGCACAGGCCTGCCTTTCCCATAAGCCTGAGGAAGATCAGGAAGATCAAACATCCCTCACTATCCGCATTTTGACCAACATCTTCCAGAAAGTTGTGGAGATCATAGCACATCGTCTGCGTAAAGACAAGGAAGAGGGGCAGGAGGTGAGGTGTTAGTGCCTTCCTCAAATACACTTTCCATTTCCAGATGTTTCTGAATGTGTTTGACAAACGTGTGTGCACATGTACATATTTAAACTCAATTTAGTCTTGTTAAAATTTGACTGACATTTCTGCCTGACGACATTTTATTCTGACACTTTATTTTAAAAAGCCTTTCTTTATGTATCTTTAGTTGTGTTGCTCTTCTGAAGAAGCTCTCTATGACTTCTTGCTGGTGACTAAGTTTACAACTGAGAGGTCAGAGTTCATCACAGGAGTCTTCTCATCACTCTGTGCAGCAGTTATTATTGATATCAGTCGCACCTTGCAGAAGGTAAATCTGCTAATTGTTTAGTTTATTGTGCTGTTTGATGTATGTATGGCATTTCTCCTTTTTCTTTTTAATTGAAAGACTTGTTGAGCTCAAAGCATTTCTTTTACTCAGATGTCGTCTTTAAATGAGTTATGTAAATAAGAAATATTTTGTTTTTGAGACCGACGTTTTTTTATGTTTCTTCATGCAGATCTCTCCTGTGGAAGAGGTGTTGACTCCAGAGACGGTTAATGACCTTCCACCTCTCTCGAACACCATACTCAAAGTAATGCTCAGATCACCTGCTGTTACCAGGTAACATTAAACACCAGCTAGAACTAAAAGCCTATGTTCATACTTAAATTGAACAATTCTAATCATTTTCTGGTATGTTCTAGGTTTTTTCTATCTGAAATTAGCTCCTCCATAGAGTCAGAGGCCATCGATAGTATCACACAGTGGGCTGCAGTTACACACATTCTGACCATCATCAAACAATGTGAGTTTTTGTTACTAATTTTAGTTGTCGTTAAAGCCCGTTCACACCAATAAAGATAACAATAAGTATATTAGCATCTGCACCAACAGACCATAACATCGTTTACTATATATGCACACTGCAAATATGTCATCTGCCACTTAAAATACTCAAGCTCTGACTATCAAGAACAACTATCAAGATTTTATAAAAGTTTTTTTTATAAAATCCTCTGAATACATGATTGTTTTCACAATTTCACAATTCACAATTTTCACAGTTACCCTTCTGCTCTGTTCATTACAGCTGATGCATTTATTGTGGAGTTCAAGGAAATTGCTTTGTCTGTACGCAGACAAATACAGAACTATTACAACATCACTGCTGAAAACTCTGACAATATACAGAGGTAAAAAATGTAGATGTCATATTGTGAAAGCATGCTGTCTGAGTCCTATATACAATAATAGCTGTACAACTGTTCATGTTGTTTTGCTCTGTCTCTCAATCTTAGGACCATCTATGAATCCACTGTCAGGATGCTGATTGATATCCTAAATCAATGCCAACAACCAAACAGTTAAATGGGCAAGCTAATAGTTTCGAGCTTCTGCATACTCCCACAAAATCCTTTATTTCTTATTTTGTACTCTCAGCTGTATACTTACTGTCTTGGGTGTTTTTTTGTTTTCACTCTATATTACAAGAACATTCACTTTATAAACAAAACTTCCATAAAACTTTGTCTTGGTTCATTTGAATCACTATTCATTTTCTTTTGTACAGTTTCAAATGCAACCGTGTTTCCATTGCATATAACTGTAGGTTATAATCTTATCAATCTTTGCAATTCTATTTTTTCTCTCCATTTTTTAAGACATTTCAGTGAATCTGGTTTACCTTAAGACGATACTTCTGTTTAAGGTGTCTTTGATGAAATACGTCCCTCCTATTTACCTTTTCTGCTTTATACTTAGATCCAAATACTGGGGTGTGATGTGTTGTTATACTTTTCCCTATTAAACCGTAGAAATGTACAGACAATAATTGCTAAATGTACTCTGAGATATGAATATATAATTGAATATTTTTTCACCATGTCACAGTCTAAAATCATGGTGTGAAATAAAGAAAAAGCACATGAGATTCAGACTGATTTGTTAGAAAGCGGTGTTGCTTATAACTAAAGTGAAGTGTGCATAGACAGCAACGCAACTGAAATGTTCCCAAGTCCAGAAACGTAGCAAGGAGATCTGTAAAATAATCCATGTGACATCAGTGGTTCAGCTGCAATTATATGAAGCTACGAGAATACTTGTGCGCAAAAGAAGAAAAAAAACGACTCTATTCAACAATTCGTCTCCTCCGCATCACCCTGGTGCCATTTTGGAGAATATCCGCTGAATGTAAACCGCGTATGCTGTTCTGTGTCAGCTTTTGCGCACAAAAGTTGCGTTGCTGTCTATGCAGGGTCAGACAGCTCTCAGATTCCATCAAAAATATCTTAATTTGTTGTCCGAAGATGAAGGAAGGTCTTACGGGTTTGAAACGACATGAGGGTGAGTAATTAATGACAGAAGTTTCATTTTTGGGTGAACTATCCCTTAAAAACACGCACTTTTGTTTTTTTTAATTAAAAAAGTTAGGACTACAATAATACACATGAAAACAAAACACACACAAAAAAATATTAAATATGTACAAAAAATACAAATACAGCCAGGGGGATGGGCTAAACATCATGTAAATGTGTTAAAGGACTTACAAATGGAGAAAGTCTTAATTGCTTTCTTATGTAAATAAAAATGGTCTCAACATAAATTTGAATTTCTTTTTCAAGAACCAAAAATAAAGGATTTTCTTTACTGTACTTACACTTATACACTACTGTGCTTATACGTACACTTTTATTTGAGGGGATATTAGTGAAACCAAATAAAACATGTTCTAAGCACAAAGAAAAAGTGGGGTCAATGTTATCAATTATAAATCTAGTCAAATCTTTCTAGTCTTCAAACACGCACGTGGAGAAAGCGCACGTACTCGTGACGTCATCGGCCGAGGCGGGGCGCTGACCGTGGTGCTGAACGCGCCTCGCGCATCTCGGAGTTGAGTACAGGATACTGGGTACCAGAGCTTCACTTCTCTCACTATCCTCCATCTCAGTCGCCTCTGCCCAACTTCCGCTCTAATCACATCACCCCCTGAAACGCGAGAGCCGCTATGCCGAATTAACGAGAGCTGTTTGGGCTCGACGGGAGGATGGCTTGTGTGCGCGCGCTGCTCCTCGCCTTGCTGTCTGTCCACGCGCTCGCCGCTGCATCCGCGGACAGGAGACTCGGTAAGTTAGTTCAACACGACACCCCAGCAAGTGTGTGATGTTTGTCGCTCTTACCTTTGAAATAAGCCAACTTGTGTTTGTGTATGTGTGTTTTCCTCGAGTGCAATAATGAGGTTAATCACAACGGCGGGTTGGCGCGCAGAGTTTGATGTTTTTTATGCAAATTAGCGGTTCGTTTATAAATGTGTGGACATAAAGTCCTTCATCCTTAAGTTGTGAGGTTTTACAGCCCATTAGTGATTTGATTCTGGGTCACATGTACCTCAATCACCATCCTTGTTGCTCCTGGAGCAATTTCCCCAACAACCAATCATATTTCAGGGATAGGATATATAAAGGGATTATACACTATCAATTTATAATTTTCTTACTGCACTCTCAAAAAATAAAGGGTTTATGGTAGTACTTTAAGGGCACATAATACTATTCAAAGGTATAGTATGCACCTGTTACTGGATGCATGTTTCTTTTTTAAGGGTGTATTCACACCTGTCTTGTTTGGTTTGATTGAATCAAACTCAAGTTCAGTTCCCCCCTTGGTGCGGGTCTTTTGGGCAGGTGTGAATACAGCAATCGCACTCGGGTGTGGACCAAACAACCGCACCGAGACCCAGCTGAAGAGGTGGTCTCGGTCCAGTTCCAAGCGAACTTGAATGGATGAAGCAATGACCTTAGGGCACATGTGGTTTTGTTTACAATTTCTAGTTCACTTGCAAAAAGGGCAGTGTGAAAGCAAACCACACCAAACAACCAAAAAAAATAAAAAATCAGCATTGTATTTGGTCCGGACCAAAGCAAGTGAACTATTGGACTTTCCTGGTGTGAATACACCCTAAGTTAGGCTCATCACCCATAACTCCTTCAAAAACAGCCAGAAACCTTGGAGTTATGATTGATGATCAGCTGACTTTCTCAGACCACATTGCTAAAACTGTCCGGTCCTGCAGATTTGCTTCATTCAACATCAAGAAGATCAGGCCCTTTCTTTCGGAACATGCTTCACAACTACTTGTTCAAGCACTTGTTCTATCCAGGCTGGACTATTGCAATGCTCTCTTGGCAGGTCTTCCAGCCACTTCTATCAAACCTCTACAATTAATCCAAAATGCTGCTGCACGATTAATCTTTAACGAGCCGAAAAGAACGCACGTCACACCTCTGTTCATCAATTTGCACTGGCTACCAGTAGCTGCTCACATTAAATTCAAGGCATTAATGTTTGCCTACAAAACCACCACTGGCTCTGCACCCCTTTACCAAAATTCATTACTTCAGAATTATGTGCCCTCTAAAAGCTTGCGTTCGGCAAGTGAACATTGCTTTATTGTGCCATCCCAAAGAGGCACACTTTCACGGATTTTTAAATTAAATGTTCCCTCCTGGTGAATGACCTGCCCAACTCAATCTGAGGAGCTGAGTCCTTACCCATCTTCAAGAATCGGCTAAAAACATATCTCTTCCATCTTTATTTGACCCTCTAACTTTAGCACTCTCTGTTCTAATTCTATTCTTTATAAAAAATAAAAAAACTTGCCCCTTTTTTTTTGACTCTATTTATTTACTAACTGCTTGTTTTCTTAAAAAATTAAAATAAACACTTGCTTCTCTAATCTTTTTGCATTCTATCTATTTGTTTTCTTTGAATTTATTATATAATTATAATTCTGACTTTCTGACTTCTGATTAACAACATAGCAAAAAAAAAAAAAAAAAAAAAGGCTTTATAAACTGCTTGCACTATTCTTTTTCTATTCCATCTGTTTTCTTTTTATTTATTATATGATTTAAAAAAATCTTGCTATAGCACTTGCTTATCATTGCTCTTTTGTTGATTTTGATTGCTTCCATTGTCCTCATTTGTAAGTCGCTTTGGATAAAAGCGTCTGCTAAATGAATAAATGTAAATGTAATGTGAGGTACTGTCCCAGTGATGAGCTGAAGGTGCAGTTTTTGCATTTTTCTGACAGTGTGTTTTAGTGGTAGATAGTGATAGCTGGAGCTATGGTAGGATTGTTGTTCCAGGACCTTAAAAATCTACTGATCCAGTAACATGTTCTGGTCCTCAAAAGGAAAAAGGGTTCATATCTGTGTTTTAGGACAGTTACCTCAGAGCCTTGTTTCCTTGAGCATGCAGAGCACATAGGTCGCTAGACAAATGGAAGATAGTTCTAGTGCCCCTCACTGACAATGGATTACATAATCTCGTTACGGTTCGTTAAAGCATCTTGGCAGTCTTCATCTTTCAAAGGCACAGACCGAGAGCGAGAGCCAGCCTCAGCTGGGAAGGACCCGGCTCGAGCTGTAAACAAGCTTCATGAACCGGTGCATTCACACATGGATAGTGAGGGAGCTTTGATCATTGAAGACATGAATGACTGCAAACTTTATTAAAGACTGGAGCCTTCAAAGACTTGGGCTGGTTTGTCTGTGACATTTCCAACACATGCCATGTGCATCGAAATCTTGTTCTTGGTCAGAGCTGTGGCATAGCGGGTAGTGCAATAATGTGCTCACTAGAATGCAGGTTTGAATCTGGCTTGTGTCATGTTAAGTTCGCTTTCCCAGTCTCTCCCTCTCACCAGCAGTCTTTTTATGGACTTATTCACTTGATCATGTGGATATGTTTTAGTTATTTTGTGAGCATTTTAAATATTCTGTCAGGGCTGATTTATATTACATCCGTTGTTCTGAAAGTTGAAATCATTGTTTGCAATCTAAAAGCCAAATCAGACTAGGCTTGTAATGCTGGTTCTAAAGTTTTTTCTAGAATGCACAATGTGTTACTAAATGATTTGCAAACACTCAGCTGGGTTTGCACAGGATCATTGTTGTTAAGTAAGCTGTGGTTTGAGAAACAATGCATCATGGGAAGAGTACTTAGAAGCAGGCAATCTCTGTGGCTGGCATATGAGGTTGGCAAAGGCTGGGATGAGTGAGTTCTGTGAAGCCCTGATGAATAGAGCAGTTAAGCATCTCGAAACAGTCTGTTGGAGGCTTATATATCACTGCATTCAGACTGATTCTGGGTCTGCAACTTTCTCCATCCTTATTTTTTCTCAGTTTTTTGATCATTCTGTATGAAAATATCTGGTAACACCATAAAGCCTGATGAAGTCTGTGTATTTTGCTCTGCTCCAGGTGTGTGTTCCGGGTGTGTGTGTGTGTTCACTGCTGTGTGTGTGCACTTTGGATGGGTTAAATGCAGAGCACTAATTCCAAGTATGGGTCACCATACTTGGCCACATGTCACGCACTTTTTGTATTCAAAGATTCAAAGGAATAATATATATATATATATATATATATGATATATATATATATATACAGTGGGCAAAAAAGTATTTAGTAAGCCACAAATTGTGCAAGTTCTCCCAATTAAAAATATGAGAGAGGCCTGTAATTTTCAACAAAGGTATACCTCAACTATGAGAGAAAAAAAATCAGAAGAAAAAAAATCCAGAAAATCACATTGTAGGATTTTAAAAAAATTAATTGGTAAATTCCTCGGTAAAAAAAGTATTTGGTCACCTACAAACAAGCAAAGATTTCTGGCTCTCACAGACCTGTAAATTCTTCTTTAAGAGGCTCCTCTGTCCTCCACGCGTTAACCTGTATTAATGGCATCTGTTTGAACTTGTTCTCAGTATAAAAGACACCTGTCCACAACCTCAAACAGTCACACTCCAAACTCCACCCTGGCCAAGACCAAAGAGCTGTCAAAGAACACCATAAACAAAATTGTAGACCTGCACCAGGATGGGAAGACTGAATCTGCAATAGCTAAGCAGCTTGGTGTGAAGAAATCAAATGTGGGAGCAATTATTAGAAAATGGACGACATACAAGACCACTGATAATCTCCATCGATCTGGGGCTCCACGCAAGATCTCACCCCGTGGGGTCAAAATGATCCCAAGAACTGTGAGCAAAATCCCAGAACCACACGGGGGGACTAGTGAATGACCTGCAGAGAGCTGGAACCAAAGTAACAAAGGCTACCATCAGAAAACACACTGCTACGACAGGTCGATGGAAAACTCTAATCCTGCAGTGCCAGACGTGTCCCCCTGCTTTAAGCCAGTATATGTCCAGGCCCGTCTGAAGTTTGCTCGAGCGAGTTGGATGATCCAGAAGAGGATTGGGAGGATGTCATATGGTCAGATGAAACCAAAATAGAACTTTTGGTAAAAACTCAACTTGTCGTTTTTGCAGGAGAAAGAATGCTGAGTTGCATCCAAAGAACACCATACCTACTGTGAAGCATGGGGGTGGAAACATCATGCTTTGGGGCTGTTTTTCTGCAAAGGGACCAGGACGACTGATCCGTGTAAACGAAAGAATGAATGGGGCCATGTATCGTGAGATTTTGAGTGAAAACCTCCTCCATCAGCAAGGGCATTGAAGATGAAAATGTGGCTGGGTCTTTCAGCATGAAAATGATCCCAAACACACCACCCGGGCAAAGAAGGAATGGCTTCGTAAGAAGCATTTCAAGGTACTGGAGTGGCCTAGCCAGTCTCCAGATCTCAACCCCATAGAAAATCTTGGAGGGAGTTGAAAATCCGTGTTGCCCAGCGACAGCCCCAAAACATTATGCTCTAGAGGAGATCTGCATGGAGGAATGGGCCAAAATACCAGCAAACAGTGTGTGAAAACCTTGTGAAGACTTACAGAAAACGTTTGACCTCTGTCATTGCCAACAAAGGGTATATAACAAAGTATTGAGATGAAATTTTGTTATTGACCAAATACTTATTTTCCACCATAATTTCAAATAAATTCTTTAAAAATCCTACAAATGTGATTTTCTGGATTTTTTTTTTCATTTTGTTTCTCATAGTTGAGGTATACCTATGATGAAAATTACAGGCATCTCTCATCTTTTTAAGTGGGAGAACTTGCACAATGGGTGGATGACTAAATACTTTTTTTCCCCACTGTATTATCTAATTAGGGTTGAAACGAGATTTTCTCGGTAATAAAATCGCACCGTACAGTTCTCCACACACGGTTCGGCATGCACTACAGCGGTTCAGCTTAAATCTGACAATGCATCTGTAATATGGTTTGTTAGAGTTCGGCTAATGCATGTTTCTGTTGATGGATACAAATTCTGGCTTCCCAATACATTACAACAAGAGCGATGAGAGAGAAAAATAAACCAATACGTGGACAAACCAGTCACTCTTTGTTCAATGCGAGTGCTGTATGCTGGAATAACTGTCATTTATGCCATCATCACGTGTTGATAACGCAGGTGAGACCTGAACAGCACACGTTGCTATCTGTGTTTAAACTAAACTCATTTAAGCCTGGCCAGTTTACATATTAAAGACCCAGAAGACGCGAACTCGCGCGTGAACCCACGTCTCAGAAGTATTGTGCTTGAATGGACAAATTCACACAAAAATTATGTCAAAATGCCCGTCTTGGTGAGTATCCTAGCAGACATAGTCGGCTGAACAAACAGAATCAGTGCACTGGATCAGTGAGTTCTCTTAAAGTGACAGCACTTTCTTAAAGTTAATTAAACAGCAACAACACGGAAATCACTCACTGCTCTTGATTGAATAACTTTTGTAACTTTAATAAGGAATAATTGTTAATTTATACAGTCAAATATTTGTGCAATGCTATGTTACATTTGATTACTTTATTCAATTTCTGTACCTAAAAACTGTTAGACCTACCTAAAAAACCTGAAAAGCACTGTTTATTTTATTTGTATCTTTGCTCTATTGCATTTATTTGTGCTGTTGCTTGTAGTTAGATTATTCGTTCTTATTTTCTTTATTTTTATTTGACAATATAGTTTTTTCCCTGAACATAGCACATACCGAACCGTACCGAAACCGTAACTCTAAAATCGTGATACAAACCGAACCCTTGGTAAGTTGAACCATTGCACCCGAATCATAGTATATATATATATATATAAATATATATATAATAATATATTAACATTAAAAGCAACATTAGAATGTGTTTTGGCAGCTAACAAATAAGTTAGGATGAAGCTCAAAATTAATAAAAAAACTAAAACAGAAATAAAAAAATTAACCTAAAATGTCATATTTAAAATGAAAAAAAAATAACTATAATCCTTTAAAACGTAAGTGGATATAACATGGTTTACATTGTGTTTGTTTGAATCATCATACTCTTAAATGTCATGACATACTGTTATAATTATTTCATGGCATGGACACAATGTGCCCCCCCCCCCCCCCCCCCCCCCCCATGCTGGATTTTTTTGGACAGGAATTAGAGATTCCAGAGACAGAAACAGAGTGAGTCAGACTTGTCCTGTGAGAGATGCTAATGGTCAGAGGTTCTGAAACTTTTATTCTTAGGGTTTTGTTATAGTCTATAGTGATGGTTGAATTCGCAATCAGTGTGTTTATGTACACACAGAAGCACATTGTTATTTTTAATAAGTCCCTTTGTGTATTATGTTTACGTCATCTAATGAACATGATATAGGAGATGGTAATTTCCCTGCATTCTCTTCAGCAGCTCCATGAATTTCCTGTGAGGAGTTGGGGAGCGTGGGAGATGCTGCTCATCTCAAATGTACAGGAAGCAGCAGAGGTTCAAACTGAACTTTTTTTAACAGAGCAGATTATTTATGGCTCATTTAGAATCCCTGATGCTTCCTGTACATTTGAGGTGAACAATATCACCCACGCCTGACACACCTAGCTCAAGATGACAGAAGATCTGGCATTTTCAAAAACAAATGACTGGCAGTATTCTTCTCTACTGTCACGTAAAAGAATATTCCGGTTCAGTACAAATTACACTCAATCGGTAGCATTTTCAGTAGCTTTTTTTTTACTTGTCCTTTTCTTTAAAAATAGATCAAATCTGGGTTATTGTGTGTAACTTAAATTGGAAGTGAATTGGGCCAGTTTGTAAACATTCCAGTACTCACCATTTCATTAGTGTAGGCACAAAATGTAAACATTATGCATGTTAACATGATTTTCACTGTAAAAAATGATTTGCAATTTGAACAGTTAGACTAAAAAATCTATGATAAATACCTGTTAATTGGTTGACAGCACATTCCATTATTATATACACTGTACAGTGAAGTTTGTATCAGGACATTACAGTACAGTTTTTGGAAGTAAAAAGGACAAGTCATCTTATAATTTACAATAAAAAATGTAAATTAGCATTCTCAGAATTCTTTTTTTATTAAAAATGTTTTCTGCTTATTTTTTTTCTTATCAGTTTGTGTACATTAGGGTTTTATGTTACATTTTATGTTGATAAATGAGTGTTTATTACATTATCTTAATGTCATGTGTTTTACAATCATGGTATTTTGTTCCCTTTCAGTCAGTCACTCTCGACGTCACGTCGGTTACCGACGAATTGGAATCTCACTTTGAGAGACCAATCTACTTTGAGTGTAACTAAACAAGCCAATGCACATTGGCATGCGATGATTGCATCCAGCTGCCGCTGATCACAGCGTGAGCATAAAAAGGCAGCAAGTGCAACGCATACGAGCTTTTCGCTTCGGAGCCTAGCGACAACATCGTTCTGCTCCAGCCAGTGTCTTCAGTGTCTACGAGTTTGACGCATTCTTGGAAGCTTTCTGTGTTGGCGGACGGCGCTTCAGCGGTGGTCGTTCCTTTGTCGAGTGGGTTGCACACTTCAGGCTGCACTACCCCCTGTTGTGCTGCAAGCGGCCATCTCCCCTGTGCGCCTCAGCACATAAAAGAGCATTTCCCTGAAAGAGCCAATTTCTCTAAAAGAGCTCACACGGGTGCGTCTTTGTAAGCCTGTGCGTTTCTGGATGTGGTCGTTACCTGGCGCCGGGTGATGGTCACGATCGCTGCCTCACGTGTCTGGGCATTAAACACGCTGAGGTGGCATTCGTGGATGAGTCATGTTCCCATTGCGGGAAGATGACCATCTCGGAGCTGTGGACCAGGCTTCGTTACAGCCAAGGGGGCAGAGCTCCGTTGCCTCTGCCGTGATCTAGAGTTCGTTCTGGCGGCTGCCAGGCAAGGACTACTTCTGGCAGTAGCACGGGTGGTTTGAGGGTAACAGTGATGGCAAACCCTCCAGAGAACCAACCCTCGGGGGACCATCACTCCTCTAGTGCTTCGCAGCCAGTCGAGCGGCCAAAGGAATGCGTTGGGCTCTCTTCAAAGAGTGTACCAGCGGTATCCTGCAGTGCTCCTCCTGACGACCGGATGTCGATCACTGCATCTCCAGAAGGATCTTTCTGGAGAGGAAGATTCGGCAGCGCTGCCGCCCTCCGGGACGGTGGCAATGCCTGAATCGGATCCAGAGATGTCGGCTATGCTTTCCCGGGCCACCGAGAGAGTAGGGCTTGAGTGGAAATCTCCACTGCGTCCCGAGCCCTCAAGGTTGGACGATTGGTTTCTTGGGGTGGCTCGTGCTGGTTCTCAGGGCCCCACTCCAGTGCCTTTCTTCCGTGAAGTGCATGATGAGATCGCTGGGTCTTGGACGGCACCTTTTACTGCCAGAAACCTGCCTGCTGGTTCCTCCTCCCTCACCACCCCCGACGGTGGTGCAGCTAGGGGGTATAAAAGGGTCCCCCCGGTGGAGCGGTCGGTAGCAATGCAGTTGTGTCCTAAGACCACCTCCTCCTGGCGGGGAAACCCGTCGCTCCCCTCCCTGTAGGCATTCGTCTGGTCTGACCGGTGGTGCTTATACGGCTTGTGGAGAAGCTGCCTCTGCCTTACACGCTTTGGCGTTACTGCAGGTTCTTCAGGCTAAGTCACTGAGGGACCTGCACGAGGGTGGTGATGATCTGGAAGTTCTGAAAGAGCTCAGAACCGCTACTGACCTCACGCTCCGAGCGACAAAGGTCACCGCGATGTCCACGCTTGTGGTCCAGAAGCACCATCTCTGGCTGTGTCTGGCAGACATAAGGGACGCCAACAAAGTACAGTTCCTCAATGCCCCTGTGTCCCAGACCGGCCTCTTCTGCGACGCAGTCGAGAGCTTTGCCCAGCAGTTCTTGGCTGTCACAGAAGCAGACTGAAGGCGATTCGAACTCGCCCCGCGGGCGCTGCTGCCATCCACCCCCTCATCCCCCATCCTGCTCATCACGAGGGCGGCTCCCCCGCTCCCGCACTGCATCCGCAGAGCCTCCACCAGCAGCGCCGTAGAGCCATTTGTAGGGCCTGCCTCCCCTCCCCACCCGTTCAGGCCCCCGTCAAACCTGGCGGTAAGCGGAGGAGCAAACGGTCCTGAGACGGGTGACCCAGAGATGGAGGGATCTGCTCTTTGGGAGATGGTGAACGCACCACTCCCACCCCCGGAGGAGGGCCGGGCGGAGAATCTTTTTTTTTTTTTGTCCCACTGTTGGCCTCACGGCCGACGGTACCCAAATTCTCGACAAAAGAGTAGTTTTCTCTATCTCTGGGTCCCAGGAGGGCACGGAGAGCCGCGGACGGACCAACACCAGACCACACTCATCCTCCTCTCTCGCCAACAGGCAGCAGCGGGCGGTTCAAGAGCATCAACAAAGGCCCTACTCACTCACCCTCTGCCAAACTGTGGAACCAGGTAAGCGTTGCACCGCACCCTCCCGAGTTGGGTCCCTGCGTTCCACTTCGATGCCCCACTGCGGGTACGGCGGTGGTTCCGTTGGTCCCACTTGTACGGTATCTGGGAGCCTGGCTAGCGCTGCCCAGCCCGTCTCGCTGGCTCCTTCTGACCATCAGACTTGGCTATGTGATTCAGTTCGCCCGGCGTCCCCCCAATTTCAGTGGCATCCGCTTCACGACCTGTCTTGCGTGCGGAGATCGCAGTCCTACTGGCGAAGGATGAAATAGAGCCGGTCCCTCCAGCCGATATGAATACAGGGTTTTACAGCCCTTATTTCTTTGTACCCTAGAAAGGCGGTGGGTTACGACCGATCTTGGACCTGCATGTCTTGAACCGGGCCATTCACCGGGTTACCGTTCAAGATGTTGACGCAGAAATGCATCTTCGGGTGCATCCGTTCCCGAGATTGGTTTGCAGCGATCGACATGAAGGACGCATACGTTCATGTGTCGATCCTTCCGCGCCACAGACCATTCCTGCGGTTTGCATTCGAGGAGCGGGCATACCAGTACAAGGTCCTGCACTTCCGGCTGTCCCTGTCGCCCCGTGTCTTCACAAAAGTTGCGGAGGGGGCTCTTGTTCCTCTCAGAGATCAGGGTGTTTACATCCTCAACTATCTTGACGATTGGCTTATACTAGCACAGTCTCGGGTTCAGTTGTGTGAGCACAGGGATCTGGTGCTTCGGCACCTCAGTTGGGTCTTTGGGTCAACTGGGAGAAGAGCAAACTCTCCCAGATGCAGAGGATCTCTTTTCTCGGTATGGAGTTGGATTCGGTCAAACAGACCGCACGCCTCACAGAGGAACGTGCGCGGTCGGTGCTGAACTGCTTGAATTCGTTCAAGGGCAGGACAGCAGTCCCACTGAAACTATTTCAGAGGCTCCTGGGGCTCCTGGAGCTGCTTCATATGAGACCACTTCAGCACTGTTTTCATGGCCGATTCCCTGGTGTTCGGGAGCGTGGCACTCCCCATTTCCAAGTTACACCGGCCTGTCGCCAAACTTTCACCCCGTGGTCAGACCTTACGTTTCTCCGGGCAGGAGTGCCCCTAGAACAGGTCTCCAGGCATGCTGTGGTTTACACGGATGCCTCCACCACCAGCTGGGGGGCCACGTACAACAGGCACACAGTGTCGGGGGTGTGGACGGGCCCCCAACTGCACTGGCATATCAATTGCCTGGAGTTGCTAGCGGTGCGCCTTGCCTTCAACCATCTCAAAGGGTGCTTACGAGGCAAGCACGTACTAGTCCGCACGGACAACACTGGGGGTGGAAAGGGGGGGAAAGAAAGAGGGAAGACGACCGTTGCGTACATCAATCGACAAGGTGGTCTATGCTGCCGTTACATGTCGCAACTCGCCCGCCACCTCCTCCATTGGAGTCAGAAGATTCTGATGTCACTTCGTGCCATTCACATTACGGGTCTGCTCAACCGTACGGCCGACGAGCTGTCACGAGCTACGCTCCCGGGAGAATGGAGACTCCATCCCCAGACGGTCCAGCTGATTTAGAGACGTTTCGGAGACGCTCAGGTAGACCTGTTTACCTCTCCAGAAACATCTCACTGCCAGTTGTTCTACTCCCTTACCGAGGGAACACTCGGCACGGATGCTCTGGCACACAGCTGGCCGTGGGGCCTTCGCAAATATGCATTTCCCCAGTGAGCCTTCTTGCACAGACATTGTGCAAGGTCAGGGGGGACGAGGAGCAGGTCCTGCTCGTGGTGCATTATTGGCCCACTCGGACCTGGTTCCCGGGACTAATGCTCCTCGTGACAGCCCCTCTTTGGCCGATTCCTCTGAGGAAGGATTTATGACTCAGAGACAGGGCACCCTGTGGCAACCGCGTCCAGACCTCTAACCATGACCCCGTGGAAGGGAAGACGGTAGGGAAGCATGACCTGGTCATCAAGTTCCATAGGGGAGCGAGAGGTTAAATCCTTCCCGGCCCCTCTCCATACCCTCTTATACCCTCTTGGACCTGTCCGCTGGTTGCTTCCCACACTACATCATGTCCCTTTTTTAGGGCCTTTGCAGTCCAGTTGAACAACGTTTCTTCATGACAACTCTGCTCCTCACTGCTTTGGCCTCGGTCAAGAGGGTAGGGGACATGCAGGCATTTTCGGTCGACGTTTCGTGCCTAGAGTTTGGGCCGGCTGACTCCCAGGTAATCCTGAGGCCCCGCACTGGCTATGTGCCTAAGGTTCCCACTACTCCCTTCAGGGATCAGGTGGTTAGCCTGCAAGCTCTGCCCCCGGAGGAGGCAGACCCAGCCCTAGCTTTGCTTTGCCCCATCCGAGCCTTGACATCATGCCCCCAAAGCTTTAGGACCTCAAACCAGCTCTTTGTCTGTTACGGAGGCCGGTAGAAGGGGAATGCTGTCTTTAAGCAGAGGATGGCCCACTGGATTGTTGATGCCATCACCCTGGCTTATCAGGCCCAGGGTGTGCCCTGCCCGCTCAGGTTGCGCGCTCACTCTACTAGGAGTGTTGCATCCTCCTGGGTGCTGACTCGTGGTGCCTCGCTGACAGATATATGTAGAGCTGCGGGCTGGGCGACCCCAACACATTCGCTAGATTCTATAGCCTCGTGTGGAGCCGGTATCCTCCTGTGTTTTCACCTCAAACGGGTAGTGGCACTGAGAGGCCACGGTTTAGTGTCGGCTTGACCCAGCCATGGACTTTACCCATATGGGATTCACTTAAGTCTCAACATATGGAACCCAGCCCAACCCAATTTATTAAGACAAACAACAAATAATTATTTGTTTTAACAGTCAAACACAAAATAAAAAAACAAATATCTCATTTCTAATGTTTTATATTCAGATTAAATAGGTCTGAAGTTAGGCTGGAACATGAATCACTATCATATTTAGTGCGATATAATTTTTTGTCATATGATTTTTAAACACCTTTCCGATATTTCGATATACATTACCAGTTTCCCATACATTGATTTATTTGTGGCGTTTGACTTTCGTTGAATAAACATGAGCACTGCACACTTCAAAACTTCATCACGCGCGGGGTTTTTATTTATATGAATGTATCTCGAATGAACGACTGTCTTCAGAAAAGTTGATGGCATTTCAGTTGATCTGATAGTAGCATTCATGAGCTCGGAGCTTCTTCTTTGATTACAGCCTTACTGGGGCAAACCACTAGTTTTAATCACTCTAACACGCCCCCTGCTGCAGAGAATTAGTTTTCATTTTATAACCCGTCTCCAGCAACTTTCCAGTTTTTGTTTTGTGTTCAATTTTTTTGTCTTTCTGCAGTTCTCTGAGCATTTTCAATACCCTTTTTCTGCTGAAGTCACATGTGTTTCACAATCTATAAAATATACGACACTACACGCCTACACTACCATCAAAGTTTTGAACAGTATATTTTTTAATGTTTTTAAAAAAAATTTTTTATGAATTCCTTCTAGCTCACCAAGTCTGCATTTATTTGATCCAAAAGTACAGCAAAACAGTAAAATGTTGAAATATTGTTACTATTTAAAATAACTATTTTCTATATTTTAAAATGTTAATTTATTCCTGTGATGTAAAGCTGAATTTTCAACATCATTACTCCAGTCTTCAGTGTCACATGATCCTTCAAAAATCATTCTAATATGCTGATTTGCTGATTATCAATATTTAAAACAGTTGAGTACATTTTTTTCAGGATTCTTTGATGAAAGAATCCAATGCAAAAGATAGTTTGAAAAAAAATATTTCAGTTAAAAATAGTATTCCAAAGAAGAAAGAAAGTCATACAAGTTGAAAACAGCATGAGTGTGAGTAAATGAGCAATCTCATTAGGTATGTCTATTTTTGTTGGCTGTTTCGCAATGAAACTGTCATGAGAGCCTCGTGAATCTCTGAGTGTCACTGCTAATCGTCTCAGTGTGAAATCTGATAGTTTCTGAAGCACTGCCTGAGCTGAATGTGTCTGTCATCCCTGTCCTGTTTTTGCTAGATGAGCTTTTGTATCTGCGTGTGGTCTTGTCATCTGTCTTTGTTGGAGTGTGAGATGGAGAGAAATTCCTCCTTTCTGCTTATGTGTGCAGACACAAGCTGTTATCTGTGAGTGTATGCCAGCATTCTTTTAGCACCCTGCAGTGTCTGGCATTCTGGCACACACAGGTAACCCAGACTGCAATTATAACACACTAAGTAGTATGTGTATGTGTGTGTGTCTGCTTCTCTCATATATTATCTGTGGCATAATTATCAATTTTACTGATTGTGTAAATAATCAGTGACTTTTTAAATCTTGGCAAAGATTTAAATATCATCCATCATGTGATGGCGTCACCCCACCTGCTGCTATTTCAAGTATGTGCTCTGTGTAACCAGACCCTTTCAGCTGCCATAGAGTCTTTACATTATACACATCTTAGTTGGGGTAGACGGCATATTTAACTTTTTTGTGAATGAAAATTATGTGAGTTTTGTCTCTGTGTGTGTGTGTGAGTGAGGTCAACAGGAACCGATTAAACATACATGCTTTAGTGTTGTATATCACATAAACAACTGAAAGCAAACTTTACAACTTTTTGAACGCACTGTACTTCTTACAGCTTCATTTTCATTTGCAAAAACTAAATATGCCACCTTCCCTGTCTAAGGTCCATTAGAGTCACTTTAGCCTAGACTAGCATTTCTCAACCATAAAATAACAAAGACTGCAACCATGTATTCATTTTTGAGGTGAGAAAATATAATAGTTGAAGAACTGGCCATTGAAAAACAATATTGGTTGACTTTAGAGCTTAGTCATGGTAGGGCCATATTTAATTTTTGACAGGAATGAAAACCAGGCTGTGAGGGATAGAAGTACAATGCGTTCAATAGATTGTACTGTTAAGTAACATTACAGTTTGTTCAGCTGATTAAACATCTTTCCGGAAGAAAAACGTTCAGTACACAAACTGTAAAGATTACAAATCTGTCCCTCACATCCTTGTTTTCATCCATGGTAGACCTGCCTAAGGTTTATTCATCTGAATGTTGGGGATTCCCTCAAATGTCTACTGTGGTTAAAAATGAGCTCACACACTCATTTGAAAGGGCATTAAGAAAAGGTCAAATCATAATTGATGGCAATGACTAGTGTTTAAAGTCAGGAAACACATCCATATGTTCAGTTTATTAATGGAGAAACTCCCTGTAGACATCAGGTGAACAGACCGTGATGTATTTTCAGTCTTCATGTATTCCTAGAGTTCCATCATGCTTGCTTAAACAAAACTGTGCAATGATGTGAATAAGTATTATGTAAATTCTTGAATTATTTCCCTAATGACCTAGATGTGGACATGCTTTTCACAATCCTTTCCTAGCAGATCATGTATTCCCCCCATTGACCTACATACAACTGCAAGCAATGCAGCAGATGCAGTTTCACACATTAGGCTATGAGATATTTTGTATTCAGTCCAGAAGTTTCCTGAGCTTACAGATAGTGCCATATAGTTTCTTCTGCAGTTAACTCAACATACATATATTTGTAGAAGGAAAGCAATGAAAACCACTAGCACAAAACGGTTTCTCATGCATCACAGCCCAATGCCCAGGTAGACAACAATTTCTCAAACTTAAGCCTGGCTGTGCATTTTATTTCATTTCTCATCCAGCCCAGCTCGTAACTTTTGTATTTTTCATGAAAGTTGAAGAATCATTATGTATATGTTGTCAATAGCAAGAGAGCTTAGGGATCTTTTCTACAGAATGGCTAAGTAGCTGGACATTTGCACTTTTTCCCTACTCAATGACTTACTCTAACAGGTATTACTTGGCTGTTCTGAAATATATACATGATACACAAATACATTTTACATAGGGAGAATCTTGAGTAATATTTTGGGTTCAGTACAAGTTAATCTCAGTCAACAGCACTTGTGCCATAATGTTGATAAACCAAACAAACAAACAAAAAAATCGATTGAGCTTAACTTGTATTGAACCCAGAATAGACCAACTGGCAAGATATAGCAATTGATTAAATCCTTTCCTACTTCTCTTACATACATGTACGCAACAAACTGGTCCTGAAACACTCTCACCTCTATCTGACAGTTAGTTTTGGTATTCGGGCAGAGTGAGTGGTCTCACATGTCCTTATTGATCAGCGCTCATGTCTGAGCATGTGAATTGACTTGGCTAATTAAAATAGTAGTTCTCTCTCTCACACATTCCCTTCGTTGAGTGTCACTCGTCTCCGTTTCATCTCTCCCTTGGATTTTGACAGTCTGTCATGTGAGTGCTTGTGTCCACGGGCATTTTGTCTCCCTAGAGAAATAGCTCTGGTTTACTCCAAAATAAGGGGAAAATCTCTCCCTCCATGTCTGTTGTCTTCTATTAACCATTTTCTTTCCTCTCTCTCTCCCTCTCCCTCTCTCTCTCGTGTATACATCTAAATCATTCAGCAGGACAGAGGGAAAGGTCACACTGTCTATTCCTGATTCCCATAGTCCCACCATGTCTCTCACATCTTTAATGCATACTGATAGGTTGATGCTTGGAGCCCCCTAGTGGGTAATTGCTTTCAGCTGGACCCACCTTCACCTGACACTTGGTTCAACAAAACATTTATAGATTTATTTATAAAGTCTTGATTGAATGTAGGAATGCATGAATTGTTTAAAATTTGTGACATTTGAGGATGTCTAATGTTTTTCAGGTTTCACACCCATCCAGAAAAATGTTTGCTTTGCATAAATTCCCACTAACAGCTATTTAATCAGTTTCAACTCCCGTAGAGAATTATGCTTATTATGTTTATTCATTTCAATTACCAAGGAACTATCCATGTGCAATTGTTTTTATATTGTTTTGTTCTTTTAAGATAGCTTTGCTTGCTCTTGGGTCGCAATGAAATGTGTTTTCAGGACTTATTATTGAGAAATACATGACTAAAGAAAAATGCATATATTTAAAGAACCTTGTTCTGACTAGTGATGGAAGAAATGCGTAAATAATCTACTTAAAGATTTAAAGATACCTTGATGAACTATTACTCCATTTTAAATGTAAGTATTTCTTATAAGCTTCTAAGTACAAAACTGCGGTTTTTACACTTTTTTAATAGTCATTGTTCCATGTAATTATACATTTTAGTACTGAGTAATATTAATTAACTGCATGTACTTATATGGTTAGGGTTAGGATTCAGGTTTGGCTTAGGGTTACTTGCCTGAAGGGCTGGACGATATGAGCAAAATTTATATCACAATATATTTCTTAATTTCAGTCGATACGATATAATTCCAATATCGATATGAACACTACTAAAAAAGCCTCATTAAAACTGGCAAGAAAGGCCACAACAGATGTCTGTACCTACAAACTTATGAAAAATTAATTTGACAAGTCTATGAAACCTCTTTCTATAAAACACAAATAAATTAATGTTCACCTTTTATTTGTATTTAGCCTTCATACAAACAAGAAATGTGAAATCACTGTCAAATAAACATCTGACTCACCTTATTAATTATTAATATCTTTAACTTGAAACTATAGGCTAACATACACTACATCCAAAGTTTGGTATCAGTAAGATTTTTAATGTTTTTTTAAGAATTCTCTTCTGCTCACAAAGTCTGCATCTATTTAATCCAAAATACAGCAAAAGCAGTAATATTTTGAAATATTTTTACAATTTAAAATAATTGTTTTATATTTTAATATATTTTAAAAATGTATTTATTCCTGTGATTTCAAAGCTAATTTTTTAACATCATTACTCCAGTCGCATGATCCTTCAGAAATCATACTAATATTCTGATTTGCTGCTCAAATCAGTTTTTATTTGTTACTCAACTGTTTTTTAAATATTGAAATCAAGGCAAATCAGCATATTAGATGATTTCTGAAGAATCATGTGACACTGAAGACCGGAGTAAGGATGCTGAAAATTCAGCTTTGATCATAGGAATAAATTACATTTTAAAATATGTTCAAATAGAGAGCAGTTATTTTAAATAGTAAAACTATTTTTAAAAATTTACTGTTTTTGCTGTACTTTGGATCAAATAAATGCATGCTCGGTGAGCAGAAGAGACTTCTTTAAAAAAAAAAATTCATAGATTGAAGCCAATGTGCTCGCCAGGATAAGAGTATGAAAAGTGCTCTGAGTTAGCTGCAGAAAACAACAAAAAAATTGACAACCAACCAAAACGTTGCTGGCGACGTGCTTATTATTGAAAATGCAAACTCATTCTCTGACAGCAGGAGGCGCTTTTAGAGTGATAGAACTAACGGTTTCTCCAGTAATGGCTGTAGTCAAAGCAGCTCCGCTCATGAACGCTTCTTAAATTGAAAATGCCATCAAAACTTTTCTGAAAACAGTCGGTTCCCTTCAGAGATACATATAAAACACCCGCGCCACGTTTTGATTTTGAAACGTGCAGTGCTCATTTTTATTCAACGAAGTCAAACGCCACAAATAAATCAACGTATGGGAGACTCTGGTAATGTATATCGAAATATCGGATGTGTGTTTAAAAATCATATCACCGTTACTGAAAAAAATTATATCCCTATCATATATATACAGTGGGTACGAAAGTATTCAGACCCCCTTAAATGTTTCACTCTTGTTATATTGCAGCCATTTTCTAAAATCATTTACTTTAATTTTTGTCCTCATTAATGTACACACAGCACCCCATATTGACATAAAAACACAGAATTGTTGACATTTTTTATTAAAAAAGAAAAACTGAAATGGTCCTAAGTATTCAGACCCTTTTGCTCAGTATTTAGTATAAGCACCCTTTTGATCTAATACAGCCATGAGTTTTTTTTTGGGAAAGATGCAACAAGTTTTACACACCTGGATTTGGGGATCCTCTGCATTCCTCCTTGCAGATCCTCTCCAGTTCTGTCAGTTTGGATTGTAAACGTTGGTGGACAGCCATTTTTTTAGGTCTCTCCAGAGATGCTCAATTGGTTTAAGTCAGGGCTCTGGCTGGGCCATTCAAGAAGTTGTTGTCACAGAGTTGTTGTGAAGCCACTCATTTGTTATTTTAGTTGTGTGCTTTGGGTCATTGTCTTGTTGGAAGGTAAATTTCGGCCCAGTCTGAGGTCCTGAGCATTTTGGAGAAGGTTTTCGTCCAGGATATCCTGTACTTGGCCGCATTCATCTTTCCCTTAATTGCAACCAGTCATACTGTGCCTGCAGCTGAAAAACACCCCCACATCATGATGCTGCCACCACCATGCTTCACTGTTGGTACTGTATTGGACAGGTGATGAGCAGTGCCTGTTTTTCTCCACACATACCGCTTAGAATTATGGCCAAAAAGTTCTATCTTGGTCTCATCATACCAGAGAATCTTAATTCTCACCATCTTGGAGTCCTTCATGGGGGGGTGTTTTTTTTTTTTTAGCAAACTCCTTGCGGGCTTTCATGTGTCTTGCACTGTGGAGAGGCTTCCGTCGGGCCACTCTGGGGGGGGGGCCTGGCCATAAAGCCCCGACTGGTGGAGGCTGCAGTGATGGTTGACTTTCTACAACTTTCTCCCATCTCCCGACTGCATCTCTGGAGCTCAGCCACAGTGATCTTTGGGTTCTTCTTTACCACTCTCACCAAGGCTCTTCTCCCCCGATAGCTCAGTTTGGCTGGACGGCCAGCTCTAGGATGGGTTCTGGTCGTCCCAAACGTCTTCGATTTATGGATTATGGAGGCCACTGTGCTCTTATGAACCTTAAGTGCAGCAGAATTTTTTTGTAACCTTTGCCGATCTTTGCCTTGCCACAATTCTGTCTCTGAGCTCTTCAGGCACTTTCTTTGACCTCATGATTCTCATTTGCTCTGTGAGCTGTAAGGTCTTATATATACAGGTGTGTGGCTTTCCTAATTAAGTCCAATCAGTATAATCAAACACATTTGGACTCAAATGAAGGTGTAGAACCACCTCAAGGATGATCAGAAGAAATGGACAACCCCTGAAGTTAAATATATGAGTGTCATAGCAAAGGGTCTGAATACTTAGGACCATGTGATATTTCAGTTTTTCTTTTTTAATAAATTTGCAAAAATGTCAACAATTCTGTTTTTCTGTCATTATGGGGTGCTGTGTGTACATTAATGAGGATTTTTTTTTTAACTTAAATGATTTTAGCAAATGGCTGCAATATAACAAAGAGTGAAAAGTTTAAGGGGGTCTGAATACTTTCCGTACCCACTGTATATTGAATTATTGTCCAGCCCTACTTGCATGTAATCATGCATAATTTATTGTTATTATAATAGTAGCATGTACTGTCACAATGCACACCTTAAAATAAAGTGTTACCAAAACTGCTTACTTTTGTGTGTACTTAGGAATCAAAAAGTAGAAATACTGATTTATTTAGACTATTGTTCTTTGCAGTTTGATATAATTAATTTTTGAGTAATACTCTTCTCTGAGGATTGAGAGCTGTGTTATTATCGGATTGCTTTTTGACAATTAACTATGCATGATTTGCAAATATGTATAAGAGCTGTCGCTCGGGATTTTTCATTCTGGTAGTGTGTTAGAATTTGTCACTGTAGAGTGTTTAAGTTTTTAATATTCTGCTGCAGTTGTCATCAGTGATGGATCCTGGTTCAGGGTGGCAGTGCTTTCTCCCCTACACTGCTCCTAAACATGCAGTCAACATCTTAAAAAACAAAACAAGAATCAAATTTGGGCAGTTTTCTGAGGAATAAAATGCAATCCATAAGTCTCTCCAAGAACTCCTGTCACCGATTCCTTCAGTAACTCATAATATCCCATAAAGGCTTTGAGGCATAATATTCATCTATGGAGTAGGATATTTTTAGCACCTTCAGGTTTCTGATAAACCCCCAATGATGTTGAGTACTTTATTATTGTCCACCATCACCATTAATTCTTTCAAGTCAAGATTGTTGGATAGGTAACCATTGCTATGCCTCTGACAATGCTGACATTACAGCAGTTTCAGTGGGTAAACCATAGTGTTCATAAACTTTATTAGATTCTGTCCTCTTTTTACACTGAGAGGGAGGGCCAAATTGAACATAATGTATGTGGGTGTGAGAAGATTACCTATATGTGAAGTGTTTTCACAACAGTAACATTGTCTTAATCATCCCTTATAGATGGCATGATATATTAAAAATCAAGCAAAAAGCTTTCATTTGTTAAAGTATTTTCATTCAAATATGACTTATTTACTAGGCATCCAGTGTTATTTTGAACAGCTTGGTGGCTTATAGCAAACCTTTTAGTAAGAAAAGTCTTTAAGAAACAATATTATTAATTAAAACAATTATGTTATGATCAACATAGATATACTATCATGCTCATCATCATGCTCATCTTTTTTTTCTGTGACTATTTTCCCCTTTTCTGAGAAAACAGGCATGGCTGGTTTATTAAAAGTTTTATTGAAAGTTTTTTTTTTTTTTTACCTTTACCTTGAATGAGGTGGCTTTTTAATGAGACTCAGTGAGCACAAAACTCTCCTGTTCAAGACACGCTATTAATTTACACTCGGGTCATGTACCCTGTCTGTGTGGCAGAGTATGCAGCTGAAAACAACGCTGCTTCTATTCCGTTCCACTCTCATTTCCCCCTTCTCTCTCTCTCTCTACTGCCCCTTCCATTAGCTTTTCCTCTCTTTTCTTGATTTGCTTCTTTGCTTTACCTGCCAAAAGCCCATTTAGCAAGGTACACCAAGGGACAGTGTGAATCTGAAAACAAGCCAACATAAGTTTGAAGGAAAAGAGAGTTGTGTCCTTGACATATATAACGATTGATGGTAATTGGAGGAGAAGAGATGGTGTCTCTTAATCAAATTTCTCCTATGCTTGTACACACCTAAACTGTAACATAGAATTCCTTCAGTGAAATAAAGATCTTCATACACTCGGGGAAAAAAAATGCACAACAGCTTGTCACTAGGGTAGCACCCTTAAAGGGACGTCTTCGTATCTACATACCACTAAAGGGTGCCTATTTGTATTTAAGAGTAGTAATATAGTCATATTATTAGTATTTTATAAAACTGTTACTTCCAGTCCTTTATTCTGATTGGTCAAGAGCTGTATTTTATTCACAATAAAGCATGGCGATGACTACATCATCCAACGGTTCTGTGTTTTTCATAGCAACATAAACAATCAATGTAGCATCAAAACTGTTCTATGTATTATGTATTTCAGCAATGTTAACTAATTATTTATATAATGAATTATGAGTGACCCCTGCTGGCGTTATGTTGTGTCATTCACCTTTAATCTTGAGGCCACACCCTTCTCACTGAGTCATTGATATATGCATAATATGTCTGAGTGGAAGCAGGGGCGTCATATAAGAATCTTTGGGGGGGGGGGGGGGGGGGGGGGGGCGTCAGGGAAACAACAGCAGCCACAATCGCACTTAAGTTTTTTTTTTTTTTCCCTTTTTATTCGAAACATTCCCAAACACATTAAATATATCGATTCTCACCTTTACAGATGTTGATCTATAGTGGACAATGGTCAAAGTAACCTAATAATGTAATCTATTAACTATGCATAAAAACCTGTCTGTTTACTTAAGTATCAGATATGGGTGTCATGCCATAACATAGTTTTAATACGACTGACTTTATATTTAATGTGAATTTAAAGGTGAAAGTAAGGTGAATAAAAACCATTGGAAGGTTAGACTACTATCATAAACTTTCATTGTACCAGAAGAGGATCAAAGAAACACTTATATTATCAAAGAACATTTCCCGGACATTCTAGAGTTCACGCACTCTCAAAACTCCATTAAAACATGAAGTGTTTACACTGTGAAAGAATATCTACTTTATTTATACCACAATCTGCATAGTGCTCAACCAGAGAATTAGCCAGAAAGAGGAATTCAGTCAGCGAGCGAGTGAAAAAAACACTGGCAGTTTAGCGAGGACTCATTGGAACACCTCTGTTGGTCATTGCATTCATAAGCTAGTTATAATGTGCCGTACAGTAAAAAACGCGTCTGTCTATAGCTCAGCGCCAGCC
Organism: Sinocyclocheilus anophthalmus; assembly: GCA_018155175.1. NCBI lineage: Eukaryota > Metazoa > Chordata > Actinopteri > Cypriniformes > Cyprinidae > Sinocyclocheilus > Sinocyclocheilus anophthalmus. Next base: position 547,590 of record JADLZN010011434.1, read on the forward strand.
AGCGAACGCCGATTTGAATTAGCAGTGTGATTAGGAAGCATGCCTGAACGATGAATCAAGGCTGGTATCAAATATACAAAATATTATTCGGCTATTTTTTGTCTTTTGGAAGCTGCATTCAAAATTCACTTGGCTCAAAAATCTGAGGGGACACGTGCCCCCTCACTTTGAATGGGCATGATGCCTCTGGTGGAAGCCCAAAGTTTCTGAAGTGCAGAGGAAGGCTATTACTGTATGTATTCGTTTTCTTTTTCAGGTATGATACTGTATGTCCATCAGTTTGCATTGTAATGACGCTTGCAAACTTGCACTGTGTATTAAACATAGATCTGTTTTAAACTAAAAAACAGAAAAACAGATGTTTTCTTATGCTGAGAGATAAGCAGATGTATGAGTGCGAGAAAATATCATATATGGTGTTGAAAAACTGTTTTTGTTTGAGCTTCATAAGATTACACCTAGGAAAATTCTTTTGCCATATACTGTCACTGTCAGGAACTTTTTTTATGGAAAAGCAGCATTTAACGAATTCAAAAAAGTAACATATCAATACATAAACTCTTTTTTGCATCGTGCCTAACAATACCCTTCAGCCGTGACTTATTCACAGTAAAGCATGGCCTCTCACACCTTGTTACATAAAGTCATTATTTGCACTCTTCTACTATGAACCATTTAGGTGTTACGAAGGTGTCTTTTTGATGGTACTACACCAATGAAAATGAAAATAAATTTTTTTTGCATGTTTTTTTTCCTGAAAGAAACTGACCTTCATGTGCCTTTATTATTATTTTTTCTCATAACTTTATCTACTAATTTTGAAGAAAAGGAGCCATAGACCTGCTTCAGAACTCATTTCAATTAAGAATCAATTAAGATAAACAATACCCATGACCATTTCAATGGAAAAAAGGCAATGAAAACACATTTCTTACAGCCATAAGGAAGCACTGGAGGCCTATAAGAACACTGCAATTTGCATTATAAAAAATCTCTCCCCAATGCAATTACTGTAGAGTTATTTTAGAAGTGTGAGTGTTATAAACATTACAGTGCCATTTAATCCAGTTCCAGAGTCCATCTCTGAATGGGTTTGTAGAAGCGAGTGTCTGAATTAGGGCAGTGATTGCATGGGGAATACTGAAGATGGGGTGCTAGAGGTCAGGTAAATTCATCGGCCGATTTTGAAATGCATCCCCAGGATGAAGTGACCCTGAAAGATGACAGATCTGTTTCTGTGCTTGTTGATGGAATAAAACATCTAGACACTTTCCTGAACTATATGATCATTTTTAGCACATTTATAGCTATATAACATTTCTGAGAAAGATTTTATGAATTATATTGGTTATCTATCTCAGTAGCTCCTTAGATCTGACCCTAATCCAAGGCATAGCACTGAATAAAGAAAGTCGTATGTAACAAACTAAAACCCAAAGAGTTACTTTGAAATGCTTTTGGTTAAAAAATAAATCCATGTAATTCCAAAGGATCCATAAACCTTTTACATGTAGTCACCATCCATGACCACTGCTTGTCTGAAGCTCGTAAGTTGAGAATGACTTTATGCTTAACACTTAAAGGATGTAAAAAAAATAGTAGAGTGGGTAATTATATATTTTAAATAAAAATAAAAATATATTTAATCAAATATGTTTAGGATAAAATCTCATTATTTTAGCTATCACACAAATATGTCCAGTAGGTTTAGAGTTTTATTATCATATGTGAGTATGAATAATGTCTGGAAGTATTTGTTAGTACTTCATACAATAAGTAATAGAATGATTTTTATTTATTTATTTACAATAAAATGGTATTAGGAACATATAGTCACAACACTTTCATAAATATAGCAGCCTATATACAATGTTCTATATTTATAATATAGCTTTTTGGTAACTGTAATTAAGGCTGTTGGTTGTTGAATGTCATAATTATACCTATATAAATATTCTGAGAATAACAAAATGTGTATATAGCAGTTAGTTCAGTTTACATCCTTATTAAAGTTGTCTACAGTAATACCAGGACAAAAATGATTAAACAAGTCCAATCATAAGTGAATAGAGTCCCCTACCCTCCATGGATCATAGTGAATTAATGATTCAGAGTCCAGGTCACTTGGCGCTGGTTATTTTTAACCTCACCAAAATCCATTTTCACACCACATGTAGTTAAGGCAGTAGAATTGGTATGGAATGCAAGCGTTTTTAGCACCTGGGTCATGCATATAAACTGTTATTTAACATAAAAGATGGAATTTAAGTGTGTATAAATTTCCCAGCCTGAATAAAACACTAATGCACGCACAGGTCTGCAGGTTTGCTTTAATCACCGTAGAATGGGGCTTTGCATTCACTGCTATTGTTGTGCATCCTCACAGACTGAACCTCTGGGGAAATGAGGCACTGTGTGAGTGGTGGGAGGGTTAAAATGGATTCCTCATAAAGATGTCAGCCTGTAGGCTTCAGTCAAAGCATCATGCTGTGGGAGGGGTGAAGAGTCAGATGTGCTCAGCACCTGGTGTGTTTCCTGTAGCTCGGAAGGAAATTTGCATCAGACACAAGCACATTATGTAATCTGTGCTAGAGTGTTGCTTGCTAGTTGAAGAAAACTGTAGAATTAAATAAAAGTTTACATTTTATTTTATCTTTCTATTTGACACTGTACTGGTGCAATTGGCATCTGAGGGTTTCTCATCTCCATTGAAATGTGTTTTATGAATGCTTTAAATCAACAAGCTCTTTCTAAATTAATGCTGAGTGAAACAGTTATGTCTAAAAGCATGTTTTTGTAAGACAGAAGTAAAAAATCCCGTTTATTCCCTTAGAGAAATTGATTTTTAACGATAACTTGTAAACCTTTAAGGACAAACCTACTGTGAGCTGTGAAGTTGTTAATCGATGGCATATGCTTTCGTTGAAGCCAACAGTTAGCATTATTTTAAAATATTTTGTAAATAATTGTTTAACAGAGGAATTCTTGGTGAAAACAGCCATTACCATGATTCTGCAAAAAACTTAAACTTTGTTTGGAGTACTACTTGTGCACAATGCCCATTTTTTTTATTAAGTCTAAAATGTGTTTTAATATCACTATTGATGAGGACTGTATCATCTTTGAATAATATCAGTCTTTAAAAGCAAGATATTTAAAATGTACCTGAAGTATACTTGCAATAGCACAATCAAATATATTTCAGTATATATTTAGTTGGACTTCAGCACTACTTCCACACAATCAAAGTGCATTAAGTACAAAATTAGTTGTTCCAATTTAGCAGACTTTAAGTATACCAGTTTAGTATATTATTAAAGGTACAACTGCAAGGTATTTTTATTAAGTACGTAAATATGTAAATGTATTTGTATTATACTTAGCATGAAATAAATGCATTTCAAATACATTTTAGTAAAATTTTTTCACTAGGATCAGAAATTTCCTTATATTTGATGTTGGCTGATTTACCTGCTCAATTATTTATTAATTAAATGATTATTAATACATATATCAAAATGAATGTTGTTTGTGTGCGTTTACTATTACTGTTAATCAGGGGCATCGTAAACGGGGGGGTTAGGACGATTCCAATGGCAAGGGTGAGAGGGTGAGGGGGGTGGGCCCGGGAATTGCAATTTTTACCCAAGGGGGACCCAATATGCGACTAGTGAAGATGCACCACTAGGGAGGGTGCCCAACCTGCTCTGGCGATCGACGTCATGCCAAAAGTCAGCTCTGTCAACCCTAATCAAACATACCTGAAGCAACTAATTAGGGTCTTCAGGAACACTTAAAAATTAAAGGCAGGTGTCTTTGATAAGAGTTGGAGCTAAACTTTGCAAGACAGTCGATCGCCAGGAGCAGGGTTGGGCACCCCTGACCTAGGGCTTCAATATTAATATTACAAAAATATTGTGCTAGGCCAATTGATTTGTAATGATCTGGACAAATTTTTTTTTTAAGCTTTAATTATGTTATAATAATAATAATAATAGTGATCATTTTGTCGGGGTTAATATTCTAATAATGTTCACAAAAACAATTATCTTATATATTGTCTTCTCATTATACAGTATTGTCGCTAACAATGACTAACAATCTTAAAACAAGTGTTTTATTTAGACTGCACCATGGTAATCTATTGCTGAAGTGTTTCTCTTTAGTGTGCTGCCACGGAAGCCTCTTGTCTTCCCTACAGTGAAAAAATAGACTTCAGCTATTACTTTTTAATTATGTTTCCTTTTAATCAACCTCAGGAGCCAACAAGCACAGGCCAGCCAGGGTGCGCAGACACTCGTCGGAGATAACAAATGGTTTTGTCGACCTGATTTAGGAGCTAGCGGCAGGCAGAACGCGTTTTATCCAGACAGACGTCGGAGTGAGGAACAGGAGTAATTAATATGGAATGCTGATGAGAATTCTGACAAGTTCTAATAAAAGAGGCTGAGTGGTTTGATAAGACTTGAGTGCCCAGGAGTAATTACAGAGCTTTAAACCATGTGTAGAGTAGAGTTTAGTGTGGGACTGTCTTCATGTTTAATAGAGACTTGACCCTCCCTCCGCCATTGACAGGCCATTTATTACAGCCGGCTTTCTGATTCAGCATGCCAATATCAGCACTCCCCTGCATGGCTAATGTCTTTTAGCAATATTTTCTGAGTGGATATGAGTTCTTGTCAGACTTTATTTTGCTCTAGTTTGTTGATTCTTTTTGGCTCTTTTATGGATTATGACAGTAATGACAGCTGTGAGGGCATACAGACAGGGACAGAGAAAGACAGATAATAAAGCAAATGTGTGGGTTATAAAGTGATTTCAGAGGCTTGAAAAAGGAGAAAAAAAATTAAACATTTCTCTACTGCGAACGACGTAATAAATGTAAGTGGTAATGAAAAAAACAAAGGCAAAATGAGAGCTCTGATTCTCGCTCTCTCTCTTCCTTTCAGGGACATTTGTCTTTCCCTTGTGCTTTATCAAAGGACAGCTACTAAAGAGTCCCTTGGCCATGTGTGCACACACACACACACACACACATTGGCACGTGTACAAAGCTCTGTAATCTTTCCTCTTGTCACCTAAGAGCTCCCTTTCAGTCTCGTCTCCATGGAGACGGCAAACTGTTTTGTGTCACAGTTTGTGTTCTGGTCGGTTCAGCCTCAGCAGTCTGTGTGTTCGCATCTAATCCTGCCTCATCTTTCTAGAGCTGATGTCCACAATAATTACATGAACTTTTGTTATTTCCTTTATGCATCCATCCACCATATCAGTGGTCAGCAGGGAGACCTGTCCGTTTCATTGTTATATACTCCAGAAATGATTGAGAGGAAGGTTGTGCTCAGTAATATGACTCTATAGGTAAATGGATGGAATCACACTGAGCCATGAAAGACTGTGAATCACATGAATTCAGTGGATCGCATGCTGGAGCATCACACCTCTCTTACTCTTTTGCCATTTAACATCTTATCCAACTGTTATTATTTTTATATCTCATTCCACTGACACTTTTCTTCTTTCTTTTACAAATGTTCTGTGCCTTCCTTTGCCAACAGATCCTTTGTAATTTTAGCTGAGTATGAAAATAAATGACATCATTATTATGAAGAGTGATAAATTAATTATCAAATTCAACATTAAATGTATAGTGTGTTCATGTACATTTTTCTATGGAAGCCAGTTTCCCTCACTGAATAAAATAAGAAAAAAGTAATTGTGTCACACCCCTGGACTGTTTTTTTATGTGTTTTCATCCCTCATGTGCTCTGTGTGACCTAGTTTCTGTCTCCTGTTGATTATGTCATTTAGTTCAGGTGTGTCTTGTCTATTATCCTTGTTTACGAATGTGTCTGTGTTTGTCCAGTCTACTACGTCCCTACGTGTTTATCCTGCCTGTATCTACCCTCTTGTGGATTATTAAAGACTATTTGCATTCATCTATTTCTCAGTGCATTTTTATCTTTGTGCGTTTACATACCATAGCGTGACAGAAGACCAGACCTAAAAGTGAAAGTAACATGGCGTGTTTCCCCGCGTTTTGTTTTTAAGTTTTCCTTTTGAGTTATTATGGTCGACCCAGAGCCCAGCCTACCAACAAACTGCTTCACAGAGCTACAGTTTGAGCCCACCACTGACGGAGAGCCAGAGCCCGCCGCGACCGACGAGCCATCACCTAGGAGAGCGACAGAGCTGAGGATCACCCCCGGAGCCAAAGCCTCAATCGATGTCAGTCCAGGTGCTCATGCTGGCTGCTAGACATGTGATGGTGGAAGTGTCATTAGGGAGTGAAGGCGCAGAGGAATGCCCCACCCACTGCACCACCGCTAGGGGTGAGCTGAGGCTGCACTCAGAGGACGTTAATATATATGTGGATATGCCTTGTCTTCACCCGCCATCATCATCTGTCTGTACTATAATGACCATGGTGGTTGTTCCCCTGTTGCTGGCACTCACGGTGCTGGAAGTGGCTTTGACACGCTGCCCACACACCGTGTCAAATCCTCCTGATCATTCTGAACTCCCGCCCAGCTTCACTCTCCCACCTCCTCTGTATCAGTCCTCACCTTCGCCTCCACTGTTTCCTGGCAGCCTCTCAGCCCACCATCTGTGCGGTGGGATCACCGTGCCAGTCTCCATCGGCATTGTGGCTGGAGGATCCCTTGTCTCCCTCTGGCCCCTCCTAACCGAACCAGCAGCACCCAGACCGCAACCATGGCCATAGCTCCCTCCCTTCCGCCGTGGCCCATCCGACAACCTGCTCCGCCGGGCTCCCTCGTCCCTCCGGCTCCGTCTTGGTCAGTCGTCGACCATCCGCCGCATCGGGACTCCAGCTACACCTCGTCCCACCGTCTCTGTCAGGCTCCTCCTTCCCTCCGGCTTCACCTCGGGTCCTTTTCGCTAGCTCGCCTGGCCCTCCGGATCCTCAGCGTCACCCTGGCTCTTCGGCTCTCCGTCTCTGCCTCGGGCTCCATCACCACCTGCTCCGCTGCCGGTCCCCTGGAGCCGTCAGCCGTCCTCCACCATGACTCCTCCCTCCGTCAGCTGCTTCAGGGCTGCCGGCATGGGTCCCGCTTGGGCCATCTGCTCCCCCTGTTCTTCCCCTGGTCTCCCTTTGTCAGGATATTAAATGGCTCCTCCTGTTTACTCCCTGGCTCCTCCCTCCATTGTCTCCTCCCTGGACTCTGTTTGTCGTCCTCCTCATGGGTGTCCATCCTCTGCCCGAACCTCCTCCAGTATTTGTCTGCCTGCCTTCCTGCCAGCCCTTTGCCATCCCGTCACCATCCCACATCCACATTCATGCGTTTATCTTATCGTAACGTGACACATTGCTAATTTTTCATCACAATTCTGACATTTTCGCAACCGTTCTCGCAATTTTCTCTGAATTGTGAGATATAACCTTGCAATTGCAAGTTATAAGGTCCTGTTCTGAGGGGAAAAAAAATAAACAAAAAAAGATGAGATTTTCTCAGAAATGGCAAGAAGTTTTATATCTCACAATTCTAGGTTTTTCTTAGAAATTGTGTGATATAAAACTTGCAATTGTGAGTCATAAAAAGTCAGACTGGCGAGATATAAACTCAATTGCAAGAAATAAAGTCAGAACTCACAATTATGACTTTTCTCAGAACTGTAAGAATCGTAATTCTGACTTTCTATCGTACAATTCCGACTTTATAACTCGCAATTGTGAGTCTGGTAACACTTTATTTTAAGGTGTCCTTGTTACACATATTACATGTACTTACTATTATAATAACAATTAATTATGCAATTACATGCAAGTAACCCTAAGCCAAAACCAAATCCAGGGTATGTCCAAACTCGGTCCTGGTTTCTAGGGCCGCGTGTCCTGCATTGTGTTTAGCTCCAACTGTGGCTCTTCATCAAAACACAATCGAACGGGCAAGTTTTCTAGCCTAGGTAACGAGCTTTGATTAGCTCGGTGGTTCAGGTGTTAATTCAGGTGGGTGTGGACGCGAATCACTGCTTTGCAGGCCACCGGACCTCCAGGACCAAGTTTGGACAGCCTGCCCTTAATCCTCCTATACCCTTAACCATAATAAGGACGCAGTACATAGTAGCATGAGAGATAAATATTACGTCGTAGCTACTCTAATTATAATATTATACTGTAAACAAGGACAACTAAATAAGGTAAACCAGTTGAGTTTATATCTCACAATCCTGAGAAAGTCAGAATTGCACATTTTTATCACACAATTCTGGGAAAAGTCAGAATTGAGATGTGAACTTGAAATTGCGAGAAGAAAGTCAGAATTGCAAGATAAAGTCACAATTACCTTTTTTACTTTTATTCAGTGGTTGAGAATTGGAAATGGGCTTCCAGGTTTCTCTACATTGGGAAATTTAGGGTGGGATTTTTCTGATGTTACATCATTATGGACAGTAGATGGCATCAAGTGGTGTCAACTGAATCAATGATTCAGTCCACTCAATTCATTCAATAATTGAATAATTTACTCAACGATTTATTCAGCAATAGGCTTACCTAATGCCACAACTGTGTTGCCCAGAGATGCGAAATGGTGGATTTTGCGTTTGTGAAGCAAACTATACTGGTGATACTGATCCTAAAATGTAAGTTACTTAATACTAACTTGTGTTTTGAATTATAGCTGTATAGCTACAGTATATAGGTTGCATGCCTAAAAGTGATAGCACATCCAGTTTCGAAACCAAAGATATGTTGTTATGACCCTCCTTTGGTTGTTAAGCGTCTAGGGACTAAGAAGGGGAACATTGGACCAGTTCAGACCAATACCAGCTTCACACTCGGTGTGTGAAGGAAAATAACTAAGACTAGAGACTAAATCAAGCGAACTTGCTTTATTATTGAAGACCGTGACCGTTGTTTACACAAGACAAAAAGAGAATAAGTATGTATATAAAAATAAAATAAATTTCAAAAGAATCCTAGACACACTGGCAGCTTTACAATATTGGAGAACTGGGGAGGTTAAAGGGAACCTGGATTGTGCCAAAAAGAAAAAAAAAAGTAACAAAACCAAAAAAGAATCTAACTAACCCTTTTTGGTCTAGTCCTGAACTAAAATAAAGAAAAATGTGAAAAGGAAAACGTCTTCAACGTCCGAGACATCGTAACTCAACTAACTAACCAAACAAAATACAGAAAATGGCACAAATCCCTAACCTAGTGTGTCTAACAACAAAATCAAACTACATGTGCACCATGTAAGTCACGTGGCATTACTTACCTTCCCCTTTACCTCCGTCCAGTTTTAACACATCTTTGAAACAGCTTTATAAGGCTCTCAAATGTCACAGATCAGGAGTTTCGGGCCAGCCAAGTAGGTAAGATTTTTTACATGGCAATCAAAGCATATCACACACTAAACCAAACAAACAAAAAGAGAATATCACAGCCCAAGTTCACAAAGCCGGCCTTCACGTACACTGGCATTTCCCTTATATAGCACAGCTGGACGTCAATCAGTGAGCGCCATGGAAGAACAACCCCCTCCCGTCATCAGACCCAATCAGCTCGTCCTGAATGATTGACAAGTGAGCCGACCAATCCGCACGTCACCTGCAAAAGTGAACGTAAAACGTAGAACGCGACAGCGGAAAAAAACTCAAGCAAAAGAACACAAAAACAAGAAAATACTCAAACGACAAGTCAGCGTCACATAGGGACATAACAATGTATTATAAATTACTCAAATTAGAATTTCCCACTAATTAGAAGTCTTTCTTAAATGGCTAATTTTCTGCTTTCTCGAGTTGCATTCCAGATATTGATCAGCAGAATCTTGATGAGCCGTACAAACCGCTTTTATGAATTCCCTCACCCATTTCAGTGGCTTTCCATTCCAATGATACAGATTTTTTTTCCCCCACAGGTTGTCTATTTGAAAATGAGGTATGTGAGTCGTATGAAGTCTGCATCAACGGTGAGTCATTAAAAGATTACATTTTGCACTTTTACCATTTGAAATAAATGGTTCTCATTAAAACTGCAAAAAGCTAAATCTCTTCCAAGCTGTCACTCTGCTACCCACTGTGTAACTGTCTTTAATTTTATGGCTATAAATGATCTTGTGTTAGGATTAATTTTCTGATGACGAGTTTTTAACAAATTCTCTTTAAAAGTCTGCACAACATATAAATGTTGCAAAAATGTAGATTATTATGGAAGTAAAAGGTGTATGTAGAACATTTAATTTTAGTGAGAAATTAAATGTTAGGTTAATATGAAGGTTTATTTATTTACAGTGTTTAGTTGTTTTAAACAGGTCAGCCCAAGGGTGTCTAATCCTGCTCCTGGAGGGCCACTGTCCTGCGGAGTTTAGATCCAACCACAATTAAACACACCTGAACCAGCTAATCAAAGTCTTAGGCATACTAGAAACTGGTCTAACCCACGTTTATTTTGAAATTATGTTTTAATTATATTATGAAAAGCAACCAGTATGTTTCCAGCCTTACCTGTGCTGGTGTGATGTAAATGTATCTTTGGAAAGGAAGAAAGAGCTCCCCATGAGAAACGGTAGTGTAAAGGTGGCTTGATTGTCCTTATTAATGGCATGAGGTCAGGCAGTACCTGCAGAATGTCCGTTGATGGACAGCTGGTTTGTGTGGGACTACCATCTTTCTAACATTTCTAAGAATGGAAATTTTGTATTGTATAGGCGCTTCGTCCACACGGATCCGGCGTTTTGGGAGAGTGAAACCGATATTTTTTTAAACCAGGTCCCAGAGTGGATAAATCTGAAAACGCCACCCTTGCATTTTCGTGTGGACAGCGAATCCATGTATTTTCTGAAACGATGACGTCATCAGCCCATGTCTCGCCCCTAGTCAGACACCGCTGCATTACGTAACAGCAACCAAAACACGAACAAACACTGAATGATTGTCTTTTTATTAACTAACATTAACGTAGATTAATAAATGTATTGTTCCATGTTCGTTTGTATACCGCGCACAAGGTTTATGTGTGCATAGTCCAAGTCTTCTTCTCTGTTTTTAATGTATCTCTGTGGCAGAATTACAGCGCCACATACTGGTCTGGCATGTATACTACATCGTTTTGTGGTTTCGTGTGGACGCAGATATTTCTTGAGACGAGGGGGAAAAAAAGATTGGATAGTGAAAGCTCTGGCTTCGTGTGGACGTAGCCTAAGATTTACCTTGTGCTGCTGACTGATTGCAGATTAGTTTCTGTCAGCATTTAAATTCTCTCAGTGGTTTTAGTCTTGTCATAATGATCAAATAACTGGTTTCTTGTCAACATTTATGCCTAAACAAGAACCTTTTATTTGTAATTGCCTCCTTTTTAGTACTATCCCAACTTCTTAATGGCAGCTCTTTATAATGTTCTTAGAGTAGTTTTTTTTTTTCATTTGAGGTGTTTGTCAGGGATACTCCAGCCTCATCAGACCCAATCATTTCACACACCCGATCACAATCACTGGAGTACTAATCAGCCGCACATGTCACCAGCTCATCAACACTAGCTCAAATACACAGTCACTGCATTTGCACTCTGTCTGGTCTTGAGTTCACTACGCTACTCCTTACCTGACTCTCCTACCTGGACTCTTACCTGCTACCCCACCTGTCTTCGCCTTAGGCATCATCCGTCGGACCTGTTAAGAGATGCAAGGATTTGTTATCAACCTGAGCAAAGTCCAGTCATTATCAAAGACTCTGAGTTACTCACCCGTTTGCTCTGTATCTCTCCCCTCTGCACCAAGCTGTAAATAAAGAGCTTTAACTTACCTGACTGCCTCCCCGAGGTGTCCTTCTGTATTGTGACCGAAGACCAGACCACAACAGATCAACATGGAGCCACAACAACACAACCCAATTTCACTTGAGGAATTTGTTCAAGCGATAAGAGTGTCCGTTGCATCTGCCTCCTCCAGTCCCATGGCCCGGCCTGCTATCTTCTCCGGTGAGGCGGTGGATTGCAGTGGCTTCCTGTTACAATGCTCACTCTACTTTGAAATGCAGCCTCAAGCCTTCACCAACGATTGTTCCAAGATTGCGTTCATGATTTCTCATCTTGCTGGCCGCACTCTTCAATGGGCCCAATCCATCTGGAATTCTAACTGCCCTGCTATTCACACTCTGAACACCTCTTTGAAATGGGACATAAAGGCTGCTAGTCACGCCGCCACGGAGATTTCCGTCCATGATCAGCTCTTCCGCATCAGCCAGGGCACAGCATCAGTGAGTGAGTATGCTGTCAAATTTAGCACTCTGGCGGTGACTAGTGGCTGGAATGAGGTGGCCTTACACCCCGCGTTTCATCAAGGGCTCAACGCCAACATTCGATTACAAATGGTGATTTATGACAACACCGTGGGCCTGGAAAGCTTCATTCAGAAGGCCATCAAGATCTCTCAACATCTACATGCCTGCAAGGATGCCCTGCCACTCTTTTCACCGATCAGCACCAGAACCCATGCCAGTTGATTCATATCATCTCACCCGTGCGGAGTGCACTCGTAGCATTACCTCGGGACTCTGTCTATATTGTTGAGAGCATGGACATTTGATTCGCTCTTGCCCTGTTCGCCCAGTGGTGAGTACCTTCCAGCTCAGTCCTCAGATAAAAACTCTTAACTCGTATGAATGTGTCATTAATGTCATCTCACCAATCCCTTTCAGCGCAAGCTCTTGTAGACTCTGGCTCTTCTGGAAACTTCATCTCACTGGCCACACTCCAACGGCTACAGCTAAAACCTCAGAAAAATGCCGTCCCTCTACATCTCCGGCGGCGTCCAGCTTCTTCTTCGTAGGCAAGAAGGACGGAGGCTTGCAGCCTTGTATTGATTATAGAATTCTCGAATAGTCAAACTCCACTGCGTGGAGCATGCCTGCGAAGCGCCTATAACCTCATTTGTATCCGCCATGGTGATGAGTGGAAGACCGCATTCATTACACCCACCGGACACTATGAATATCTTATGCCGTATGGATTATCCAACTCACTTTCTGTTTTCTTAGGATTTATGAACGAGGTGTTCCAGGAGTTCCTTTATCACTTTGTGATAGTGTACGTCGACGACATCCTCATATACTCCCGGAATCAGGCCGAATATCACCACCACGTGGAGCAGGTCCTTCAGCAGCCTGAGGAAATACCACCTCTACCTCAAGCTGGAGAAGTGCGAGTTCCACCGCACCACCATCAAGTTCCTCAGATATGTGATCAATCCCCAGTGTATCCAGATGGATGACAATAAGGTCCAAGCCAATCATAACTGGCCTAAACCCAAGACTATTAAAGAGCTCCAACGCTTTCTGGGATTCTCCAACTTCTACCACCGCTTCATTCATCACTTCAGTCTCATCACCGCTTCTCTAACTTCCATGCTCCAAAACAAGCCCAAGTCTCTGTCCTGGACACCCGAAGTCCTCGAGAGTTTTGAGAAGCTGAAGGAAGCCTCTGCACTGCTCCTACCCTCATCCACCCTGATCCTCAGAGGCCGTTCGCCATTGAGGTCGACATGTCCACAGTCGGGGTAGGAGCGGTTCTATCGCAACACTCCGGAGAGACTCCTATCCTCCATCCCTGTGCTTTCCCCGGCGGAGAAGAATTATGATATCGGTAATTGCGAGCTACTCGCCATCAAGCTCTCTCTGGAGGAGTGGAGACATTGGCTGGAGGGAGCTATACATCCGTTTCAGGTCATCACGGATCACCAGAACTTGGAGTACCTTCGTGAGGCCAAACGCCTGAACCCTCGGCAGGCGCAGTGGGCTCTGTTCTTCACCCGTTTTCAGTTCTCTGTTACCCGCGTTACCTTGCGTCCGGGAACCAAGAATACCAGAGCTGACGCCCTTTCTCATCTTCATCAGCCCACCGAACACCCATTGCCCTCAGAAACCATTCTCCTTCCAGCCATCATTGTGTGTCCCATCCAGTGGACACTTGATGAGGAAATCCGCCAAGCCCCTCAATCTGAGCCTGCTTCGCAGGGAGGACCTCCGCTGGACTCACTGCACTCTTCTCTGGGCTCTGGACATGCAGGCAGCCAGCAAACCCTCTCGCTCCTCCAAAACCGGTACTGGTGGTCCAATATGGCCCAAGAAGTCTATCGTTTTGTCCAAGGATGCTTAGTCTGTGCTATCACAAGTCTCCCCATCACTTACCACAAGGAAAACTGGTACCACTTCACATACCCCACCGACCTTGGTCCCACATCGGAGTTGACTTTGTCAAAGGCCTCCCCAAAACACAATCTCACACATGTATCCTCATTGTTGTCGACAGGTTCTCTAAGGTGTGCAAACTTCTCCCTCTCAGAAGACTACCTACCTCCATGGAAACCGCGAAGCAGTTGTTCCGTCATGTGTTCCGCAACTGCGGCATTCCTAAAGATATCGTCTCCGATCGTGGACCCCAATTAATCTCCCGGGTCTGGCGGGTCTTCTTCCAATGCCTCGGAGTATCTGTAAGCCTCACCTCCGGATACCATCCGCAATCAAATGGCCAGACTGAGCGAAAGATCCAGCAGAGCGAGAGATATCTCCGTTGCTACTGCCATAACAACCAGAACCACTGGAGCCTTTACCTTCCCTTGGCCGAGTACGCACAAAACTCCCTCAGGCAGAATACCACCGACCTCACACCCTTTCAGTGCGTACTCGGCTTTCAACCTCCCCTTTTCCCTTTGGACTGGAGAACCATCTGAGTTTCCAGCGGTCTATCACTGGTTCAGAGAGAGCGAGAGGTTATGGGACTCAAGTCCAAGCAGACGCTCGTCTCCTACCCACTTCTCAGTAGCAACCTTATCCAACAGGTTTGGTTGTCCACACAGGACATTTGTCTCCGACTGCCATGCTGCAAGCTGAGTCCCCGATATATTGGTCCGTTCACCATCAGGAGGCAGATCACCGATGTCACCTACAGGCTTGATCTTCCATCTCAATACCGTATAGCACCTTACTTCCATGTCTCCCTTCTAAAGCCCTGCATGAATCCTCTGTCTCCTTCTCCCTCAGGGTCTGATGAATCTGACGTACCTCCTCCTCCCGAAATTGCTGAGGAGGAGACCATCTACCGAGTCAATACAACGGCGTTGAGGCGACCGCCTGGGAGGGATTTGGCACAGAGGAAAGGTCATGGGTCACTCCTCAGTGAATTCCATAACCTCCATCCTTATCGTCCTGCACCTAGGGGCCGCGGCCGTCCTCGATGTGGGGGAGGGGGTACTGACCTCTTACCTGCTACATCCGTTGGACCTGTTAAGAGATACAACGATCTGTTATCAACCTGAGCCTGTCCAAGTCCAGTCATTATCAAAAACCTGTCTGTCTCCCCGAGGTCTCCTTCTGTATTGTAATTGTTATCAGGGTTTGCAGATGATAGCACCTTTGAGTTTGATGTACTGTAGTGTTGTCGCAGTACCTTCATTTTTTTTATTCTTCAATATTCAATACCATTTACGATTCCACAGGGAAAAATGGCCACAACATTAAGGCCATAAAATTTTAATAGCAATGTAATCAAAGTATTATCTTATTAACTCAAACTCAGTGTTCTTTGATTGCTCAGGCTTGATAGCCCTGAGTGGGATTATATAATACAATTATTATCAATTCTAAGACTGTCGCTGTCAGACAGAAGAGACACAGCTGGTATTTGTGTAAAATGTACTGAAGCAGTTTCAAGTATTTCAGTATTGAAATATTGAAAAGACATTTTTTTTACAACACTATTATGATATATTAATATTTACGCAACAGTTCTAGTTCTCGAATCTGATTGGCTGAGAGGTCTTTCCAACTATAGCCTCTTTCACACAGAAATTCCGGAAAATACATGGATAATTTGTCCCGGGATCGTTTGATTCACACTGCCAGTGATTTTCCGGAGTCTGTGTGCGTTCACACACATCCCATAAAGATCCCGTAAAGACACGTGACATTCCGATGTGACGTGTAATGTGACGCGTTCTGTTTCACTTAAGCTGGCGAACGATCTCAGCTTCAGAGCGGATAGTGAGGAGCTACCTGTCTCTGCTTCATTAAAGTTTGCACATATTTTTTCATCGCGAACGTTGATCTGCCTTCAAAACACCCGGTAAAAGAGTCGCACGATAATGTGAGTCATCACTACGACACACCCTTTATGGCATTGGTTCTGGCTTTTGTTCACACAGAGCTCAATCAATCCCGGGATGTGTTTGCGTTCACACAGATGGCACTCCGGCAATTTTCTGGAGCCAACGTGCAGTGTGAAAGGGGTTTCTGAGATATTCACCCAACGCTTAGGCCTATTTGAAAATTAGCTCTGATGTCTCTATTCACTGTTCCCTGAGTAACTGATCACCACCATGATGGATTCTAACTTCTGTTGGAATGCTGTTGTGTTCCAGTCTCCATAGAAATCCACATTAAAATGCTGTAATAAGATCGACTGAATTAATTAAACTGAAACTTTTTCAGCGTAACTAAGGTTACGTTCACACTGTCAGATTTTGGGATTGACAACCGCATTTTCTTTACAGGTATGAGTCTCGAAATGTCTTGTTCACACAGCAGCTTACAGTAGTGTCTCGAATACTGTCTGTATGAATGTGCAACAGGAGTGAAGCCCATATTCCTTAACCGTAACCATAGCAACAGTGAACGAAGAAATAACAAAGATGGCGATGTCCATAAAACTGAAAGTCTTTTCACTTTCTGACATGACAAGAGTTCAATCGAGCTGCGAGTTCATCTGTCAAATCTTCATTAAGCGACAGCAGCTTTTATATTTGTATAAGAATCGAAATGTGAAGGTTTAAATAAAGTAGATTGCATTGACGAGAGAGTATGCGAGAGTAGGAGCCGGGAATCCATAGGCACTCACGACAAGGAAAAGAAGAGAAAGGGAGAGACGCACGAGGTAGTCGGGTGGATGAAGGCAGCAGACGACAGCTGTAATGAAAAATGCGGGAAAATAATAAACAGAGTCGAAGCACAGCGAGTGCTGGGTCCTGAAATTTCTATCCAGTCGGCCGTAACAGTCTACGGAAAAATAGCAAGGAACCTGAGGGAAATAAGTGACTTGAGCTAAAACTGGTCTTTCCAAGGCCCACCAAAACTGAGTATTACTGTGAGGGTGCGAGTGAGGAGCAGAGCATTTGAGATCCGCGAAGCCGCCGCGAAGCCAGCAGAACAGAACACAAGTACTAGAGGGAGAGGTCTTCGTTGTTGAGAACCGAGAAAGCAGGGAGTGGAGTCTAAAACTTTCAGTGCCACATACCAGCTCAATTTCCGCCGTCACCTGAAAGTGTATCGCGCACAACTCACCCAAAAAATGAAAAACACGCAAACACACTGAGAACGTGTTTGAATGCCAGGGTCGAGACAGCCAGCTCATCATCTCGCCCTGATAGAATGACAGTCCAAACTAGTTTGGTACAGTTCCTGTTACGCCGTTAGGCAGACACAAGAGTGGAGTTTCAGGTATGAAGGCGGTTTGAGAATCATGAAATTTTTACAGGTGTGAGTTTGGTTAACGAATGCGGTTGTCACAACCGTAAATAACCGAACTGTGTGAACGTAACTGTATTATGGACTGTTACGGACTGTAGTATGGACTCAAATACAGGATTGACAACTGTATTCTGTTGCTGTGTGAACGTGGCCTAAATATAAAAATGTGCATGTTTAAGCTGTGTTGTTGTTGGCTGCCACAGTAACAGCAGTAAACTTAAGAAATTCCTTTAAAGTACTTGTTTTGTGCACCAGCAAATCTGTCAGTGTCCAGCAGTGTATGCGTTGCATTCTGTGTCAAACACTGACAAGAGAAAATGCACATAAGTTAAAAAACTGTGTGTAAAATGATAAAGTAATGTGTTAAAGTAATGTGTGCTCTTCTGTGCTTTGTTCTTTCTATCGTTTTCAAATTAGTGATGGAGGCTTGGACTCATCTGTTAAACTGTCAACTTGAGATTTGAGTCCGTGGCGGAAGTATGAATGCAAAAGTAGTTTTGCATTCAAAAATTTAGTGGTTGTTTCTTATTTATTAACACACTTGTGCCATTACAAGTCGTATCATATTCATAGTAGTTATGTGATATCGCGATATCATGCGGCTACAAGTGTGAAAGCACAGTACATTGACCAAAATAGTTTCTGATACCTGTAAACTTACTTGGTGGCTTTTGTGATCAAAAGTTAAATATGTAAGCATTTCTTTCATTTGTTCAGAGCTGCATTTGGAACCACATGTATGACGATTTTCTCTTGGCGTGGAATGCATTTAAAGCTCAAACAAATAAGCACCATTTCAAGTCATTCACTTTAATTAAACAAATGCAGTGAGAGTGAAAACCCAAGTACTCTGGGAGTGCTGTCAAACCTTAGGACTTATGAGGGAAATATCCCAAGGACTGTCAGGGGACTTTTATCTCCCCTCAGTTTCTTTCTCCATCCTTTGTTTCATGTTGTTGCACAATCTGTTCTCTTGAGAATGATTTGTAGTGACAAGATTTATTTTTGATGGATGGGCTGCTTATCCACTCTTTTTAACAGAGACAGAAAATAAATCTTTAGACTGAACGTGCTTGATCCTGCTGCCTTTACCTTCATACCTTTTGACGTTGGCTCACCTCATCTTAACAGGAGCAGAATGAAGGTAATCAGTGGCTACAAACAGGCCCATAATCTGATAATGCGAGAGAATGTGGACAGGGTAACGAGTTGCATTTTCATAAACATATTTTTCTTTTCATTGTTACCTCTAGTGTGATAGCAAAAAGTATTTTTACCTTTCTTGTCAGACCCAGTCAGTCCCTCCACTACCTCTTCAGCACCCTGTGAGGTAGGGCTGCACGATTATGACAAAAATCATAATTGTCGATTATTGCCTTGAAATTGTAATTGCGATTATTAATTAAGATTATCACAATTTACATTAAATTATGTTTATACCATAGTTTGATGCAACCGCATGCCGTATTTTTATATGAAAATAAACAAGCTGAAAACACTAACTGAAAACTTTTAGTGCTTTTCTATAGCGTATGTATACATGGATAGCCGATCGACTCTCATAATGTCAACTTAACATCGGATTGGTTTCTTCTTTAAATTATATTAAAAAAAAAGTTAAAATATGAATGGTATTATAGTGTTATACTAAAACTAAAATTAAAACAATGGAAAACCCCTTAAGATAACATGTAGAAAGAAAACAAAAGCATCTTAAGACCACAGATAACATAATGGGACTTGAACGATTATTGCCGCTTTGAACGAGTTGACGTATGTGTGGCATCATATTGTAATCGCAATTAGAAATTCGATTAATTGTGCAGCCCTACTGTGAGGCTAGATTAGTATGGGAATCAACCCCGGTGGGTGATCCTGCACTAACTTACTGTCACGTAATATTGTGACACTACAGGGAATTGTCCTGTCTCAGTTCCTGTTCAATTTCTACACAATAGATGTACCAGTACAACACCTGCTCATGCCACCTGCAGACATTCAAAGAAGAATTCTCCGTTGACAATGCAGAGCAGTCAGGAGACAGGAAGCTGGTGGTGGACCCAGTATTTTGGCATGAGTGAGAACAGCCTGCAGCTGAACAGAAAGAAAGAAAGAAAGAAAAAAAAACGGAAAGACAAGAGTTGGTGGAGAAAACATGGAGCTCTAGAGGACCGTTAAGACCAGTAATCATTCAGAACGAGGTGGAACAGTCTGAGAATTCAGTTAATAGACAGTATATGAACAAAATTTGGACTGATTCAGTGCTTTTTATTCTCTGTAGTTTGTCATTGAGCCCTTAAAGTGTTATTTTCCCCAAAACTTTAAATGTATAACCCATAAGACTTTAGTTCAGCTTCGAAAAACACAAATAAAATGTGTCACGCAATAATGGTTAAGATTCCATTTACCATATTGGATGTGCTTTATACATATGCAATGATCTATGTTTTTATGTTAAAAAAGCACAAAAAAAATTCAATCTTTTTATCATAACGGGATAATGTCTCTTCAGAAGACTTTGATTAAACAACTTGATTTACAGTATATGGATAGCTTTTATGCTCTCTTAATGAACCTTTTGAAGTGTCTAAGTTTTGGGTCAATGGAGGGTCAGAAATCCCTTAGGACTTCATTAAAAATATCTTCACTTCGGTTTTTGAAGATGAAGGCTAGTCTTACAAATGATTATGATTTACAACGACATGATGACGTTTGGAAGAACTTCCTCTTTAATGTGTATGTTGGTGTCAGGGAACATACTACGTAGATGCTTAAAATAAGCATTGTTGGTGGTGATAGGAAGTGCTAGTTATGAACTGACAGATGCATATTGTACACACAGAATAGAGGAGCTTTCTCAGAAACACAAGTTATTTGACTGCTGTGTTTACAAGGTATTGGGGGCTAGATTGAGCACTTTTGAGAAGGAACAAATCACATTAGAGTGTCAAAAGTTTTATTTAGTAGGTATTTATTAGCAAATAATCTAGAACTGTAAGTCACTGTTCACTGAGTAATCAGTGCTTTCACACTATATACTGTAGATTTCCTGCTAATTTCTTTGGCAGTGTTAGACATTCACGGAGACTGCTGTGCTATCATCAACCGCTTGTGCTTGCCAGTCTATTATTGTGATTTTAATCAGATTCAGATTCGCCTTTCCCTAAATATCATGTGAAAATGAAACCAGCTCTGATTATTTGCCTGTTATAACAGTCAGATGGTTTGTTCTCATCTTTAGTGGGTGGTTCTTGGCTAGAATAAGCTGTGAAGAGGACCAGACTTTACACCGGTAGTCAAAAGTCTGGCTCTGTGAGACTAGGAAGTGTTTAAGAGCACCAGGCAATATGTGAGTGGGTGTATTTTATTGTCACATCGTGTTCTTCTACTGTATGCTTGAATCACATTTGAGATAGAAGATTACACCAGTGTTGACTAGTTTCTAAGTAACTCTGGATGTGCCTGTGATAAAACACAATTGGATAAATATGTGATTATCAAGGACTTGAACTCTGAAAGCATTGTGTGGACATCAATAAAAGCTTTATTTAGTAACAGTTTAATTCATGTGAAATTGTGTTGCTGTCAGAGCAGTTAGTACTTCTTTTTAGATATATGCTGTATTGTTACAGTACTTTAAAAAGTGAGTTTGTGCACAAAAAGACAGAAAATATGTTGCAATTTATGAGCCAGCAACTGTTAGTATTAATCTTTACTTTCCCCAACATTCAACAAATAGCACAATATGCACATGAACTGGCTTCCAGATAACACAACAGTTATTTATGGCATGTCAGTTTAGATCCCCAATAATGCTGGAAAAATGCCAGAAAAATTAGCCTAAACACATTCTTTTAAGAGCATTTCAGTTTTGATTTATTTGTTCTTGTTGAACTGCCAGCTATTGATCCTCTGTGATCTGTCCTCCACTGAATGATAATTACACACTCAGATCATCCATAAAGTAGAGCACAGTATTTGAAAACATTTTAGCATCAAGGGGAATCATATTAGGATGTTAATGTTAAAAAGTAATATCAGATACATACTGTGTGATATGAAATAATTTGTATTTCCACCAATGTGTTTGAGGACATGCTACAGTATGTGCTGGAAATTTTAATCGCCCTTATTTCACTAACTCCCTGCCAACTGCAATATTTCTGGCATGCACAGTTATGAAAAAGCTTTTCTCAAAGGAAGAAGTTGACAAGTGAAATTCTTTGAAGGAAAAATACAGGAATATTTTAACTAACAGGACAATTCAAGGGACATTCACAGAGGCCATTATTTACTTATGCCATTAAATAGCTAAGAGTCGAACAATGTAAACCTGTCTCTGTAAAGGGTAAGTGACTGATGGCTTGACTGTGGGTGCCCAAGGTTTTTAGAAAATATACAAACTCGCAGGAAAGCTGCCAATTAGTCCCTCGAGTCCTCGGCCAATTAGACCATTCGTCTCAGAGACAATTGAGCATTCAAAAAAGAGATATAAAATGTCTAGCAGACTAACTACAAGCTTACACAGGACACTCAGTATATTCAAGATCAGAGTGCAAGTCATTATTCGCTTAGACAATCGAACCTTTTCTGTTTGGACAGGAGCTGTATGTATGTGTGTTTTCACAGACTGACTAGTGACAAACCGCTTGACATTTTCTATACTCTGAACCTCATCTTTAAAACCTTGGTTCCTGTCATTATACCAACTTCTATGGTATTGGAAGCATAATTGCTTGAAGGCCAGGATATTGCGATCGTGAAAAAGCTTCCAACACTGTTTTCTCTGTGGCCTTTTTTTTACTAAATATTTACAAAAAATTTTACTAAATATTTTAAACTCATTTGAAAAGAAGGTTTATGTATATACATTTTTTAAAGGACTATGAGAAGTGATTTGGAATTCCTCCTGGAGTTATGAGTTGATGGATAAATGGATAAAAATTAACAATGAAGTTTCACCATGTTTTTTTATTCTCTGTGCAAAACATGGTTTAAAGTTTTAATCATGGTTCTGTGTTTTTTGTTCTATTCAAAACAAGAAGCCAGGCTTGTTGTTTTTATGAAATGGTTATTTTGGTGTTATTGGCTTGCTTTATTGTAACCTAAGCTCTCACTCTAATGTGTGAAAAGAAGTACTCATAAGGTGTCGTATCTATTTTAAAACTGCAACTTGCTCAGTTGCAAGAATGCAGAAATGGAATAACAAAAGAAACAGAAAGGGAACAACTGCCTGAAAAATGAAACCACATATTGTATTCTACACTGTGATGCAGGTGATATGAAATTGTAATCATTATGGTGACATTATACTGCCTGAACAGAGATGTATTTCTAGTCAGCAAAAGGCAAAGGACCTTTGGATCCTATCATTAGAAGGAACCTGTAGGTAATATGCTATATTTTGTTCCTTTGGTCTTAGGTTGAGTAACAGAGATTTTGTCTTTCATATTGAATATCTCTGAAAAACCGCTTCATAAAAAAGTAACACCAGCACCACCTTATACACCCTTCATTGCAGATTGCATTCCTCTTTGAGATGCCCACTTACTTTTACTATTTAAAAAAGATTGAATCTGTCATGAAACAAGCATTAATTTGTTTTTGTATTTTTATTTCAATTAATAGAATATTGTAACGGCCAACTGATATATAGCCAAGGTGATATATTTTAGCAAGATTCAGCATTCAAACATCTGCTTTTCTGTTTATTTGTTAAATATCAGAAGTGGGATGGAAAATGCTAGTACATGGGGACAGATACACATGAGCTCCCTTTCTTTCTGTCTTTTTTCTGTTTAAACTTATGTGTACTGATGTAAAATTAGCATTGTCTGATGTTTATTTGAGAAAATATGATTCCCAGTGGGCAAAAACTTACTATATTACTGAGTATGCTGTTGGATACACTATTTATTTATTTTTAGCCAATCAAAAAAGAAAAATTGTGAAAAATATTAAAATTTAATAAAAAAAACAAGAAGTTGCTATCTGAAGTTTAATATTTAATTTACCAGTTTATCAATAGAGTTTTTCAATCCATTTTCATTCAACTTTGTTGAATAGTAATTCATTTTCAGTTCTTTATTTGTATTTCATTATTTTAAGAAATTTATATAAAGTAAATATAAATCAAAATCAGAAATCCGGTCACACTTTATTTTAAGGTCTTGCTTATTAACAAACCATTAACTATGACTTTTGCCTCAATAAACATCTAATTTGTTGCTTATTAATAATTAATAATTAGTAAGATAGTTGTTAAGTTTAGGTATTGGGTAGGATTAGGGGTGTAGAATATGGTCATGCAGAATATGTGCTTTATAAGTACTAATAAACAGCCAGTATGTTAATAATAGGCATGCTAAGTAAGTAACTAGTTAATAGTAAGAATTGGTCCCAATACTAAAGTGTTATCAGAAATTCATATCAGTTGACCATAATAATATTGCCTTGCTGATAAGGTACAGTACGCAATGTCTTGGTAACAATTACACTGCTGTATTTGCTTAACTTTCAGTTAGATCTGCAAATGAACTAATTGCCTCAATGAACAAAGGCCTCAACATATCCAGATAATCTACTGAATTTGTGGTTCTTAATGCTGCAAAAATGGACTCCTCTTCTGTGGCACCGGCTGTTCTTTATCTTCATTAGTATCACTCTGCGGTTCACTCTGCACTGTGGAATCGATTTTCTGCGGCGATCCGTGTGGTCTGTCTGAGACTCATTATAGTAATGGTTTTAACGTCTTTGAACAGCTGACTGGGTATCTGAATAAATTTGAAGCTCTCTGTTGTTCATTGCGGCTGTTGTCTCACATACGACCACAGCCTCCTGTTCTGTCATTATCTGCCCATCTCATGACTTGTACACCAAGGTCTCGACTGACCAGCAGACCGGGAAAAAAATTCAGGAAGAAGAGCGAAAATCTGAATTACTATCGATTTGGTTGCAACATCGTGTTTCACTTGTTTCATCGATTAACATAATTGCCTCAGCATTGCCAATGGGAGACGTGCTTCACTGCCTCATTCCCAAGAGCTCCATTTGCATCCTCATGACCTGCTCTCTTATTGAAACAGCCATTGAGGAGGAAATTGTGAGTTATTGTTATTTGTGAATCTTTGGCTATATTACAGCAATTCGTTTCAGGTCCTCACCATCTCTGACGGCAGCTCGGTTAAATGTGGGTTTAATGTGATGGGTTAGGATTCATAACCTGAGAGAAGGGACAGGAGACATTTCAATTGTTTTATAGTTTGCATTAAAGAGTAAAGCAGATCCAGTGACCTCAACTGACTGGACAGGGAAAGACAAGGTTAAACACACTTTGTGCTGTAATATTGTCTTGTCGCTTCCTAGAAGAAGTGCTTTATATCTGTTTACTCATGGGGAAACAAAAGAGATGAGAAAAGAAAACCACTTAGCAAGTCTGGCATCCACAATTTGCTTTTAATGCCAGTTCCTCAAAAAAGAGAACATCTTAGATATGAGACACAAGCTTAACGTCTCATTTTTCTCCCTTCTGTCTTTGCCAAATGCACTGGCAGACTAGATTTATTTTATTAATTTTTGTTTGTACTGTACTGCACAGAATTGTCACATAGTATAGTTACTCTGTATTTGCATTTCTTCCCCTACTGTTTGTTTCAGTTCAGTAGTTTCAGCAATGATTTGAAATGCGGTCTGCTTTCTTATTACAATCCTAATGCTCTCAGTAGTGTCATTTGCTTAAAATAGTACTCTGTTTTATTTGGCTGTGCATATTGATTTCAGATCCATCAGTCAAAGCCAATATCTACTGGCTTCTTGCCTTAGTAAGAATTATGTTTTACTGAACTATTTTTAGAATGTAATTAAGATAATTGATTTGAATGATGTAGTCATTCGCTTCGGTGGAGCTACAGTATATTAACACATAAAACAACAAAACAATTCAAATAAAAACATCTAGAATTTGAGCAATCATCCCTAATGACAGATTTAGTATCTGCTACTACTATAGACCATGAATATATTTAACACATTCATTTCCCACAGGAAGGCTGTTCTGTGATCTCAGAAAAGGAGTGTATCAGTCACACTTTTTGCTTGTTAAGTCTCCTCCTTGTGGTATATCACAAGAATTACAGCACATTAAGGTGATGGCACTATGAGTGAGACAAATAGACATTTTCATATAATATTAGATCAATATAATCAGAGTGACTAGAGTGTTGACCAATAATTGTGAAGTATTTATAATGCTTATTGGTTTGGTTAATGCATAATTCTAACAATCTGATTACTATTAGAAATTTACATTTTTGTTTAAAATAATCATTTGTTACTTTGAAATATTTAATACAGTCGTTTTTGTTGTTTGTAAAAATGCTCATTTTAATATAATTGATTTGCCTGTAAGGTTAGAGTATCACATGCTTGAAACCATTTGTCAGCTTGTTTCACTGTGACAGAGGCAGTTTGAGAGATCCAGACCTTCTGTAAATAGGTCAAATGTTGCGAAATGTCAATCTATATTCTCCATTTTCACTTCAGTTCTGATCTATCAGAGGAAATAATAGCCACAATACCGATCATGGAGTGGTCCAGGATTTTCTTGACGACGGACCCACCAGAGCTCTCAGAGCTGTTATTAAGCTTATCGTAGCTAGTATAAAGAGCATTTTGCAAATGAGTGACAAAGTGCAGCGTTCTAGAGGCATATCATTTACCACCAAGTGGGAAGCAAATGTATCATGTTTGATAATTCAGACTGCCTGATAGATTTTATATTTCCACTCACTCTATTTCCCTGAGGCTCTGTTTTATGGTTGTACTGTACAGTGTAGAGCTCGATGAATCGTGGGATAGAAAAAAAACGTAGCCGAGTCTATATTTGAGTGCGATGACTGTAATTAGAGTGTGATTATTCCGGAGACGGCTGGAAAAAAAAGGCAGCCGACAGTGAGGGAGGTTGCTATGGAAACCGCAAGGAGGCAGTGAAAAGGGTCTGTTTGCTGGTGGTTATGTCATGTGTCTGCTGTGCATGTAAAAAAGTTTGGACATTGCAGGTTTCAAGTTAAAAGGAGGCCGAGTAGGATGTTTAGTCTGTGTATGCTGTTTTTGTTGTCTCATTTTCAGTTAGTATTCTCTTAATTGACCCTTCGTAAAGACCCGCCCCCCTTAGTTACTGTTGCTATATCTGACAAGCCATGGAGCTCTCATGCCACACATCATGTTCTCATGCAGTGAAAAATACATCGTGGAGCACAGAGGAAACTGACAACTTGCTGACAGACGAGACAGAGCAGGTTGCTTCTGGTGTGAAGTCTTAGCTTTCAAATTTTGTAATTTTTTTTAAAGAAATTCAAACAATAAATAACATTTTGTGGATCTTTATTGTGTCATGACAGATCACTGTAGCGCCTCAGTTCAAGTGGCACGTGAACCGATCGTCTTTTCATATTTACTAAACAGGAATAAAATAAATATTCACATATGCTGTTCATAAGGGACATATTGTATTAGCCCTACATTTACAGCATAAAATACTATTTACCTCTATTACTATTAACATTTTACATAACATTTACCTGCTTTATCTCACAATTCGACTTTTTTCTTGCAAATGCATGTTTATATCTTCTAGTTCAGACTTTATTACTCAATTTAACTCAACAATAGCGAGTTTGTCAATTCTGAGGGGAAAAAAGCCAGAAGTCGAGGATATAAACTCATGATTCTGAGCCGAGGGGAAAAGAGAGAATGATGAGTTGTTTTTCCTTATTAGACCTGTGAGATGTAATCTCAGAATAAAGTCAGAATTTTGAAATATAAACTCAAATGTACCTTTTTTTAATTCTTTTATTCCATGGCTTCCATAGACTGCTACTTGAAAACAGTAATTTTCTGCCACTAGATAGGCTCCACCCACAAATCAACATTATCACTGTTTGCAAACACCGAATTGGTCAATACACACATTTTTTAAAGTTTAAGTCAAAAACCAAAAGTTAATCTACTCTCCTGTCTGGTTTGTTTGTTGGACCAAATGGCAGATTTGGCATTATGATGTTCAAACATGCTCACGTTCACATATTAGAATACAATTCTGCCAAAGAGCTGCTTGTTTCCCTAAATATATAAAGTGAGCCAGTTTGGAGCTTACAATGACAGAATTATTTACGATGAAACATTAAGGCTAATTATATTGACCGTTTATGCCTTATCATACGACATTAGTCTGACAGATCCCATCACGTCGTGGTGCAGATGAAAACTGCTCTTACACGGTGGAGGAACACTTGTGGTCATTAGTATTCCTCGTGAGGTCCGCTGCTATACCCTGAATCCTCCATGTTCACCCAGATAGCCATTGAATTATGAAGCCAATCTGAGCCATGGTTTGGGTTGCTTAGCAACGGACTATTGAGTGGCACTGGGTCCCTGGTGATGGGGAGATAAACAAGGGGCCAGATAATGTGTGTGTGTCTCTATATAGGTGCGTTTCCTGATGGCCTGTGTGCTTATTTTGAAAGTGTCAAAAAGAAAGAAAAAAAGAAAATACCATAAACCCCTGTGGCTATTATGACCCCAAGCAGAAACCTCAGCCTCACAAAATAGACTGATGGCCAGTAGACACAAACAGTTGTGCTTTTTCCTTCAGCAGGCTTTCTGTTATAATGGTCACTATCATGATCTAGAGGAACAACACTTAGACATTTAAAAATTTTTTTTTTGCTCAATCAAATGTTGTGCTGTACACACAACATTTAAGAATCATACTATTATATGGTTTCTTGCTCATTTAAAGAGCAGGAAGCTGTTTACATGATACAAAATATTATTTGCCTCAATAAATCATATACTGTGATCCGGATGGAATGATTGCCATGTTTGATTATTTGATATTTGCACAACATGAACTTGAAGTGTTTTATTAGGGTGGTTTGTGTGAATACTGTTCATACATCGGGGTATAATAGTAAAAATATATTTTAATGTAAATAGACAACATTTTTATTCAGAAATATGTTAAACTTATGTATTTAAAAAGTATCACCTTAATGTTTTTTTTTTTTTTCATATGAATTTTAAATGTCTTGTATAGCTTTTTGTTAATTATATGATTTTTGTTATTCATTTTGTTCTTGCCATGAAGATCTTGCTGCTGACATGGCATACATAAAATATTTTTTTTTATAATCATAATATCATACAGGATTTGGTTGTAAAGTTGTCTGTGTATTTATTTTGCAGATGGGGTGTTTGGTCGATGTCAGAGATATTCAGGTTCACTTCCCCACACTTACGATGTGTCTGCAGCAGCTGTGCAGCGTTTGAGGAACGTTCTTCAGAAGCTGGCCCACCGAGGTATCGCATCTCTTTGTGTGCACAGCACTCTTGTGCGCTTGTTTATCACGTTAACGCATCACATTTAATTGTTTTCTTCTTTCCACAGTATAATATACGTTTCACTGTGGAAATTATTGTTTATGTATTCACAAGTCCATTGTCTGTTTTTCTAATTACACATCTCTTTGTTTACCAACTTCCCTGACTGTTAATTATTCACTTCTATCAGCTGTCAGTTGCTTTAGCTTTCAGTCTGTTACCTTCTTTAGATCTGGCATTAGCCTGTTGACTTGTCATCTCACTTTAACTGATTATTTACTGATACTTATTTACCTGTCAGTGTTCCTGTAACTCTTTTGCCCTTTTACCTACTTACTGCAGCAAAGCCATGAAGTACATGGAAATGTACTGTATGTCTATTAGTTATCTTAATTCTCTTCTAAATACTCACACATTACCATTCAAAAGTTTGGGGTCAGTAAGATTTTATTTTTTCTTAAAGAAATGAATGAATTTATTAAGAAAGGATGCATTAAATTGATTGAAAGTGACAGTACAGACTTTTACATTGTTACAAAAGATAAATGCTGTTCTGCTCTTTCTATTCATTAAAGATTCTAGGAACAAAATGTACGTGGTTTTGACAAACAATATTAAGCAGCACAACTGTTTTTCATTATTGATAATAATAAGTGTTTCTTGAGCAGCAAATCAGCATATTTGAATGATTTCTGAAGGATCATGTGACATTGAAGACTGGAGTAATAGCTGCTCAACTTTGCTATAACATGAATAAATGACATTTTAAAATATATAAAAATAGGAAAAAAAAATTGAAATTGTAATATTTCACAGTCATACTGCTGTTGCTATATTTTAACAGCAGTATGAATAATAAATACTATGAATTTAATAAATGTAGCGTTTGTGTGCACAGGAGACTTCTTTCAAAAATCTTAACAACTCCAAACTTTTGAATGAAAAATTTAATATTTATTGTTTCACTATTGTTTTGTGGCACCTACATCTCTGTGATAGGTTGTACCTTTCTATTGAAGTTTTGTTGTATTACATCATTTATGATACTATCTTCATTGGCTGAATCAGAATCACTATGATGTGTTACTTAGTCGTAAGATAGTAGTGTCAGGTAAATGAATTCACTGGCTATTTTAGCTATATTGACCTTGATTGCTGTGCACCTTGTTGACATGATTAAACGCTGGCCAAACTTTTGTGAAACCTAAGATCAGTGAGTAACAGATTAAAAAACATCATCAAAACTTCACTGACAGCAGTTTCTGGTTTTGTCAATGTACTTAACTAGTAAGTATTATCCTTGGCAGAACCGTGTCCCAATCAGTTTCAGAGCTCATCATCCCAAGTCAAAGCTGACACACAGCCAAACGTGTGCTCATCTTTTGTGGCACGATGTTGCTGTCTGTCACATGGACAGATGAAAGAGAGTGGGATGAAAGGATGAGACTGAGCACTCATCCACTGCTCAGGGGCATGGAATTGGACATCTGAGGGCTTTTGTGACAGAAAGGTTTCTCAATGATACACTGTGTTAGCAGGGCTGGACTGAATGTACTATCACTGATAGAGGAGAACTTCTGCAGAGATGTGAGTCTTAATCTGTTCAAGCTGAACATATTGTTTGAACATGTCTGATCTGTAGATCTGACTTAAGATACTTGCACTTGTACAACAAACTCTGGGTACTCTCTGTGTTAGACGTCTGTTCAGTGTGTTGCAGTTTTGCTAGAATGGGGTTTCATCAAAAACTTAAAGCCACTTTATATGAAAAGCTAATTAGTGACATTGAAGTGATTTTGATACACAGGGTTCACACTGTTTAAATGATTACAAACTATTTCCTTTAAGCTTTTTCGAACTGTATATGTAACATACAAATTATACTAACCCTATAATATATGATTTTTAAGTCAGTCATCTGTATTAGGATTTCAAAGCATTCAGATTTAATTCAGGGGGTACAAACATTAGTTCCCTTTCAGTCAGTCACTCTCGACGTCACGTTGGATGACCGTCGAATTGGGAACCCGCTTAGAGAGACCAATCTACTTCGAGTGTAAACTAAACGAGCCAATGCACATTGGCATGTGATTATTGCATCCAGCTGCCGCTGATCACAGCGTGAGTATAAGTAGGCAGCAGATGCAGAGCATATTCAGCTTTTTGCTTCGGAGCCGAGTGGTTCTATCGTTCTGCTCCTGACCTTCTGCGTAGTGATAAACTACAGTCAAGCACGCTCTTCGTGGGCTCTCATGCTGGTAGTACGGCGCTTCAGCGGTGGTGGTTTTCCCATGTCGAGTGGGTTGCACACATGAGGCTGCACTACCCCCTGTGTGTGTTGCAGACGGCCATCTCCCCTGTGCGCTTTATCACACTAAAAGAGCAATTTCCATCTAAAAGAGTTTCACGGGTGGAACGTCTTTTTAAAGATGTCTTACCATCCGTGTGTTTCTGGGTGCGGTCGTTACCTGTCGCTGGGTGATGGTCACGATCGCTGCCTCTCGTGCCTGGGCATGAAGCACGCTGAGGTGGCTTTCGTGGATGGCTCATGCTTCCATTGCAAAGGGTGTATGACCATCTCAGAGTTGCGGACCAGACTTTGTTACCTGCAAGGGGGCGGAGTGCCCTTGCCACTGCCTAGATCTGGGGTTCCCACTGGCGGCAGCCGGGGGCGCCCCTTTTTCTGGCAGTGGGCGGACTGGCCTCACGGTCACGGTGACGAATTCCCCTCCGGGTCTGCCCTAGCCCCGCCGGCACTTCGAAACCCGTGCGCTCTCAAAACAGCAGCTGGACCCTCCCGAGGGGTACCCACCGTTTTTTTCCGATGTCATTGCCGCATTGGTCGGGTGAGCCAGACTTTTCTGGGGATGAAATCCATCAGCGGTGCCGGATGCGGACCCGGAAATGATGGCTAAGCTTTCCCTGGCCGCCGAGAGTGTCGGCTTGCGTGGAATCTTCCACCCCGCGTCCCGACCCCTCAAGGTTGGATGATGGTTTCTTTCTCGGGTGGCATCTCGCTGGTTCTCATGGCCCCACCCCAGTGCCTTTTCTTCCCGTATGTGCTGAATGAGATCGCTGGGTCATGGAACGGCACCTTTCCCCTGGCAAGAAACCGGCCCGTGGCTCCTCTGCCCTCACCACCCTTGATGGGGGTCCAGAGCGGGGGTACACGGGAGTTCCCCAGGTGGAGCGGTCGGTTGCGATGCAATTGTGTCCAAATGCCACTACCACTTGGCAGGACAAACCGTTGCTCCCCTCCCGGGCCTGTAGGCACTCGTCGGCCCTGATCGGCAGTGCTTATACGGCCTGTGGAGAAGCTGCGTCAGCCTTACATGCTTTGGCATTATTGCAAGTGCACCAGGCGAGGCCCTGAGGGACTTTCACGGGGGTGGTCACACCCGAAGTTCTCAAGAACGCCGCACCGTGACTGAACTCGGCGCTAACGATCGCCTACAGGTTATTGGCGGTCTCATGGGTCGTGCGATGCCACTATGTGTTCCAGGAGCGCCCTCTCTGGCCTGTGTCTGGCCGACAGCGGAGACTACAGACCGATTTCTTGAACGCCCCGTGTCCCAGACTGGCCGTTTTTGGTGGACACGGTGGGAACTTTGCAAGCGTTCTCGCTCTGCCAAAAGCATACTTAGGCCATCAGGTACATCTGCTCGCAGCGTGCAAGCTGGCCCCCCTGCCTCCACCGCGGCCACCGTGTGCAGTGCCTCAGCCCCTCGTCACCGAGGATGGCCCCCCTGACCGCCAGCCCCCTCTTCCCGGGCAGCGTCGCAGCAGCTCCAGCCAAAAGCTGCGCCGGGATCCGGGATTCGCACGGTCTCCGCCCCGCCCGTCCAGGCCCCCACCAGGCCTGGTGGTAAGCGAAAGAGCAAGAGACCCTGAGATGGGCGACCCAGAGATGGAGTGAGTTGCTCTTCGGGAGACACACACCAGACCCCACCTCAGACCGGCTACGAGACGCCTGGGCCGGGTCCCTGCGTTCTTCCGCGCTGCCCCACTGCGGGTACGCCTGTAGTTCCATTGATGCCACTTGCGCGGCATCTGGGAGCCTGGCTAGAGCTACCCAGTCCGTCTCGATGGCTCCTTCGAACCGTCAGTCTCGGCTATGCGATTCAGTTCGCCCAGTGCCCTCCCAAGTTCAGGGGCGTCTACTTTACGTCAGTGAAAGCAGCAGATTCCCCTGTCTTGCGTGCAGAGATCGCAGTCCTGCTGGCGAAGGACGCGATAGAGCCGGTTCCTCAAGCCGATATGAGGTCGGGGTTTTACAGCCCCTACTTCATTGTACCCAAGAAAGGCGGTGGGTTGAGACCCATCTTGGATCTGTGCGTCTTGAACCAGGCCCTTCACAGGCTCCCGTTCAAGATGCTCACGCAGAAATGCATCTTCAGGTGTATCCGTCCCCAAGATTTGGTTTGCAGTGATTGACCTGAAGGATGCGTACTTTCATGTTTCGATCCTTCCACGCCACAGGCCATTCCTGCAGTTTGCCTTCGAGGGGCGGGCATACCAGTACAAAGTCCTGCCCTTAGGGCTGTCCCTGTCGCCCCGTGTCTTCACGTAAGTTGCGGAGGCAGCCCTTGTTCCCCTGAGAAAGAAGGGCATTCACATTCTCAACTACCTTGCTCAGTCTCAGGATCAGTTGTGCAAACACATGGACTTGGTGCTCTCGCACCTCAGCCAGTTGGGCCTTCGGGTCAACTGGGAAAAGAGCAAAATCTCCCCGACGCAGAGGATCTCTTTTCTCGTTATGGAGTTGAACTCGGTCGTACAGACAGCACGCCTCACACAGGAATGTGCTCAGTCGGTGTTGAACTGCCTGAATACATTCAAGAGCAGGATGGCGGTCCCACTGAAACAGTTTCAGAGGCTCCTGGGGCATATGGCAGCTACGGTGGCAGTCTGGGGCTGCTTCATATGAGACCGCTTCAGCACTGGCTCCATGGCCGAGTCCCGAGGTGGGCGTGGCAACGCGGCACTTTTCGGGTCCAAGTTACACCGGCCTGCCGCCAAACCTTTACCCTGTGGTCAGACCTTGCGTTCCTCCGGGTAGGAGTGCCTCTGGAGCAGGTCTCCAGGCATGCTGTAGTTTGCACGGATGCCTCAACCACCGGCTGGGGGGCCACGTACAACGGGCTTGCAGTGTCAGGGGTTTGGACGGGGCCCCAACTGCACTGGCACATCAACTGCCTTGAGGTGCTGGCAGTGCACCTTGCCCTGAGCCTTCTCAAATGGCGCTTACGAGGCAAGCATGTACTAGTCCGCACGGACAACACAGCGACCGTTTCGTACATCAACCGACAAGGTGGTCTGCGCTCCCGTCGCATGTCGCAACTCTCACCGCCCACCCCCCCCCCCCCACTCCTCCTCTGGAGTCAGAAGCATCTGATGTCGCTTCGTGCTGTTCACATTCCTGGGCTGCTCAACCGGGCAGCCGACGAGCTGTCTCGAGCTGCGCTCCCGGGAGAATGGCGACTCCATCCCCAGACGGTCCAGCTGGTTTGGAGACGTTTCGGAGCCGCTCAGGTAGACCTGTTTGCCTCTCCAGAAACCTCTCACTGCCAGTTGTTCTCCCTGACCGAGGGAACACTCGGCAAAGACGCACTGGCACACAGCTGGCCACAGGGCCTTCGCAAGTATGCATTTCCCCCAGTTAGCCTTCTCGCACATTTGCGGTCAGGTCCGGGAGGACGAGGAGCAGTCCTGTTGGTGGCACCTACTAATTGGCCTACCCATACCTGGTTCCCCGTAACTAATGCTCTTCGCGGACAGCCCCTCCTTGGCCGATTCCTCTGAGGAAGGATCTACTGACTCAGAGACGGGGCACCCTTTGGCACCCGCGTCCAGACCTCTGGAAACTTCATGTCTGGTCCCTGGACGGGACACGGAGGTTCTAAGTGACCTACCTCAAGAGGTAGTTGACACCATCACTTCAGCGAGAGCACCGTCTACGAGACACGCCTACTCTTTGAAGTGGAACCTCTTCGTTGAGTGGTGTTCTTCTGCGCGAGAAGTCCCCCGAATATGCCCAATCAGAGTCGTGCTGTCCTTCCTACAGCAGGGGTTGGAGCGAAGGCTGTCCCCCTCCACCCTTAAAGTCTATGTCGCTGCAATCGCTGCTAACCACGACACCGTATAAGGGAGGTCGCTGGGAAGCATGACCTGGTCGTCAGGTTCCTTAAGGGGGCGAGAAGGTTAAATCCTCCATGGCCCCCCTCTATACCCTCTTGGGACCTGACTCTAGTGCTCACAGCACTACAGCAGGGCCCATTTGAGCCTTTGCAGATGGTCGAGCTGAAATTTCTTTTGACGAAAACTTTGTTCCTGCTGGCATTGGCCTCTATCAAGATGGTAGGGGACCTGCACGCATTTTCGGTCAACGTTTCGTGCCTAGAGTTCGGGCCGGCTGACACCCAGGTAACCCTGAGGCCCCGGCCCAAGGTTCCCGCTACTCCTTTCAGGGATCAGGTGGTGAACCTCCAAGCACTGCCATCGGAGGAGGCAGACCCAGCCCTAGCATTGCTATGCCCCGTCCGAGCCTTAAGGTGCTACGTAGACTGGACACAAAGCTTCAGGACCTCAGACCAGCTCTTTGTCTGTCACGGAGGCCAGCAGAAGGGGAATGCCGTCTCTAAGCAGAGGATGGCCCACTGGATATTGGATGCCATCACCCTTCCATATTAGGCACAGGGTGTGCCCTGCCAGTTCAGATTGCGAGGTCACTCAACTAGAGGTGTTGCATCCTACTGGGCGCTGACTCGTGGCGCCTCGCTGACAGATATCAGTAGGGCTGCGGGCTGGGCGACCCCTAAAACATTCGCTAGATTCTATAGCCTTCGGTGGAGCCGGTAAATCCTCCTGTGTTTTCTCACTCAAACGTGTAGAACTACTGAGAGGCCCCCGCTCGGGTCCTTACTCAAAACCACTCGGCGAAAAAAAAAAGAAAAGGTAGATTCCATTTTAGGGACCTTGTTGAGTTCCTCCGTCCCCTCGGCAGTCAGACGTGGCTGAGCGTCCGGCGCCAGGCCTTCACTCGTTAAATCCTCGAGAACCGGTAGAAGGCTGAGTTCCAAATGTAAGACCTAAGCGGATAGTAGTTGTGTTCCCTAAGCAGAGCAGTAGCTGGTCTCTTGTCAAGCCCTGCCTACGCAAAAAGTAGGGTGCGCAGGGGCTTCCAGGACACTGGAAGGGCAGTAGCTTGCCTTTTGTAGGATCCCAATTCTTCGGTCATCCGACGTGACGTCGAGAGTCACAGACTGAAAGGTAACGTCTCGGTTACGTATTGTAACCCACGTTACCCGAAGGAGGGAACGGAGACATCATGTCCCGTCGCCACAGCTCCTGTACCAACCGCTGAGCGGCCGGGTCACCGGCTCAGCTCCTCAGTGAAAATCTGAATATGCGCTGCATCTGTTGCCTACTTATACTCACGCTGTGATCAGCGCCAGCTGGATGCAATAATCGCATGCCAAAATGCATTGGCTCGTTTAGTGTATCCCTTGTAAGGGTTTTTATATGTTTTACTCAACGGGAATATTTATGAACGAATATAACTGGTTAGGATTCAATAATATTTAGATTATATTTTCGGGGGTGAATTACCTGCAGCAGAATCAATATTACATTATTTGATCGTCGCGTCCACCGATCAGATAATCTAATCAGTGCGTCGTGGGCATTCAAGGAATGTTTATTTTTTCTGGCCACGGAAGAATAAACTGTCCTTTTCTTTGTGCAGTGCTAGCAGTAATTTTAGCAAAATGTAGCAAGGGTTCACATATTCATTGACTTCGAATTGTGAGCAGCAGACAGAGATCCGTTTGTGATATAAGGGATTTAATAAATGAAACTAAATCTAACATATAACTAACTAAAACATATAAACACAGAATGAAACAAAGTAAGGAAAAAAAGGGAGAGAAAAGAAAAGAATGGCAGTATTTCACATCACGTTACGCACAACTTGAAATCCTCAGAGATCCAAGATCACCTTTAAAGGGACTGAAACTAACACTCGCATCTGAAAATTTTTAAGGCGGTTCTTGCATTGGTTTCTCGAGTGGCTGAATAGAGTCCGATGCGGTAGATACGGAGGTCTTTTTGATGATTTGTGAGGATTCAGCGTTGGGCGTGGTTTTTTACTCTGGTTCTTCTGAAGTAGAAGTCCGACAGCGACAAGCGTTACTGGACTTGAAGATAAAAACCTGCCGGAAAATAAAACGCAAAATGAAGGTCTGAGTCTTGAAATGTGGTTGCTCAAACCAGAAGAGTTGTTCTGAGCAAGTTATTGGCCATCCTAAGTCGCTTTGAGAGTTCCTATTCTGTGTGTACTAGCCAATGTGAGGCATGGATTTTGAGCGGGAGAAACTTTCTTTGCCTCTTGTTTATGGCTCATTTGCATGTTTATGGCAGGTCTGGAATTTCTGTAGTTTTAACCCAAAATATCGTACAAATCGTATGATGCGTTTCACAATCAAATACTGTACGTCATTGTCCGAGAAATGAAAACAGGTAACATTGATACCAAGAAACAACCATTTGGAATAGATTAAACCAAAGATACATGCATACACCTGAATATCATTGTTTATGGCTTTAACTAATACAAATAACGAGTGGTAACTCAGCTAATCTAATAGGGGAACGTACACACAACACATGCATATACCAGATACATTTGTAACTGATTAATTATAGTCTAAAATAACGAAATGTCTTTTATGGGTGTGTGTTGTGTTAGCTTGTGTGTGTGTGTTAGTTTGGCCATTTACAGCTCTTTGTGGAATGTGTTTGAAATCAGATTGGGGATGATAGTGGGGGCTGGTTCGAATCTTCTTGACTGCGAAGAACCATCTGGCAATTTAAAACCCCTATACGAACGTAAATTCTCTGACCAGAACTTGTAATTTATATGCAAATGTCAAAAGGCTAAAAGGGGTCTCTTAAGCCATAAACAGTCCAACGCTCATGCATGATCCTACGCAGACGCTACACACTCGAAGTAGATTGGTCTCTCTAAGCGAGATCCCAATTCGTCGGTTATCCGACGTGACATCTCCGTTCCCTCCTTCAGGGAACGAGGGTAACCATACGTAACCGAGACGTTTTATCCGATGAGTCACATCATTAGCTTATACGGCAATTTACTAAACATTTGAGAGAAATAAGTGTTGATACGACGTACTGGATATTTTCACCCTAAAATTTGAAAAAAAAAAAAAAAATTAACATTATGACAAAGCAAGGTGAAATAAGACCCCTAGAACTGTGTTATTACTGTTATGGTTATTGAGGAAGGTCTAAAAGGGATGGTTGATTCTGTCATTGTTCACCGACCCTCATGTCATTACAAACCTGTTTGAATTACTTTCTTCTGCAAAACAAAAAAGTAGATATTTTGAAGGACACTGGGGTCTAAAATGACATTTGACGCCAACAAATTTCATTGTATGAACAAGAAACATTTCTCATAATATCTTCTTTTATAGTAAGTCAGCCATGTTTGGAACAACATGAGAGTGGGTAAATGATAGAATTTTAATTTTTGGGTGAACTATCTATTTAAGACCTTCCTTCATAACTGTAGCTGTTATAAGTCAGTAGTACAGGGGTCTTATTTAACCTCTCTTTGTCAGAATGTTATTTAGTAGGATGTAAATAAGAACTGCTCACGTTGGCTCTGCTTTTGCACTGCAGTGTATATTCAAAGCATGTTTTCTGACACCAATCAGAACATAGGGCTTATTGTTGTCAGTCTCCAGCATAGCCATTTGGGGGCAGCATGCTCCATCCTGTCTGTCTCGGTGAAGGATCTGAGCCTTTAATAGGCTGCAGAGGCTTGCTCCCAGCTTGATCTTTTCAAACAGCCATAAATGAGAGTTGAAAAGCGTGGAAGGCACGCAACCGTCTTTGGGTAAATTACCAACATGGTAATGAATATTAGAGAGCCAGAGAGATGGCCGACTTACTCCAATTACCCAAGCCAAATAAAAAGAGAGGGATCAGGAGGATGAGAGGCTGTTTTCAGCTTCCTCTCTCTCTCTCTCTCTCTGTCTCTCTCTTTTTTTCTTTTTGGATGCAGATGGTGTCTGAAACCTCGGCTTTTGATTGACATGCTGTGTTGCAGTGTTTTTATTTTAATTTCAGAGCACTTTTTCAAGGGAGATCTCAGACGTCTTTAGATGTTCCCTTGTGTGCGTTTGTGTGTGTTCGAACGGCTGTGTGTTGTGCGCATGTGTTTTGTTTGTGTGCTTCCATCCATGAATTTGTGCCCAATTCAGCAGACAGATGACAATGTGTGAACCATTAAATGTTTGCAGCTATCTTATCTTGTTTTCTTGTCCGTTTGCCCTGGGTTTGTGTGTGTCTGTGTGACATTTTTATACACACACCCCTTTTTTATACATGCATCTGATCACATCTGCCTTGAAACCATCACATTCACATACTCTTTTTAATTCTTACAGAACCCTTCAGCAGACCAACATCCTTCCACATTCCTCTTCACAGCAGAGTGAGATAGGCAGATAGATGTAGAGAACATCAATGCCATCGACTCACAATTCTCTTTATCACGCGTTTAGAGTAGCTGTAGAAATCACGCAATTTGTGAAGCCGCCGTCGCACACCCTGCACAATGTCATTAGATCGATGCCATTGACCGAACGGCCAGAATGCTCTCTCTTTGTCATATGGGTCTATTATGCAAACTGACAGCCCTCCCTTGCTGTGA
Organism: Sinocyclocheilus anophthalmus; assembly: GCA_018155175.1. Lineage (NCBI taxonomy): Eukaryota > Metazoa > Chordata > Actinopteri > Cypriniformes > Cyprinidae > Sinocyclocheilus > Sinocyclocheilus anophthalmus. The sequence continues at coordinate 587,188 of JADLZN010011434.1, forward strand.
GCTGCCCCATATTTCTTGCCATTGTCTTTAGATGTTCTTCAGATTTCCCTGCTCCTGGATTTGTACATTACAGCCCACTCATAATGCATCGTGCCATCCCTTTGATCTTCAACTGTGGTCAGTGTGTCTAGGGATAATGGGAAGTTAAGTCTTTTGGAGTAGAAGGCTATTAATGAATAGAGATGGACAGATAGGAGGTGATAGACAGACAGTTTGGTAAGGAGCAGCTGGAAGGGAGAGTGAGAAAGAGGGGGAATTAAGACAGATTTAATGGCTTGTCTCTAAAGTGAGGTCACTTATAATGGACAGCTGAAATACCTCAGAACTGATTCTCTGAAATAATTTAAAGTGATTTGTTCTTTAAAAACAATACTCAGCTGGATGTCTAAGTTACGTCATGCATAATGTCTCTCATGCTGTTTGCCAGGCTCAAAGCCAGTGATGTTTTACTGTCAGTCAGCTTTCAGTAAAATTTGATTTAATTAATTGTATGAATCACAATTATTGACTTATTTGCCACTAAAAGCACACAGATCAGTGTACACTACTGTACTTAAATTTAGGGGTAAGTAAGGGGTCATTTATTTATTTATTATTACTTTAAAAAAAAATTATACTTTTATTTCGCAGGAGCACATTAAATTGATCAAAAATGATAGCAAATACATTTATAATGGAAATGGCTAACAATTTCAAATAAATGTTGTTCCTTTGAACTTCCTATTTATCAAAGAATTCTGAATGTTTCCACAAAATATTAAGCAGCACAACAAATTATGTTTATTGCGACACTGAAAACTGGAGTAATGGCTGCAAAAAAACAAAACAAAAAATCAGATTTGCCTTTACAGGAATTTAAATATATAGAAAAACAAGTAATTTAAATTGTAATAATATTTCACAATATTACTGTGTTTTTTTTGTCAATGAAATAATAAATGCAACCTTTATGAGCATAAGAGAAAATCATGTCAGCTCCAAACTTTTGAACAATAGTGTAATGTAAAAGTATTATATTATTAAGGAAGACCAAAATTATGCTTTTGAAGTCAATATATTGCTTGATTTGAGGTGTATTACCGGCCTATAACGGTCCATAACAATCCACTTTGTAGTCTTTCTGAGGTAGATTTTGGGCTGTATGTATGTATTTATTTATTTCAAAGAATATCTTGTTGTGTTCCATCTGCACCATTTTTATACTGCAAAAATGAAGACAGACATCTTTGGCTATTTAGTCTTAGTTACATCTTACGCCATGAGCGTCACATTTTAAAGATGCGGTGCCAATGTAATAGATCTTTGAAAAATGTGTCTCAACATTCCTGTGTTCTGTTCCACACAGATAATATTGTACATATTCTAAATTACAGATACTACATCTCCAAATATCTTTTTCCCTCATATATTTTGCTGTGACGTGACATCAGGCAGATTCAACAATTAGTGACTGTTTATTTTCCAAAATAGTTGCAAATATACAAATTTGTTCATTAGATGTATATAGTGTACCTGATTATGTAGGTTCTGGTGTGGGGTACAGGTAACACAACACAAGGCTTATGAAGAGACACTGGTGCCATGAGAAGTTTATAGATGTGTAACAAGGCCCTCCAGGCTTTCCAATGACCTGGCCTTACCATCATCTAGGTAGAAACTCCATGTTCAGATAGAAGCTCAGCGAAGCAAAGTGATTTACCTTGACATGTGCATTAGAGCTACTTACTCTCATGGCCCACGAGAGACGAGACACAGGGGAGCAAGAGTGAGAAAGACAGAAAGAAGGAGAGCAGGGGACACTGGCCACAATAGTGCACTACATTTTTACCATACCATCCATGACACCTGTGTAGATGTTTGCGTGCAGGTGAGATGTTCGAAAACTCCTGGGAATTCATTTGCTTCTGATTCTTGAAATATCTTTCCACAGTAATGTGCAGAATATAATAGTACCATAATAACTAGCTGGTCAGTTTGTTTTCAGCTTATAAGATGCTGTGGTGAGCTGTAGGTTGATAATAAATACAGTTATGTGGAGCTCAGATTTTAACATCATTTATTTCACATACAAACGTATTTAAGCTTGAAATAAAAGTGAAAGACATGACAAGACAAATAATGAACTGGCACATTATGTGCAACTATGGTAACTAGCAGTAGGACAAAAACATTGGTATAAAACTTGCAAGTGGCATACCAAATAACATGAAAACACAAATAAACAGGAGAACACAAATGCATAACAATACAGTACAATTCAACAGCAATAAAAGGCAACAAATTAGATTTCAGCAGTCACAATGCATGCTGGGAAAATGCTATACTCTGCCAAACAATCTTGGGTGTGCTACAAATGTATATATGTGTTGTTTATTTGATAGTGTGAGAGAAGCACTATATCTGACAGATCAGGCTGTGAAAAACACATTTGATTGGTACCTGTTAGCCTGTGTGTAATCCCTCCAACATGCTCAATAATGAGTCCTACATTTTACTTAGATTTCTTCTTTGCACACTCAAAGTGAACTGTCAGAAGGGCTGATCAAACCTGCATTACAAAACAGGGCTATTACATTGTAATTCCAAAATAAATTGTTGGCAATTATTGCAATCAGTGCTTTAACAGAGCAGAAGCGCATGTGTCCTTGGACATGTTTTTTTTTTTATTGTCTTTTTGCATATTTACAAAACATTTGAGTTACATATGAGTCACATTTTAGTTTCGGGGAATTTTATGTATTTTTTTTCTTCAAAAGTCCTTTTCAGTACAGTAAATGTCAACAGTTTCTACAGAGCTCTCTGTGGTTCTCTTTTCTATAGAGGGCTTATGAATATCATGTTATTTCTCCATCTTTCTGCAACTGTTACTCTGCAGCAAAGTTCACATCATTTTGCATGGGCTTAACTCAAGACAGCCAGACAGTATTCATCTGTCCAGAAGCCCTCTCTTGAGGAATTCCTAAATGCTGTTCTAAACAGATGCTTGACTAACACACATTGCTGTTTTCTGTTTTTGCCATTTTCTGGCCAATGGTGATGGCTTTTGCAGTAGATCGGACTTGTGTGTTGTGCGTAGGAGGCAAAGGAGGTTTCGATGACCTTTCATCATATTTAGAAAAGGAATATTAGATCTCAGATCCTTAATTGTCAATATAAGATGGCACTAAAAATTAAGGGCTGAATGGAAACCGGATATTTTGCAAAAGATAATCTAAAAATGAACGATCGTTCTGTAATTGTTAATTGTTTTTTTTAGAAAGGGGGCAAAAGCATGTATAAAATCATATATACTGTATATATTGCTACAGTATAATTTATTGGCAGTACCACCTTTTAATGCATTTGAAATGAGCTACTTTTAATGCTGAATTAATTTTATGCTAGATAACAGTATTGCAAACATATCAGCTTGCTCTCACAATGACAACTGAAAAAAAATTTGATTTGTGCCTCTAATGGTTAAAATAATGGGACACCAGGCTGTACCGTATTTGTGGAGTGTGCCACCTGAGTTAAATTAATTAGTTCATGAAGATACTATGGAAATCCCTTATAATCCAGGAAAAGCCCACCTGTCCCCCTGCCTAATTTATGCTATTATACTATCACAATAAATTAGGCAATTCATGATGAACAGAATTAAATCAATGTTTGTCAGCTTCACTAATTTGAAGATGGTTCCACATTAACCTGTGCACCCATTTGCGTATTGCCCCGCACAACCAAAAGCCAGTCAAAACAAAGAATGGAAGGCAAGTCTGTTGCTGAAAAAGGGATTTAAATATTTAAAGATCATGGAGTTCTCTTAAAAAAAGCAATAGATGCGTGGAAGACACCCCCCACCATCACCCCTCACATGTTTTGATAGCAGCGACATCAATGACCTGTCTGCTAATTAGTAGTAGCACATTATATTAGGCTCCATCCAAGACCTAATGAGGTGGACCTTTGCTGAGGCAAAAGGGTGTAGCGCTCGTGGGTGACAGGAAGGTATAACAACATTGTAAGTGTGTGTGTTTCCATGGAGGGTAAATGCTGGCGTAACACATAAATGCTCAGCTGGCCTTGTGCTTGCAATTTCTCTTATGCTGTTCTCTTAACTGAATTTTTATGCTGTTTTTTTCTTTTAGTTATTTTTGGTTTTGGATGAAAATATCCATTAAGTTTGTTCTTGTTCATTCATTTTAGTTAGTTTTTAAATGGCGACTAATTTTAGTGAATAAAAATAACATTTTAGTTGAAATTGTGCAAAATTAAACCAAATACTCAAACATGTTAAAAATGTTGATACACTCTCAGAAAAAAAGGTACAAAAGCTGTCACTGGGATAGTACCTATTCAAAAGGTACATCTTTGTATCTAAAGGGTCCATATTGGTGCCTTAAAGGTACGCATCAGTACCTAAAGTGTACATATTAATACCTAAACAGTACAAAAATTTACTTTTTTAAAAGATACTGCAAGTGACAGCCTTTGTACCTTTTTTCTCTGAGAGTGTACAGGTTAAAATTAATACAGTATTTAACCAGCAGTCTCTTTATGCTTTAGTTATTAAGTGCATTATGGATTGAGTGTATTCACAACGTGATATGCATATTCTGACTAGCACCTTCTCTTGTCATATTTTCATCAACTGTTCATTTTGATTACAATTATGTCATGATACTCATTTTTGTCTCATCATCAAATAAAAAGCTTATAGCAAACACTTTGTTGATAAATTAATTGACAAGAAATCTATCTTTAAAAAATTGAATATCCCCCGGTTTCACATATAAGTCTTAAGCCTTGTCCTAGACTAAAATGAAAGAAACTTGCACTGACTCATCTTAAAATATATCAGTGCCTGTGTTTTGTCTTCAGATGCACACCAGTAATGTTTTTTTCCCAAGCACGTTTATAAAAAAATTACTTAAATGTCGTAATTGCACTATGGCCTAATCCTGGGTTAGTCTAAGCCCTGTCTGTGAAACCGGCCCTAAATGTTTTGCATGTTATATTATTAACACACATTTTCGGATCCCTCAAAAAGTCACAGTATCTCTAATATGACATTTTCTCTCTTTCACCCAACATGCTATTTGGTGAGGTATAGAATCCACAGATGGTGGCAGATGATATTTAATTGTAAGCCAGCTGAGCCGAGGCCCCACTGTAAGCCCACGATCTGTCTTCTGCCATTTTTAGCAATATATGTAAATAAGAGATTTACATTGTCTGCCCCCCACCCATCATGTTTCCAAGAAAACAGATTAACAGGGCTGAATGTCGGAGGCTGGTGGAAGGCTAATGAGGTCACATCTATAGGGGCTTAAGGAGATGCTCTTCAGATCTTTATTCGTTCCTCTGCATCTGTGGCTGGTTAATGACATTCCTCCCATCCATCCGTTCAATCACCGCATACCTGTGTCCCTTAGTGTGGTGAACAATCTCAAGTATGTCTAATTTGGTGACATTTGCATGAAAGCTGGGTGAACACATTTTCAGAATGCACGAGATGGGATTCGATGCATCAGTTTGGTGTTTTTTTATTTATGTTTCTCCTCCATGGAATTCAGAAAGCTTTGTGATTCTGACCTGCCCCGGTCTTGTTTCATTCCTAGTTGTTGTTTTTTTCTTGGTGAGATGCAGAATTAGATTTGATGTTGACCAGAAGTTTGACATTCCTTAAAGTGTAGCATTTTTTAAAATGCTAAATTCAGGTGAATGATTGCATATGCAATTCTTCAGGTTACTGTGCAAGTCTTTAGTCTGCATGAAAAGATATGGACTAATTAACGTGAATACTTTGAATATCAGCAGCAAGTTATTTAAAGTTCTGCTTGTGGGCATAGAGAGCAGCAGTGTACTTCAGTCATGATGGTGACTTAAAATAATTTCTCTTGTCTGGTCTTTGTAATGCCTTTTTAAATGTCAGCAATCCAAGGTGTAAGCGGGGTTTCTTAGAATATAATCCGGTTAGTTTATGTATGTTACTTTATGGTTCTCTCTGTCCTCTTTATTATAGGATATACTTGGCAGGATGACACAACTCAGGAGGTAATCTCAAAAGAGCTCTCACAACTACCCAAGGTTCCTCTTGAAGGATTTACAAACACCTTTTCTCATTTCAATGGCAATTCCAGGTGAGCTCCTAAATCCTATGTTATGTTTAGCATCCGTGACAATAATGTGTTTATGGAAACTTTTGTTGTAGTTCTTTTATTAATTAAGTTTTAGTATCTTTATGTAACAGTTATTGATAAGACATTTTAGTAACACAAGTTTTTTTCGTTAACATTTAGTTTATGCATTTGGTGTCTTGAAATAATTTGTGCAGCGTTTAATTATCTAGGTTAACGATAATTTATAAATATACTATTATTCATAGTTAATTATTGTTTGTTCATGATTAATTAAATAATGTTGATATATGCAACTTGAAATGTTAAAGTGTATTAGTATGTGTAGAAATAAACATTAATCAAGCTTTATAAATACTGTAAAAGTATCTAATGTTCACAAATTGAACCATAGAGTAAAGTGATAGTCTGATCCAGACAGGTTTGTATTCTAGACACTTTATCTACTATAATCTGTTTATCTGTTTTTAAACATGGAATTGTATTATAAACATTCCCAATGGGGACAGGAAGCTGAAGACTCAGAAAGAAGAAGTGAGCAGGACACTGCAGAGGTACCTTCAAGGTTTCCTTCCTTCTGATGTTGCCTCCTTCAAACAGAGTCCTCAAGGGCAGCAAGTGCTTTGGAAGGTGAGTCTCCAGCAACTATATAAAAGAATAGTTCTGTTTACTCACATATCACTTGAAGTATTTGGATGCATATAGTGACTATATGGCAGTTCTCCCTAAAAGTGAAATCAGTAGTTTTTGGAAGGGCACATTTTCAGCTTGAGACTGTAAACAACTGGGCAGAACTACCACACATACATGGATATGCTTTCAAGGTGTATAACATATAGTAGTTACTAAATGCATTATTTTAATGCACTTTTAACAAGTGCACTGCACATGCTGTGGAATGTCAGATTTTGCAAAAATAGCCATGTATTGCTACTTGCTCTGCACTTCCATTAGACAACTGTCAGATAAGAACATCGCTACTGGGGACATGCAATCAGAGGTGCAACCTGCTTGGTACTAAAAAACACCATCACCAAACAACTGTTCTTGAAGTTAACAGTCACGAGAGTTGAAAAGTTCACTGCACTATTGAACATTAGTACCCTGCAGTGCTTTTGGAGCCAGCCGTGTATGTGCTGGTTTGTTCAGTGAAGTCCACCCTGCTGTTCTAAAGCCAGCTTGGCCTTCTATTCTGCAAAGGTGGGAAGAATATAATTATTTTATATAATCTCTCAAATAGAGCAGAACAATATGCAGAGCTAAAAGAGGGAGGCTGATACAATGTTAAGATGAGGCTGAAACTCTTTAAACATTATTATCTTTGGTCAGTTTTTGATAAAGATATTTTTACAAAACAATATGTATATTATGTATATTATTTATGTATTTATTTACATATTTATTTATTCTTCTCCCATAGTACAAGGGAGATGGCCCCCGTAATCACAAGGGTGTAATCCAGCTCAAAGAGAAGCCTCTTTCACCCCACATCTTCTTCCTACAAGGCCAGCCTGACCTCCAGGCCGTTGTGGGACAGCCCCCCCCAGGTCGATCATACTTCACTGGTTATGAGCAGGATCGTACTGGAGTACCTCTCGCTGAGCTTCAGCAGTATCAAGCTGGGCCCATGAGAGCACAAGATCCTGGTAAAGGTCAAACACAGGGAAAGCTGCGTTACTTCAGCCTTCAGCGCACTCCAGCTACCAAAATAGAAAAACTGCCAGGAGCTTCCAAGCAACCTCCAAAGCCCCAAATCGAAAAATTGTTTTTCAAATCTTCAGCAAGCAGCCCTGCTTACAAGGAAGCCCTCAGTTCAGTAGATGGTGAGCTAATCCTTCTTCTTCTATATGTATATATGTTAAACTCAGGGGCGCATTAATGCACAGGCTTTAACGGGCTGAAGCCCAGGGGCCTACACTTGGGAAGGGGCCTACTGGCTGCAGGTAAATTATATTTTTCGAATAATTATTTGTGTATATGGGAATTTGCAGCAGTGACAACATCATTTTGTAAACACTCATTTTCAGCAATGCCCTGGTTGTAGTTTATAGTGAATGGGTCAGTTTAAGTTTCCCCCACACAGTTTGTATAGTTGATATGTTCCACCGATATACTAGCGAAATACACAATGCATGCACTAGTAAAGCCCAGCACGAGAGTGACTTTATGTTAATGTACAGATCAACAAGAAACACAACACTGCGTGTGAAAGGACGTGGACCCAGAAAAATTTCTGTAAACGGTCATACAGTGCGAGTCAGTGGAATTAGCGTGGAGGTACTGGTGTCAGGAAGGTTTTGATGCAGTCCTGGGTTCCAACCTGCTGCTTCAGCGTTCTCAATCTTAATCGGGGGATGGAAAAGACTAGGACAGCCTATTGTTTAAAAGTTGTGAGCATTAAACTTGAAAGGCTATGATTGATTAATTAAGAGCGAGCACGGCACGTTCAAAATAAAAACGCAGTTAGCAGTCACCAAATAGCTCACATTTATGCCAACTTGCCAAGAGTTGTTTCATCTACGGATGAGAAATGAATATTTTGTGTAAGTGATGGTGTTGAAAACTCATACCTCGTTAAACTCCATTCGGCCAGGAAGTTTAATGGCATTATATTTTCATAGTACCTCTGTATAATCCTGTACTAAACATAATGTTTTACTTTATTGTAGCTGTTCCACAAGCACCACCTTCTGGCAAAGATTGAATTTGCATATTCACTTATATTCACATTTTACGCAGAACAGGGTTGTGAATGTTAATTGGCATATCAACAAGGAAAAAAATCTGTCTGGAATCTGAAATTTGACATAAATAATTGTCAGGAAGCTTAAAAAAAGTTATCTAGGGAAAGGGGGGCCTACTGTAACGCTGTAGCCCAGGGGCCTCTGGTTATCTTAAGGCGCCCTGAGTTCTAACTGTATATTATTAAACTATTTATATGTGCGTAAAAAGCAAAGTCGGGTAAAACCAAATAAATAAAGAATATATGTTTAAACATATATGTTTATCACACCCCCTTTCTGTGAATAAGGAGAAACAGGGTCAATCTATATTGGCTGTGATGTGATGAGTTTTGCATTATATGATCCATGTCGGGGCAGTCTGAACTGCACTGAAGAAAATTGCTATCATTCGATAATCATTCCCAAATGTAAAACGCCCCATTAGTAACTTATCCCTTTACCCTTCCTCCGACACGAGCCTGCGGTCGGATGAGAAACCCCTTGGCTCCCCATACTCGAGGTCCGGGAATTAAGCTCATTGTGCTGCGCATTTCCCCTGTAAATCCCTCTGAATTGCACCGCCCCCCCCTGACCGTTTCGTGCTGTTTTCTCCTTTTTTCCCACTAATAGCGCCGTCCCCCGACCAAAACACACATATCCTGAAGCCACGCCCCCCTGGGCGCGTCATGACTCCACAGAGGCACCACACCACCTCTCAGATCTTTTCTATTTTGCTCAACAGTTTCTCAGCGCAGTTCCTTGCTGGCGTGGTTTAACCAGCATCGGCGTCAGCCCGAGCGGTCCGGGTCGTTTTTTCTTCGTGTGGGTGGGTGGGATACTTTGACCCCAAAGGACTGGACAAGCTCTCAAAGTCATCACACAGGCCTGCAGGTGGTGGATGAGTGGAAGGGGTAAAAGGTTAGGCGAAGCCACACAGGATGAGTGGAGGAAGCCAAAGGGGAAAACCAAGTCAAGAGTACATCAGATGGAGAAAGCGATGGTGAAAGCACACTAAAAGGTAGTCACCCCTAACAACAGAAACATATTTGATTAGTTCTGTTACACATGTTAAAACCTAGTGACAATCCTGAAGTATAGCCGTTATTGGAATGCAATCAAGAGCAATGATCTTTACTATCATTTTAAATATGTTTCCAGAAGCCCCGAGTCTACCCTTAAAATCTGTATTGATATGTTCCTCTTTGGTGCAGAAATATCCCAGGGGCCATGTGACTCTTATTTTGTGATAGTCCTAGAATTCCAGTTAATTTTCTGTCCAGGACAAAGGTTCATAGCCAGCTGCTAGAGTTCTGGAATCATAATAACTCTGGCCCGGATCTGTGCGCCGCCCACGCAGCCGACCGCCTTTTCTGGGTCGTGACCAGCCACATTGGAGTCCCATTGCGGGCTAGTTTGGAGACTGTCCAGAGCCGGACAACGCAAACAGCACTGGACCTGATGAGGAATAAACTGGCAACCTGACACTTAGCTATCGAGCCCCTGGGGCGCTGAGGCGCAAGTGGCTGCCCGTTCTCGAAAGTGACCCCGGGGGTTACCTCCGACACCCAGGTCACAAACCCATCCATGGCTCGGCGTCGGTGCCCCATACGGTGTGAGGTGGAGTGAAATGTGCTCGTACTGACACAGTCTAAGATCCACGACGACCACACACTGTCTCCCCAGACCTCTCACGCTCCCTTTATCCCTGAACAAGATCCCGTAATTCCCCTCCAATCACCACAACCAACCCCTAGACCCTACTTTTCCCAGTATGAGAAACCAACCGGCTTGGAATAGTCCCTTATTACTAACCTGAATTTCCATATTTTGCTTTTTTGACAGATAATGACCGAGATATTTTCCTCCCTTCATCTCTTTGCTTTTTTGTCCTTTTATTTTTTTGATTAAAATTGTACATAGTGTAATTGAGATTCCCAGTTATTTATGGTATATCGAAATCTGATTATTTTTTTTGATTTATCAGATTTCTAGACATTAATGGTTTCCATTTTCCTACTTCCTTTCTACCATGCTATCGGCCCTGATTTCTCCCTCTTCCTTTGTCCCCCCAAATCCTCTTACATAACTCTGCACTTACATCTACAATGTGAACATCATCCCATATCACACCAACCCACCTGACACTCTTAACAGACCACTTACACAAATCAGTGCACCCAGGACGACGCATGGTGAGTTTGTTGCGACTCCCTATGGCTGCTCTATATTTGATCCTTTTTAAAGACCCTTCTTGTGTAAAATGAGTTGTGGACAAACATCCCAGAACCAGGACTCGTGACTCTGACCTTAATGTTTGGTGGATTGACTGTTATCCACTTATTTTCATGATTTTTAATGAATGTCCAAGTGTAAAGATTTACTGAAATAGAAAATTTTTGTAAAAATCTAAATGCCTTGATTCTCACTTGGATTTATCAATTATGCAGCTTTGCTGAATAAAGTCTAAATTTATTAAAAAATCTTAATGACCACAAACATTTACCCATGGAATTTCATTGTTGTCTTTCTTTGTGTTGTTTGTCAAAGTCTTGGACCAGGATAGAGGTATTTTGAAGTTGTTTAATTTGTGTGGTGTGTGTGTGATGAAGATAAGAGCTAATTATGATAGTTCTTCAGTAATTCAACTTCAAATTGTGAAACTCGTGTATTAAAAAAAAATCAATGCACACATACTGAAGTAGTTTAAGTCTTTGATTCTTTAATTGTGATTTTGGCTCATATTTAACAAAAACCTACCAATTCATTATCTCAACAAATTAGACTATGGTGACATTCCAATCATCTAATCAACTCAAAACACATGCAAAGGTTTCATGAGCCTTCAAAATTGTATCTCAGTTTGGTTCACTAGGCTACACCATCATGGGGAAGACTGCTGATCTGACACTTGTCCAGAAGACAATCATTGACACCCTTCAAGGAGGGTAAGCCACAAACATTCATTGCAAAAGAAGCTGGCTGTTCACAGAGTGCTGTATCCAAGAATGTTAACAGAAAGTTGAGTGGAAGAAAAAAATGTGGAAGAAAAAGATGCACAACCAAACAAGAGAACCGCAGCCTTATGAGGATTAAGCAAAATCGATTCAAGAATTTGAGTGAATTCACAAGGAATGGACTGAGGCTGGGTCAAGACATCAAGAGCCACCACACAAACGTGTCAAGGAATTTGGCTACAGCTGTCATATTCCTCTTGTTAAGCCACTACTGAACCACAGACAACATCAGAGGCGTCTTGCCTGGGCTAAGGAGAAGAAGAACTGGACTGTTGCCAGTGGTCCAAAGTCCTCTTTCCAGATGAGAGCAAGTTTTGTATTTCACTTGGAAACCAAGCTCCTAGAGTCTGGAGGAAGGGTGGAGAAGGTCATAGCCCAAGTTGTTTGAAGTCCAGTTTTAAGTTTCCACAGTCTGTGATGATTCGGGGTGCAATGTCATCTGCAGGTGTTGGTCCATTGTGTTTTTTGAAAACACACGTCACTGCACCCGTTTACCAAGAAATTTGGGAGCACTTCATGCTTCCTTCTGCTGACAAGCTTTTTGAAGATGCTGATTTCATTCAGCAGGATTTGGCACCTGCCCACACTGCGAAAAGCACCAAAGTTGGTTAAATGACCATGGTGTTACTGTGCTAGATTGGCCTGCAAACTCACCAGACCTGAACCCCATAGATAATCTATGGGTTATTGTCAAGAGGAAAATGAGAAACAAGGGACCAAAAAATGCAGATGAGCTGAAGGCCATGTCAAAGAAACCTGGGCTTCCATACAAACCTCAGCAGTGCCACAAACTGATCAAACTGATCACCTCCATGCCACGCCGAATTGAGGCAGTAAGTAAAGCAAAAGAAGCCCCTACCAAGTACTGAGTACATGAACAGTAAATTAACATACTTTCCATAAGGCCAACAATTCACAAAAAATTTTTATTTATTGGTCTTATGAAGTATTCTAAATTGATGAGATAGTGAATTGGTGGGTTTTTGTTAAATGAGCCAAAATCATCACAATTAAAAGAACCAAAGAACTACTTCAGTCTGTGTGCATTGAATTTATTTAACACACGAGTTTCACAATTTGAGTTGAATTACTGAAATAAATGAACTTTTCCACGACATTCTAATTTATGAGATGCACCTATATAAGTGGTCGGCGGTCGGGTTCTCGTTGCTATTGTAGACGTACAAACAAAGTTTATGGTAAATGAACATTACGAGGATACGTTTGTTTTTGACGGTCTTTTTTGTGCCTCAGTCACAAAATCCCGTAGATCAATGAGTCTGTTGTGAGGTGGCCAGTTTGATTTTAAAGGATTTTGCAGTGTATGTCAGGGGTAGTTCCCAGGTTGTTATTTTATCGAGGAGAGCATGGTCCTAAATATGTTAGAGAATCACAGGGTCGCATGGCTGTTGCGAGGGGGGTAAAACATGTTCATGCTACAAAGACCAGGTGTGATGGTAATCTATATGTTGTGTATAGAAATTGATAGGTCGTAACCATGGTAATAAAGATGTGTCTCTGTGTGCGGGCCCGCGTTGGGTGTAGACGAGGTGGGTGTACAATGATTTCTAGTGCATATGGAGGTCTTACACGCTCTCAGATCAAGCATGGGTTTGGTTCATTTGTAGTTGGCATATCCGTTTAGTGGGTGACGTGCATTCCCATAGTTGCCAACGCTTATTTGGATTATCCTGGTTGTGGTGTACAATAGTTTCTAGCACACGAAGATGGACGGATTAAGGAGGAAGGACTGGATGCATCAGACAGGTCACGAGGGATGCAGCTAGTACAATGACTTGATTTATCTCACAGAGGCTCGCTTACTGCAGTCCCATTTAACTAGGAGTACCTGAAAAGACAGACACATTCTCAAAAAGGAGATTTAAAAGTGTGTAAGTGTGTATTGGAAGGCAGTGGTAGGCGTGAAAAAGCATCAGGAAAACAGTTGCACTCTAGCATCTTCTAATTCTCACTTTCTTTCTCATGTGTGAATACGCTTCCATTTAAATGCATATCATTCTTTAGGCTTGTGTGCAAGTCGCTTCGTGTGTGTTTGCACGTGTTCTGATGTGTGAGTGAGTGCGTGTGTTTTAACTCGGGCTGGCGTGGCCATATCATAAAGACATCACACTTCACAGGGATTCCATTTACACCTTATTGTTTGCCTCATTGCTGGAAAATACAGGTGATTTATCAAAGCATACAAGCCACCTGTGTCCTATTCCCTATGTGTTTTTATGCACTCTCTGCTCTCTGTATACCTCATGTGAGCTGTGTTCAAGTGTAAATGTTCTCATCTATTACTGATAGACCTCATATTTAACTATTTTATAACTTCTGGTGTTGAAAGGCATGTTTTAAATATTAATTGTTATATTTTGCAGATTTTGTCATGTTTATCCTAGAACAATTGTGTTAATTTTTTTCAATCCCAGGGTTGAGAACCTTTGTTGTAGCCCTAAATATTAAAACTATGATGTGTAACTACGCTATAGACATGAATCATACCTTAAATCGAGCAGGAGAAATGTACTAGTATGTACCCTTTTAAGCAATTGGATTTGTTGACTTTAAGTAAAGGAGAGACCTGAGTCAGATCAAAATATCAGAGACTTATGAATTTTAAGTTATAAAGCCTACACTGTCAGAAAAAAAGGTACAGAAGCTGTTTCTGGTAATTTGAAAGGGTACCGATATGTACCATTTACAGTAAGTACTAATATGTACACTTTAGATACAAATATTCAAATACCCAAAGGTGTACCTTCAGAAAGGGTACTGCCCAAGTGACAGATTCTGTATTATTTTTTTTCTGAGAGTTTAGCTGCATGGCTACATTTTAAAAACTACATTGAACATTTTGTAAACCCTTAGCAACACCCTGGCAACCACTCGCAACACTTAGTTTTCTTGTGAAAATGTACAGGTCTAGCTAATTGTTTTTTTTTTCTCTCTTCTCCTTTTTGTCCATACTTAGTTCGCTGTCCACTGATCAGGGGCTGAACCTCATGGATCTCTTAGCTGAGAGAGTCAGCCTTCATGTAACAGATTTTCTACAGCTCTCGTAAGTGCATGCGTGCACACACACACACATACATAATTGTTGAAGACAGTCTCATGCTGGTCGACACACTAATGGCACTAATGGAACACTCCACCTGTGGTTTTGTTTTGTTTTTCCATTTTGCAGTATAGTTTGGGCTAAGTACTTATTTTCAAGTGACAGCACAGTGATTAGGAGTGTGTTCTGAATTCTATGCATATAAGTTCAAGCTTTATATAAATGGTTCAGAGAGAGGGAGAGAGAGAAAGAATGCATCTCGGTGTGTGTAGGTGTGTGTTATTCTGACCTGCCAGCAGTGGTAAATTTCAGTTCAATTACAGCATATTTTCTGATGATACCGATGTTCTACAAGTGCACAGATTAAAGACAGCTTTCTGCTTAATTGTTTGGAATGCAACAAATGCTTTCTGGCACTCTTGTATTTCACTGAGAAACTTGTTGTGGTTGCATTTCACTCACACACGTAATAAATGAAGCTTTATGTGCAAGGATAACAGAAATTTTAATGCAATTACTAATTTCTTGCACTCCTTCTCTCACACACCCAGCTTTACTTGACTTCTATTATTTAATATACACATACACATTCTCACCCTAACTGAAAACACAATTTACTTTATTTCTATCTTGTTTTTACAAATGTTCTGATTAGTTTTTTTCATGTTTAGTTTGCTTTTTGTAATGAAGTTGTCAACAAAATATGTGCACACACACACACACAGAGAGAGAGAGAGAGAGAGAAAGAAAAGCGCTTTTTAGATCATAATTACACTACCATTCAAACAATTTTTTCTCAAAGTTTTATTCAGCAAGGATGCATTAAATTGATCAATAGTTATAGTAAAGACATTTATAATGTTACAGAATGTTCCTTTTTCAAACGCATGCTGTTCTTTTGATTTTCCTAGTCATCAAAGAATCCTGAAATAAGCAGAACAACTATTTTTAATAATAATAATAATAAGAAATGTTTCTTGAGCACCATATTAGAATGACTTCTGAAAAATCGTGTGACACTGAAGAGTAATGGCTGCTGAAATTTCAGCTATTCCATCACAGGAATAAATAACATTTTATAAAACAGAAAGCAGTAAAAAAGTAGTGATATTTCACAATAATACTTATTGGTGAGCATAAGAGTCTTCTTTTAAAAACATGAAAAAACATTTTGCGGAGCCCAACCTTTTTAACTGTATCAAGCATATATCAATTTATTAATGAAAGAAGGACATTTTTCATCACCTGAGGAACATATTCATTTCCTCATATTCAGACCTCACTGAAATAGAAAAGAAATACAATATGTGTGTGTAGTTGAGTGCTCTCCAGTTGAGCTGTGTCTCTGCGTATGATTAATTTCCTCTCTTGAATAGGGCCTTATATCTATTTACACAGCTACCTGCTAATGTATCTTTTGTCATCTAATGCTTTTCATCTTTTCTGAGAAATAATGGAAAGGTGTACTGGATGATGTTCACTCTTATATAAAACATTATGTCATAATGTAATATGACATTTTTGGACTAAAGATAAGACGGCTAGAAAAGTGGACAAGCAGACTACATAGTGCAGAAGCAAGCTTCTGCTCATACGATCATATAAGCAGTCAATGATCAGGAAAATTCATCACACACTCACGCAAACGTTTGTACACTCAAACGCAGTGTTGCCATGTTTTGGCTTCGCACTGTGTTGCAGTTACATAAAGAGTCAGCGTAGCACCTCTCTGAACTCCAGACATGACGTAAGGGTTGTACTGTGTGCAGACAGTAGGGGGCACAGAAAAACACATACACGCAATCGTGGATTTGCAATCAGACAATCTTGTTCCCTTATACACATCGAAACATTAACACACACGCATTCATTTACACTAATTCTACCTCTCTTTCGTTCTCTCACTCGCTTATGTATTTTTCTACAACCCACATATACACACACAGTCTACCTATCATCTCCATCCCACACTCTCCCCTATGGTGCAAAAGGAGCCAAGCAGAAGCAGTATCGTTATGTTATGGCTTTCCTCCCTCTGTGTACTGGACGTTGGTGGCATTTTACTGATAACTTATCGGCACTGATGCTGTTATAAACAGGAGTCTGGACCATTGTGTTTATTTAGCTTTAACAACCACTCTTTTCATCCAGAAATTTCCAGAAGCCAAATAGAGGTGTGTGCTCAGGTATAGAGAGGAAAGCAAAAGATGGGTGGAAATTGGCGTAGGGAAAGTAAATAATAAGAGCCATAATGTGTGTATTTGTTAGGAGAATTATGTTTTTGTAGATATTAAAAAGCTCAAGTGCATGTAGGAGGGCATGCATGGTAGCCAAAAAAATCACCTTATTCAGACCTGACCGTAAATAATATATGTATATTATAAATAAAAATACATTAAAATTAGCACATTAACAATACAGTTTCTTTTTTCAAAACAATTAATCTTAAAAATAGATTACTGTTTTAGTTGACTATACTGTTTTTCCTGCTGTGGATATTATTTTTAAAACTGAGAGCAAGTCTTGATGGTTTAACATCGAGCTATGGCTTACAATAATTTAAAATATAATAAGAATAAAATGAGACATGAGACTCTAGAAGCTCTATTATTTTCCAGCAGATATCTGGGAGTCTGTGTGTGTTAATTCTACTGAGGATGAGAGGTTACCTTGGACTTGCTCTTGCCACCTGCTGATGTGTGAATGGGATTTTGTTCTGGTGACAGATTCATTCCTCCAGTCTTCCACCTCTCTCTCTTTTTCTCTTTTATGTTCTCCCCTCTTCTCTTTTTCTATCCTCTTTTTTTCTCTCTATTTGTGACCCTCACTTCACCCTGGTCCGCAGCGGGAGTAGCTCCAGAGCTGCGTCCCAGATAAATGCATCTGCCACAGAATCAGTAAACCAGGAAGATCCCTTGTTGGACAACTGCATGTTTGTAAACTAACCATCCCATTCACTGCTTTAGTCATCTTTAACTGATAAACAGACATGTTGAACAGTAGCTCATCTGCGGGTCTGTGTTGGTGTCATGGTGGCGTGCCAGTTTGCAGATCCTTCTCTTCCTTTGCCTGAGTTTGTTTTTCTGTTCGTGAGGCGATGTGTGACGGTGTAGCGAATTTAGCTCAACGACCGGAAATATAAATAATTAACCATAAGTAGTTATAATTAACTATTCATATTTTAGATCCGCTGTAGATATTTAGCTGACCACTCAGGGTCAACTGTCTTGTCAATTCTAAGAAAGTTAATTTCCTGGTTAAAGGAAATAACTGTCTTTACTGTACATTCATCAGCTTGTAACGTAAATCTTGATTATTGACTCCGGTTATGAGTAAAAAATGAACACGTCAAGTGTGATACAAGTCAGGTTTTATTAACGACATAAACACTTAAACTAGTCTAACACTACATACATACACACATAAACTGGTCTAACTTACACATACACACACACACACAATACAGTTGGTTATTAGGAAAGGGTTAAAGTTTAACAGCATAGAAAGAGGCATAAAGAATGTATTTTATGGAACACTTTGCATATTCAACAGATCTAAGCCTTCAAGGATACGTCAGATTCTGAGTTCAAACACACCTTTGTAAAAGGTGTAAATGATACTTAATGTATCAAATTAATAAGACTAAGTTTGATACTTGCGAATCTCGGCTGTCGGAAAGAGATTCCTGATCTTAAGGCCCCAGATCTTGCTGAAATTAGTTGATGAAAAGAACCAGTTTGAGTCAGAGAGTCTTTGGTGAATGGAAAGTCGAGGCCGAAAGGAAGCAGGAAGCTTTGGTATCCTGAAGCGTTCTCTCACATCTTCATCTGCATCTGACCGAACCACCGACTGGGGCGGGTCACATGGAGTGTGGCCTTTAAAGCCTGCAGAGATTCACGCCTCTCAAGATGGGCTTGCCCAATGAGAAAGGCTGAAATCCCAAGCGGGAGGTTGGAAATACTGGGGAGTTTTATTACTCTTTGTCTGTAAGCATGGTATTTGCATATGTAATTCGCTTGGGTGTTGAGGCACAAATTAGTAAAGATTCTTAGAACATCAATATGTTGCATAGGTATCAGCATGTAATATGCACTCTCAGTTAGATCATCCGAAGATGAATTCATAGAGACCACACATGATATAGGTGAGGTTATATTAACTAGTGGTCTATGATAACATGCATAAAACAGCATACACTACAACAGACAATATACAGGACAGTAATGGTATACACAATGACCAAAGGATATAGGTATTCAATCAAAGAAAGGTTTTCCTATGAATTAATTAGGAGAACAGTCCATTTCTCCTGGGAATTTGTGCTTTTCTTATGAGGAAAATGAGGGAGTTTATCTCCCGCATTCCTTTAGGCCATAAAACCAATGATATCAGCATTGGTTACCATGGAACCAGAGGCCTGTTCTGCCTTTCTGAGGTGTTAGGTGCATTTCGGGGGAAGGGTCCATAGACCCTCGTAATTGGCCCTTTGGTTAGGTGAGGGGGCATTAGATATTATTTGTTAAATATAACAAAAGTTGTGTGTCTGATTGGTCCAAATGCTACATAATTCCCCCCTTTCGAACATTGTTGTCCATAGAATAGACAACAACAAGCGATGTCAAAGGTGCAGAACAATCAGACACACACCTGCCACTCACGGCTGGGAGACAGTGGTGGCTCTCTGGCTATTGTTGCCTCCAGGAGAGGTTGTGGTGCCATGGTGGATGCTGTCCGGTGGTGTGCTGTGGTGATGTAGGCTGTAGCAAGGTGAGGGGCCTCGAGCTTGGCAGCAGGTGTCGAGGCTGTGTCACCTAGTGATGATGGCATGAGAGCAGCAGGTGGTTGTTAGCTCTATGTTCTGCCCGAACGTCACTAGAAATATGATGTTTGCGGTGTCACTTTGCTCTTGTGGCAGCACCGACTTGAGCTTGCCTGAGTTGTGATGGTAGAGCTTTCGCTGTTGGGCATGTGGGCCCGTGCTCAATCCAACGTTGTCTGGCTGCATCTAGGGGTGTCGACCGGTTTCAAGGGATGCTCTATGGGATCATCAAGGAACCGATGGGTAAGAGTTTTTGTTTGCCTCTTTTGAATGACCAGAGTCGGTGACTATGACTGTTTGGTTATATGTACATTTCTGTTAAAGTTTTATTAAGGTAGTTCTTAATATGGTCGACCCGATATTGTTTTTTTTTTTTTACAGCCGATGCGATATCTTGGAAAGCGGGGGGGCGGGCGATATAAAGCCTCTATAATTGTTTTTAATTTTAAATAATTTGAAAATTGATTAAAAAATAAATGTGTTAAATAACCATACATATAATTTTGATGACAAAGTATTTTTCACAAATAATTAAATATTTAATAAAAATATAATTAAAAAGGTAAACACTGTAACCAACAGGGCACTAAGTAATCTGAGAAGTTTGTGTGCATTGGGAATCACAATTTTTCAAATAAAGGCAAGGTAACACTCATTTTACATACAGAACACAGTGAAAATGACATGAATATGATAGTGGGCAAATGCATAAAGCGCAGCATAATTTGAAATCACAAGTTCAAAGTTTTAAAGCATTCAATCACACGGGACAGTCACGCAGAGAGCACGCGATCATGCAGGTCACAGGCACACTTCACAAGATCTCAACTAGACTCGACTAAGTCTGCAAGGTTTGTGAAAATAAATGTTCATTAATAGACATTCAAAGATTAGTTCAAATGATTTAAATGCGTATTTGCAGAATGCTGACGGCAAACGAGAAAGTACTATAATGTTTGCCTTTAATAATATTAAAAGCAATCGTTATAATACTTTTTGTATACATTTTAATTCCTTGG
>JADLZN010011435.1:0-37500 GCA_018155175.1 Sinocyclocheilus anophthalmus
GAGTGTGTGTGTGTGCGTCTGTGAGAGAGAGAGAGTGTGTGTGTGTGTGAGAGAAGAGAGGGAGGAGAGAGAGAGAGAGGAGGTGTGTGATGGAGAGCGAGAGAGGAGTGAGTGAGATGAAAGCTTGGTCGTTGAGTGTGTGAAGAGGGCGAGAGAGAGTGTGTGGTGTGGTGTGTGTGTGTGAAAGAGAGTGAGTGAGTGAGTGAGAGAGAGAGTGTGTGTGTGTGTGTGTGTGTGTGTGTGAGAGAGAGAGAGAGAGTGTGTGTGTGTGTGTGTGTGATTAGAGCGAGGAGAGTGTTGTGTGTGGTGTTGTGTGGATGATCCGCGCGCGTCGCTGACTCGCTCAGTTTGGATTCATGATCATCTGCTGCGGTCTGAACTCCACACTGACGCGTTTCTCTGTTCCAGTCTGGAAATATTGATAAAGATCCGCCAGCGCGAGCTGAAGTTAGTTTGTCGCGGGAATATTCCTCGCTGGAACTGATGCGGGAGATTTCTGAGTCTCTGTAACTAAAGCCGCGTCACGGATCCGACAGAGCAGCGCGATGGGGTAAGACGAGGCGCTTCTTCGGCTGTCATTGCGACAGAACTCTTGCAGATTTGTTTCTGGATGAGAAATGACGGGTTGAAGGGTGGTTAGGTTTGTTACGCGACTGACTCAGAACCGAATCAGATCGAGTCCGGCTTCTGCGCTCGGCGGCTTTGCTTCATTCGCTGAATTGCGCGTCAGAAGTGTGTTTAGTGTTTGAACAGCAGCTGATTTTTAGCTTGTGTTCAGCAGCTCCCGCAGAAACCTTCCCGTGATCTGAGCGAAACATCACAGATCAAGCTTCAGCAAACACACATGTAACACAGATATAATGAAAAGAGGAGTGGGCTGTTAATGCGAGTGTGAGAGAGAGAGTGTGTGAGAGAGAGAGTGTGTGTGTGTGTGAGAGAGAGAGTGTGTGTGTGTGTGTGTGTAGCATAGTGGGATTCGTGAGAGAGTGGAGAATGATGTGGATGTGGTGAGGTGTGGGTGGTGTGTGTGTGAGAGAGAGAGTGGTGTGTGTGAGAGAGAGAGAGAGAGAGAGTGAGTGTGTGTGTGTGTGTGTGTGTGAGTGTGTGAGTGAGTGAGTGAGTGTGTGTGTGTGTGTGTGTGAGAGAAGAGAGACGGTGAGAGGTGTGTTTGTGAGGAGCAGAAGAGAGAGAGAGTGAGTGAAATAGGGTGAGATGGATGTGAATTTTGTGAGTGGTGACGTGTGGTGTGTGTGGTGTGGTGTGAAGGAGGAGAGAGGAGTGTCTGTGTGGTGAGAGAGAGGAGAGTGTTGTGTGTGTGTGTGTGTGGGTGAGAGAGAGAGATGGGAGAGGTGTGTGTGTGAAGGAGAGAAGTAGTGGTGGGTGTGTACGTGAGAAGAATGAGAGAGGTGTGTGTGGGGTGTGAGAGAGAGAGAGAGAGTGTGTGTGTGCGAGAGAGAGAGAGAGAGAGTGTGTGTGGGAGAGAGAGCGTGTGTGAGAGAGAGAGAGAGAGTTGTGTGATGTGTGAGGGAGAGGTGTGTTTGTGTGTGTGTGAGCGGAGAGAGAGAGAGGTGTGTGTGTTGTGTGGTGTGTGTGTGTGAGAGAGTGTGAGGAGAGAGTGTGTGTTTGTGAAGAGAGAGGCGAGAGAGTGTGGTGAGGGAGAAGAGAGAGTGTGTGGGGTGTGATGTGTAGGTGAGAAGTAGAGAGAGATGAGAGTGTTGGGTGTGAGACAATGAGACAGAGAAGGAGGAGAGTAGATGAGGGAGAGAGAGAGATGGAGAGTGTGTGTGTGAAGGTGGGGCAAGAGAGAGAGGAGAGCGAGAAAGGAGAGAGAGTTGTGTGTGTGAGCGAGGACGAGTGTGGTGTGTGTGAGAGAGGAGAGAGTGGTGTGTGTTGTGTGAGAGAGAGAGATGTCTGTGTGGTGAGAGAGAGAGAGTGTGTGTGTGTGAGAGAGAGAGAGTAGTGTGTGTGTGGAGAGCGTGTTGCATGTTGTGTGAGGAGAGGAGAGAGAGAGGGGTGTGGGAGAAGAGAGATGAGAGAGTGTTTATCGTGTGTGGAGAGGAAGAGAGAGCGGTGTGTAGTGTAGGAGAGAGAGAGAGAGTGTGTGTGTGACGAGAGAGAGAGAGAGAGAGAGATATGTGTGTGTGTGTGAGAGAGAGAGAGAGAGAGGATGTGTGTGTGTGTGTGTGTAATGTGTGTGAGAGAGAGAGTGTGTGTGAGAGAGTGTGTTGTGTGTGTGAGAGAGAGAGAGAGAGTTGGTGTATATGAGAGGTGTGTGAACGAGAGAGAGAGAGCGAGGCAGAGGAGAAGGAGTGTGTGTGTGTGTTGCGTTGTGCAGGCTGCTGTGAGAAAAGACGGAGAGAGAGTGTGTGGTGTGCGTGCGGTGTGAGGGGGAGGAGAGAGAGAGTGAATGGGTGTGTGTGTGTGCGTGATTAGAGAAGGAAGAGAGAGTGTAGGGTCGTGTGTGTGTGAGAGAGAGAGAGAGAGAGAGAGAGTGTGTGTGTGTGTGTGTGTGAGAGAGAGAGAGAGTGTGTGTGTGTGTGTGTGTGGGGCGGGTGGAGGGAGGAGAGAGAGAGATGTGTGTGTGCCGGTGCAGTGTGCTGTGAGAGACGAGACGAGAGAGGAGTGGTGTGTGAAAAGGTGAGAAGGAGAGAGGAGAGAAGACGCGTGCGGGTAGTGTTGGGAGTGTGTTGAGGGGGTGGAGAGAGAGAAGAGAGGTTGTGGCATGTGTGCGTGTGAGAGAGAGAGATAGAGTGTCAGAGAAGCCAAATTTTCGCATTTTTTATTGACTTCAAGAAAGCATTCGACTCAATCTGGCATTAAGGATTATTCCTAAAACTCATCGACAGTGGAATAGGAGGTAAATTCTATGATTTGATCAAATCCATGTACACAATCAGTCAATGTGCAGTTAAAATTGGAAACAAAAGAAATGATTTTTTTCTTCAGAGGCGTGGAGTGAGACAGGCCCCACCCTCTTCAACATCTACATCAACCAACTGGCCAATGCTTTAGAACATGCTCCCATCCAAGGTCTCACTCTCCATGACACGGAGATAAAGTGTCTTCTTTACGCAGACGACCTGCTTCTCCTGTCGCCCACTAAAGAAGGGCTTCAGGACAGCCTGAATCTGCTGGAGGATTACTGTCAGACCTGGGCCCTGACAGTCAACCTCCAAAAAACTAAAGTCATGATCTTCCAGAAACGCTCCAGACCTCAGGGACTAACACACACATTCACACTATCACAGCAGAATCACCATTGGAAGAAGAACACCCGGGAGACAAAAACATACACTTACCTCGGCCTAAAAATTACTCCAACATGTAACTTTACTTTGGCTGTGAATGAGCTCAAAGAGAAGCTCAAAGGGCTTTCTATGCAATCAAAAGATTGATTAAAATCGACATCCCGATCCAAATCTGGCTCAAACTTTTCAAATCAGTAATTGAACCAATTGTATTATATGGCAGTGAAGTCTGGGGTCCACCTATAAAATTAGATTTTTTAAACTGGGAAAAACATCCAATTGAAAAAATGCACTTAGATTTCTGTAAAAGAATACTCAAAGTCCAAAGAAAAACACCAAATAACGGATGCAGAGCAGAATTAGGCCAATACCCTCTACTAATACGCATTGAGAAAAGAGCCATCAAATTCTGGAAACACCTAAAGACAAGCGACCCCAGCACATACCATTATAAAGCCCTGAAGCACCAAGAGCTGAGCCTCACGAAGAGTCCCCTCCTTCAGCTGCTGCTGAGACTGACAGAGATCAGCCAGCCTCAGGACTCACACTCACTCTCAACCATTCGGCCCACACTGATCATCAACACAGAGAAACACAAGTACATCACCCACTGGACAAACACCATTAAAAACCAACACAAATTAGAATGTCATTTGGCACTAAATCGAGAGTACACCATGGCAAACTACCTGAGCACAGTGACTGATGTGAAACTCAGGAAAACATTGACGATGTACAGACAGAGCGAGCACAGTCTGTCTGTAGAGACGGGCCGGCGCAGACAAACCTGGCTCTCCCGTGAGGAGAGACTCTGCTCCCACTGCAGTCTGGGAGAGATAGAGACAGAGCTGCACTTCCTCACAGAATGCCCCAAATACCTAACCATCAGAGACCACTATTACCCCAAAATAAACTAAATATTTCCCCAATTTAATAGTTTCACCCCAACCGAAAAACTTTGTTTCATTCTCGGCGAAAAAGCCAAATGTGCAAATATTGCTGCAAAATTAGTAGCATGGTGCCGTGACCTGAGGGACAAACACACTCCAGAAACACACCGCCACACACACACTCTCACAGGCCAGAGCTGAAATACTGGTACTCATGTACATATGTTACATTTCTCTGTCCAGCAGTTGCTACAGGAAAATCATTATTATTATCATTTATTTTTATTTGATTTATTTATTTATTCCCTATATGTATCTGTGGGCATAATGACATTCCATTTAGTTTAGATTACAATTAGTTATAATAATAATAAATGTTAAGATGTCTAATGTAAGTCAGATGTTAAATCATTCTCTTGGGTCTTAATGCTGTGGGCAATCAAAATTTCTTTTTTGTCTGCCACTAAAGTTTTTTTGATTGGAATGGAAGTGAATTGAGTGTTGGTGTGATGAGAGGGAGAGAGAGGGAGATAGAGAGTACAGCGATGTCGAGATGGCATGTCGTGTGTGTGAAGCCATGAGAGAGACTGTGTGGGGTGTGTGTGAGAGAGAGAGAGAGATAGTGTGTGAGAGAGAGATAGTGTGTGAATGTGTGTGAGAGAGAGAGATGAGATGTGTGTGTGTGTGCTGAGGCGAGGAAGGAGGTGTGTGTGTGGGTGAGAGAGAGAGAAAGAGTGTGGTGTGTGTGCTTGGTGTGTGGTGAGGGACTGAGATGAGAGAGCGGCTGTGTGGTGTGTGTGGTGTTGAGAGACGGATGAGAAGGAGAGTGTGTGTGTTGTGTGTGAGAGGAGACGGAGTGTTGTGGTTGTGTTGTGTGTGTGAGGGGCGGAGAGAGAGAAAGAGTGTGTGTGGGTGTGTGAGAGGAGAGAGAGTGTGTGGTGTGAGAGAGAGAGCGAAGAGTGTGTGGTTGTGAGAGGATGAGAGAGAGAGAGAGAGAGAGAGTGTTGTGGTGTGTGTGTGTCGAGACACAGGAGAGAGAGAGAGGAAAAGGAGGTGTGGTGTGTGAGAAGAGAAGAGAGAAGAGAGAGAGCGCTGTGTGTGTGTGAGAGAGAGAGGAGTGTGTGGTGTGAGGAGGGGCGAGAGTGATTTGTGCGGGTGTGAGAAGAGGAGAGGAGAGTGTGTGTCTTTTGTGTGTGAGAAGAGAGAGTGTGTGCTTGTGTTGTAAAACAGCGCCTGGAAGCTGCTGTGCGTTTAAGTAAGAAGCTGGAGGAACCGTTTGTGTGGTCAGCTGAGGTTAGTCTCTCTCCACAACATTATTACAGCATGAAGTTTGTGGCCTGCAGATGTCTGTCAAGACCTCAAGGCAGTCTATGTTCACAACCACCTAGCTATCACAAGTATAAATACTGAATATATAGATAGAAACTGGACATCAGATCAGAATGACACTTAAGTCTGGATTAGTAAAGGCTGGATCAGGTTTTTCCACACGTGGTGTTTTTTAAACGAGTCGTGATGTTGATCGATGGGACTAAGGTTTTTCAGCTGGAGGCTATCTCAGTGACGGGGTTATAGATTAAACATCATTCCCACACAAACCTGTGACCGCGAGGAGATCGGCCTCTATCGCCCATGTTTGTGGATTGTAAGGTAGTACACACTTGGGATTAAAGGCGAAACAGCAGCGGCGGGATGAGCCGTAGTCGGTCGAGAAAATGGGGGTTGCTGGAGATGGACGGTCTTTTAAGACCACAGCGCCGATGGCTCCAGTTTAACTATGCATTGGAACTAAGTTCACCGACACGGATCTGAACATTTCAAGCTGCAGACCGCGGAGTGTGTGGTGTTGTGTGTGTGTTCTGGACACCGTTACGTAGACAACACTGCCCCTAAAGCGGCGTAGATATGACGCTCCCAGTGGGATGGAGCGCATCGGTCACAGATTGTTGTCAGTCTCAACCATCTGCTGCATGCCCGGAGACGAAGCCACGTGACGATAGCAGCATCGTGAGCCCTCAGTAGTGCTGATCAGTCCAGATCTGCATCGTGAGCCCTCAGTAGTGCTGATCAGTCCAGATCTGCATCGTGAGCCCTCAGTAGTGCTGATCAGTCCAGATCTGCATCGTGAGCCCTCAGTAGTGCTGATCAGTCCAGATCTGCATCGTGAGCCCTCAGTAGTGCTGATCAGTCCAGATCTGCATCGTGAGCCCTCAGTAGTGCTGATCAGTCCAGATCTGCATCGTGAGCCCTCAGTAGTGCTGATCAGTCCAGATCTGCATCGTGAGCCCTCAGTAGTGCTGATCAGTCCAGATCTGCATCGTGAGCCCTCAGTAGTGCTGATCAGTCCAGATCTGCATCGTGAGCCCTCAGTAGTGCTGATCAGTCAAGATCTGCATCATGAGCCCTCAGTAGTGCTGATCAGTCCAGATCTGCAGCGTGAGCCCTCAGTAGTGCTGATCAGTCCAGATCTGCATCGTGAGCCCTCAGTAGTGCTGATCAGTCCAGATCTGCATCGTGAGCCCTCAGTAGTGCTGATCAGTCCAGATCTGCATCGTGAGCCCTCAGTAGTGCTGATCAGTCCAGATCTGCATCGTGAGCCCTCAGTAGTGCTGATCAGTCCAGATCTGCATCGTGAGCCCTCAGTAGTGCTGATCAGTCCAGATCTGCATCGTGAGCCCTCAGTAGTGCTGATCAGTCCAGATCTGCATCGTGAGCCCTCAGTAGTGCTGATCAGTCCAGATCTGCATCGTGAGCCCTCAGTAGTGCTGATCAGTCCAGATCTGCATCGTGAGCCCTCAGTAGTGCTGATCAGTCCAGATCTGCATCGTGAGCCCTCAGTAGTGCTGATCAGTCCAGATCTGCATCGTGAGCCCTCAGTAGTGCTGATCAGTCCAGATCTGCATCGTGAGCCCTCAGTAGTGCTGATCAGTCCAGATCTGCATCGTGAGCCCTCAGTAGTGCTGATCAGTCCAGATCTGCATCGTGAGCCCTCAGTAGTGCTGATCAGTCCAGATCTGCATCGTGAGCCCTCAGTAGTGCTGATCAGTCCAGATCTGCATCGTGAGCCCTCAGTAGTGCTGATCAGTCCAGATCTGCATCGTGAGCCCTCAGTAGTGCTGATCAGTCCAGATCTGCATCGTGAGCCCTCAGTAGTGCTGATCAGTCCAGATCTGCATCGTGAGCCCTCAGTAGTGCTGATCAGTCCAGATCTGCATCATGAGCCCTCAGTAGTTCTGATCAGTCCAGATCTGCATCATGAGCCCTCAGTAGTGCTGATCAGTCCAGATCTGCATCATGAGCCCTCAGTAGTGCTGATCAGTCCAGATCTGCGTCATGAGCCCTCAGTAGTGCTGATCAGTCCAGATCTGCATCATGAGCCCTCAGTAGTGCTGATCAGTCCAGATCTGCATCGTGAGCCCTCAGTAGTGCTGATCAGTCCAGATCTGCAGCATGAGCCCTCAGTAGTTCTGATCAATCCAGATCTGCCGTCATGAGCCCTCAGTAGTGCTGATCAGTCCAGATCTGCATCATGAGCCCTCAGTAGTGCTGATCAGTCCAGATCTGCATCATGAGCCCTCAGTAGTGCTGATCAGTCCAGATCTGCATCGTGAGCCCTCAGTAGTGCTGATCAGTCCAGATCTGCATCGTGAGCCCTCAGTAGTGCTGATCAGTCCAGATCTGCATCATGAGCCCTCAGTAGTGCTGATCAGTCCAGATCTGCATCATGAGCCCTCAGTAGTGCTGATCAGTCCAGATCTGCCGTCATGAGCCCTCAGTAGTGCTGATCAGTCCAGATCTGCATCATGAGCCCTCAGTAGTGCTGATCAGTCCAGATCTGCATCATGAGCCCTCAGTAGTGCTGATCAGTCCAGATCTGCGTCATGAACCCTCAGATGAGGTGAATCGCACCCAACCCCCGACACTCCCGAATCATGGCCATCCAGTAGTGCGACCAATACAGAATCTGCCGTCACGGGACGCCCACCTCAGTAGTGATGATCAATCCCAGATCTGCCATCTCTTTCGACGCTAACGTGACCACATAAAAAATAAAAAATAAAAAAAACTCATTTTTAATGCTAGTCTAGCTGTAATTGGAACAATGTCTAAGAACTTGGTATTACAAACACTTCTTGTGTCTGTTTGCCTCTTTAAGAAGAATCGCTTTGTATTCCCCAATTGTAAGTCGCTTTGGTAAAAGCGTCTGCTAAATGACTAAATGTAAATGTCATGAGCCCTCAGTAGGGTCTGATCAGCAGTCCAGATCTGCGTCATGAACCCTCAGTAGTGTTGATCAATCCAGATCTGCATCATGAGCCCTCAGTAGTTCTGATCAGTCCAGATCTGCATCATGAACCCTCAGTAGTGCTGATCAATCCAGATCTGCCGTCATGAGCCCTCAGTAGTGCTGATCAGTCCAGATCTGCCGTCATGAGCCCTCAGTAGTGCTGATCAGTCCAGATCTGCGTCATGAACCCTCAGTAGTGCTGATCAATCCAGATCTGCGTCATGAGCCCTCAGTAGTGCTGATCAGTCCAGATCTGCCGTCATGAGCCCTCAGTAGTGCTGATCAGTCCAGATCTGCATCATGAGCCCTCAGTAGTGCTGATCAGTCCAGATCTGCCATCATGAGCCCTCAGTAGTGCTGATCAGTCCAGATCTGCATCATGAGCCCTCAGTAGTGCTGATCAGTCCAGATCTGCGTCATGGCCTGAAAGACAGTGAGAGTTATTGTTGAAGGCTCTGAGCTAGTTATCCAAAAATGTGGTCAGACGGGTCGCCTTACGCCACAAACGCTCTGAATGCTTGGTAAAAGAGCACATATTGGTGGAATAAACCACAGCTATGATTGGGAGAAACAAATGACTCCAATTATATTTAAGTATTAAAGGAATTAAATGTTGATTTGAAATGAAATCGATCAATCTGGCTGCAGTGTTATTGGAGTAAATGACAGAACAATTGCTTTAATCATCATTGTACTGATTGACTTTGTCCAGTCTGATCTGTTCTGGGAAAATAACAGACAGATATTGATCAGGACTGTGTTTGTGCGGCCACTGCTGAAGTCACAGCAGAATTAAATTCTGTTTGGATCATTGAATCATTATTCCCTGTTTATCGCTGTGAAGCTGCTTTGAAACAATCTGTATTATGTATGAAATAAATGTGACTTGATTCAAAATGGCACAACTTTCCAGCTTTGATTGAGCTTGACCTCCTGTATGCGGCGGTGTTGTGCGGTCCGCGGGAGGTTGGTCTGAGTTTCTTGTGTGATTTGGCTTGGTCATTCAGTGATTTGGTGTTTGACCTGCAGGAATGTGTGTCCGGTCAGAGCCCCTCCCACTCCACAGTCTGCTCCAATCAGA
This sequence comes from Sinocyclocheilus anophthalmus, assembly GCA_018155175.1. Taxonomy (NCBI): domain Eukaryota; kingdom Metazoa; phylum Chordata; class Actinopteri; order Cypriniformes; family Cyprinidae; genus Sinocyclocheilus; species Sinocyclocheilus anophthalmus. The sequence continues at coordinate 9,508 of JADLZN010011435.1, forward strand.
GTTCAGGTGTGGCTCTGTGAGTGTGTGTGTGCAGGTAGAGCCGCATTCCTGCCGTGGCTCGGCTGAGAACAGGGAAAGTTCTGGATGCTTCTCTGCATCACATGCGCGTCTCGTCATTGTCAGGTTATTTGGAGATCTGGGGATTTCTGCGTTCTGTACTCTGCCACACTTACCTTCAGCAAAGTAAAAGGCGTTTGGAGTCGTGTCATCTCATCATTCACGTGACCGGTCCTCCTGAAACACCGTTAATCGCCCGTGAGCCGCACGCCCTTCAAGGCTTCAGCTCCGATGTAAGGAGGGGATGTAGGGAGCCGAAGATGGAATGCACGACAGGAGATACGGGGCCGTTCTCCTCCTTGACGCGCTGGCGCGCTCCGACGCAAAGGTGGAATCATAAACCTGACCCGTCGGCGCAATAAAACACGGCCGCCCCCGCCCCCCCCATACACGACCGTCATACCAGAATACGATGACGCGTGACCTGACACTTGGTCGATTATGTCATTCAGCTGCAGTTGAAGGGTTGTCCTCAAGAAATCCGTGCCGTCTGTGTTAATCTAAATCGATCAGACGTAATTGGAGCCGGCTTTCCTGCGTGACCTGAGCCTCTTTCACCTAACACCCCCAGTTATCCTCAAACCTCTGACTGCTAAAATTCCCTAACTTCCCTGCAAGTGGGAGCCCACGACACGTGGTGAACACCCCTTGTGGGGCTCACAGATGCCGCAGCGTCAGTATTGGACAACTTTCACAGACATCCATCTCATCCATACGCAACTGTGGTGTTGCGAATAGTATGTTGTCCTGCGGCCACGTGTGATGACCCCACTTCGGTCTCCTCGCGCGTACAGGCGCGTCCCCCCGGCGTGCTGGTGCTCTGTCTGCGCGCCCACACTCACAACATTTTTGACTATCACGACACAGACATAGCGTATGACGACTCAGTCATTGAACACACACCACCTGACTTCCTGCCGACTGAAGATTCTCAGCCCTCGGTGAGCGCGCCATCTTTTGGATATGCCTGCATCCGCGAAGTGCGTGGGCACGCAGGAAGCAACAGAAAAACGTACTGTAGATCAGTAGAGGGGGAGATGGGACGAGAGCGCAGGCCCCAGCGCGAGTGAGAAGCGATAGCACGAAATAGAAGGAACAGGGTAAGGAAAGGGCCGCAAGCATCTGGACAGAAGACATCACAATCTCTGGTCTTGCAGTGAATTGGTTATCTTTGTATCAGCAGCCAATGAGTGCACAAGACCGTTTAGTGCATGACATCGAAGTATTAAGCGCCGCGTGCTTCAGGAAACCATCCACTCCAGACCTCCACGGAATAGATCTGCTACGAGGTGATTCATGTGTGCTATATGGGGGTTATTTCATGTTATTTGTTCAGCAGCAGTATTTCTTTCATGCTCACAGCAGCATGTTGTGGATGTATTTGCAGCAGCAGATCTATTCCACCAAGACCAAACACATTAACATTGTCATATACATTACCACACGAAGTCCCTCCGAAGGAGCTTGTCAGATAGTTAACTTAGAGTTCGTACCGTAATCTGTTGGATTACACATAGCAGGTAATGTATTCTGAATAATTTTTCATTACTTTTTTTTTTAATTACTTTTGACCTAAAAATATATTTCACATTCGTATCTAACAATCATGATGTTTAGTATTATAACAATTACATTAGCCCGGGTTTCCCAAACTGAACGTCGTGATGATAAAATACAGGGGGTTTTTGGAGGGATTCACATGAAAATATATTCCATTCTTTATCAACATCATGATGTGTATTAAACATTACATTAAGCCTGGGTTTCCCAAACTGAACTTCGTGAATGAACTACAGGGGGTTTGAGAGTGGATGAATAGCCTTCCGAATGTGTAAAAGCGGAAGAAATTTGGAAAGGAACATTTAAAAGAGAAAAAATAATAATTAGGGCAAATCAAATTATAAATAATTTGCAGTCATTATATGAATAATATGTGTCTGGCATTGTGAAGTGCAGGTGGTATCTGTAATTCCTTTAGACTTCATGGTAAATCATGGTAAAACACAAATATATAAAGTCGCTGAGCAGAAGCAGCTTCATACGTTTAGATTTGTTTCCCTGAATGTGGGCTTCACTTTAGCTCAACTCGCATTCGTATCTGTTTCATTGTGAAGCACTTTTTCTGCTGAAGACCTTCGTGTTCATTATCAGATGTTTAGAAAAAAATTAAGTCTGTAATTGTAGAGTGAATGGTTTTCAGTCGGATGAGGATCTGCTTTTTATTTAGGCTTGTTTTGCCCATTATCACTCTGTAATAACTGATTGTAATCGGTCAGTGTCTAATGACTGTCAACTGTATAATTGGTCGTTGTCTCAGTCAGGCATCGTTAGCATGAGCTGATGTTGACAGCTGTAGGTCATCACTGATCTTCAGAAGCTCTGGCAGATGATGTGTGCTTTATTCTCATATGAGTGCAAACTGTGCAAATAAATTAACAAGTACTGATAATGTTCTAAATATTAATATCAAGCTGAAGTTGATGATTTCACACACAGATGAGTGTGACTGCAGTGTGTGGTGACCTGAGCTGATCATCACGTGATTGTGTGTGTGTGTGTGTGTGTGTGTGTCGCAGGGAGCAGCCGATCTTCACCACCATAGCTCAATGTCTTCAGATCGATCCCACCCACTAAAGCACTGGGTTCCTGCCAGTAAACAGCCGTTACCGTCTCGTACTTCTATGACAGCACACGCAACAGCTACCGCATCATCAGACGTAGGACCCCTGTGTCAACGTCCCTTAGGTATTCAGACACATGTGTACACGTGTTGTTGGTCGTGTGTGAGTGAGTTAGTCGATGGAGCCATGTAGAGAGTGTGCTGCTGAGATGCTCTTCCCACACACACACCCACACCACACACACCAAGTCTTGCGGTCCTTCCTCGTAGCCAGAGAGGTTATGGTTCATGTTGGCCATGGAGATTATGTCTCGAACGCGGTCCCCATTCATTATGGAGGCAGCAGTGATGATCCCCCTCCCAAGGTGCTGCTAGACCCTGTCTGACTTGAGAGGTCTCTCACACACACAGGCAGATTGTCGATTCTAACTTACTCCAGCTACGTGTCTCCACATTGTATGTGTTTGCTGTCTACGCAGACCTATGTACAGACACCACATTCGCTGCCGTCCCAGCTGACAAGCACACACGCTGAACCGCCGAGGCGTATTTAATGTTAAATGGCTGGTCCGAACACCCACACGGTGTTACTCTGATCAGCGTATCAAGAGTCAACAGAATCATTGAGAGTGAAACACATGACGAAATGATGTCAAATACAACAATACACAGCCTCTCTGTGTGTGTGTGTGTGTGTGTTAGTCCAACTGTCTTTCTAACTTTCTGGTGCTCCCCCGCTTTTCTCCTTTTCCTCAAAAAAAAAAAACATTGGCCTTATTTATATCATCTTGAGCGCTAACATATGTTTTGGGAATTATAGATGAATCTTGACATTGTGAACCGATAAGGACTAATATCTAGAATCAGCACTCATTATTTTATTATCCACACATGAAATATGTCTGTTTACGCTTGGTACTGTTGTGTTTTTTTGTTTTTTCTGCTACAGGTGATCTCTCCAACAGCCACATTCATCTCCTCACCATTCTGTAACTTTGCACGTAAACTCGCCCGTTCGCAACACCTGTCGCATGAATGTTTTGGCCAGGACGTGCTTACGGCTCGGTCCTAGTCCTCCCCGTTTTGCACAGCACCACTGTGTTTTTGGACTGCGGCTTCGCGCTTTCCCGGAACAACCAGGCTGATTCCCAAGGTCTTTGACAACACGTCACGCATGCTTGTCACCTCCATCACTCATCCTAAACACAGGCCTGGTGTCACACCATGTCCTTTGCAAACACCCCACACACCAATTTGTCTGAATTCTGCACTCAACAACTTGACACATCCACACAATGCATTTTGTGCACACAGGACCATTTAGTTCTTCACACAGGCTGATCAACACACAGTATCATCACACGGTTCATGACAATGCAACCACTCTCACCCACATCACAGGCGTCACACATGCATTGCAATACAAACCAAACAACCTCACACAACAACATGGAAGTCTGGCCGTACACGCCATAGCGATGCACACACGGCACACGACATCACACACCACACACATCTCACACATATTCGCAATTACACCACACCACACCACCACTACCAAGAACACAAACACATCACACAGCCAAGATGACAAATTTGAAACACCAGGCTGTCACACACACAGATCATCACACATGAATGCACACACTCTCACACACACACAGGCCGTCACACACATCACACACAAAAACACATGCCGTCACCCCAACACACCATAGGCCGTTCACGCATGCATACACACACACACACACACACAAACACATCACACACACACAGGCCGTCACGCATGCATGCACACTTGATGTGGCTGTTTTTGATGTTGATGTTTTATAATGATCTGAAACGGTCGCAGCACGTGTTTTCTTCTGGCAGTACTGTAGAAGGAAAAAAAAAAAAAACGCCAAAAACACCTTTATGAAGGTTTCATATGTTCATTTCATAAGCCTTTTGACGATCAGAGGCGTAAAAGTCCCAATCCGTGTTTTTTTTTTACCTGTCCTGATCCGTGTTTTTTCTGTGTTTTACCTCAGTTTGCTGAGAAGTTCCAAGAGGTCAAAGAAGCTGCGAAACTGGCCAGAGAAAAATCTCAGGAGAAGATGGAGACGTCCAGCGACCAGTCGCAGGTACATGTGACAACATGATCGTCATCTGAAAAACAAACACGCAGTCCTGCAGGTTCCTCTGACCCTAATGAGACAGAACCGTATATATATTTATATTTAATATAAATATATATGATTTTCCAATACATGCAAATACTATCTCGGATTTGACTTCACAGTTCGGAATAGAGATAAAGCACATTTAGGCCACGCCCACACGGGGGGTGGGGGGGGGGCAATCCAACGCTCTCCATTGACTTTTTATTGTGGGAAGCTGCCTTCTTTTCATTTCTGACTTATAACAAAAACAGAGCAATGTCTAAAAGCTGCTGTGTGACAAGGTGTACAGTAAACAAGCTAAAAAACCCAGAACTATGTATGAACTACGTCTACCCAAAAAACTAAATGGTACTCAGTAGCTTGTATGGCCCCCATGTGCTTGTATGCATGCATGCTCCTAATGAGACGAAGGATGGTGTCCTGGGAATTTCCTCCCAGATCTGGACCAGGCATTACTGAGCTCCTGGACAGTCTGAGGTGCAACCTGGACTGAAACATAATGTCCCAGAGGTGTGCTATTGGATTTAGGTCAGGCGAGCGTGGGGGCCATTCAATGGTATCAATTCCTTCATCCTCCAGGAACTACCTGCATACTCTGGCCACATGAAGCCGGGCATTGTGTGCACCAGGAGGAACCCAGGACCCACTGCACCAGCGTAGGGTCTACCTAATGGCAGTCAGGGTGCCATTGTCTAGCTGGTAGAGGTCTGTGCATCCCTCCATAGATATAGATGGTCTCCCCAGACCATCACTAACCCACCACTAAACTGGTCATGCTGAACGATGTTACAGGCAGCATAACGTTCTCCACGGTTTCTCCAGACCCTTTTACATCTGTCACATGTGCTCAGGGTGAACCTGCTCACATCTGTGAAAACCACAGGGCACCAGTGGCGGACCTGCCAATCCTGGTGTTCAATGGCAAATGCCAATCGAGCTCCACGGTGCCGGGCTGTGAGCACAGGGCCCACTAGAGGACTAGAGTCAGGCTCTCAGGCCACCCTCATGAAGTCTGTTTCTGATTGTTTGGTCAGAGACATTCACACCAGTGGCCTGCTGGAGGTCATTCTGTAGGGCTCTGGCAGTGCTCATCCTGTTCCTCCTTGCACAAAGGAGCAGACCTTCTACGGCTCTGTCCAGCTCTCCTAGAGTAACTGCCTGCCTCCTGGGAGCTCCTCCATGCTCTTGAGACTGTGCTGGGAGACACAGCAAATCTTCTGGCAATGGCACGTATGGATGTGCAATCCTGGAGGAGTTGGACTGCCTCTGCAACCTCTGTAGGGTCCAGGTATCGCCTCATGCTACCAGTAGTGACACTGACCCTAGCCAAATGCAAAAAAAGTGAAAAACAGTCAGAAAAGTTGAGTAGGGAAAAAAATGTCAGTGGCATCCACCTGTAAAACCATTCCTGTTTTGGGGGTCGTCTCATTGTTGTCCATCTAGTGCACCTGTTGTTAATTTCATTAACACCAAACATTAACTGATCATAGGCAAGGGCAAGGCAAGTTTATTTGTATAGCAAATTTCATACAAAATGGTAATTCAAAGTGTTTTACATAAAAGAAAAGAAAATAATAAAAAAAATAATCACAACAATAAAACAGGGAATTTAAAAACTTTGAAAATGATGTAAAAATTTATTTAAAGGTTTAAAATGAATTTAAACAGTTAAGAATAGAAAATGATTATACATAAAATATAGTGCAATCATTTCGGACGAGTAAACGTACTTTAAAATCAATCCTAAATGTAACTGGAAGCCAGTGTAAGGACCTGAGGACTGGTGTAATATGCTCAGATTTTCTAGTCAGAATTCTGGCAGCAGCGTTCTGGATGAGCTGCAGCTGTCTACTGGTCTTCTTGGGAAGGCCGGTGAGGAGACCATTCCAATAGTCCACCCTGCTGGTGATAAAGTCATGAACAAGTTTCTCCAAGTCTTGATTGGAAATAAAACATCTAATTCTTGCAATGTTTTGAGATGACGATGTGCTTATTTAGTTACTGCTTTGACATGACTATTGAAACTAAGTTCTGTCTCCAGAATCACACCAAGATTTTTGACTTGATTTTTAGTTGTTTGACCCCGAGAGTCAAGGTATGCATTCTCCTTGAGAACTTCATCTTTGTTTCCAAATGCAATGACTTCAGTTTTTTCCTTGTTTAACTGAAGAAAGTTCTGGCACATCCAACTGTTAATTTCATCAATGCATTGGCAGAGGGAGTCAATGGGGCTGTAGTCATTTGGAGATGAGGCTAGGTAAATCTGGGTGTCATCAGCATAGCTGTGATAGGCAATTTGGTTCTTTCTCATTATTTGACTTAGTGGGAGCATATACAACCGGGATTAACAACCCCCTCCGCTACTTGACTGACCAGATCAATATCCCATGAGTTTAATTGACTTGATGCTATACTCTGATTAAGAAGTGTTCCTTTAATTGTTTTTGAGCAGTGTAGTAGTAAAGATGAAGGGATGATCGTGCTCCACGCTACTGTTAGAACTGAGGCGTTTATACAGCGATCTGTAGCGCCACATCAAAGAGCACCAAAACGACATGTATTGTCTGAATTTTGTGAAAAAATTTAATGATTTGATCGGTACACATGCATACCTACCGAAAGACCCATACTGAAAATTTTCGGTACAAATATGTGTACGGTTACACCCCTAATATTTATATATTCAGTGCCGATCCTAGAATTCTGTGGGCCCTAAGCAAAACTTTGTCGGGGCCCCAAAATGCTCCCCAAATCCTTAACCTTTCTTTCAGAGCAGTTTCACTGTCAAAACAACAGTGAGTTAAAAAAGTCAGTAATACAAAAAAGGAAGACAATTGCAAACAATAGGGCAAATACAACAGAATAAAATAAACAATTTAGCCTATAATAGCCTACTATACAGAAATTGATTAAAGTAATCAAATGTACAAATAAATCACTGCATAGACTTCACCATATAAATTAAAAATAAATTAATTCATAAAGTTAATAACAATATTAAGTGAAGAGCAGATGATGACAGAGGCAGGTTTATACAGTAGGATGCTGTCACAGAATGCAGATACTGACTAGTATTCGATTACTTTTCAAACTGTTTATTTTCACTAAAGACATAACTGACTGTGTTTAGTGAAAACTCATCAAGACGGACATTTTGACATATACATAGAGCCATATTTGTCCGTGTTTTCCACTCCTTCTCGAATCGCGCTCGTGGAAAGCGCTTGAGAAACATTCATGTTTTCATAGCAGCTGGCCGAAATCAACAACAAAACTGAAAGGAAATCATCTTTGAGAGGAAGGGGCCCTCCTGATGTTTCGGGGCCCTACGCAACATGCGTACGTTGCATATAGAGAGGATCGGCTCTGTATATATAAAACAATTTAGAAAAAAGTTAAATACAAAGTTCTGGCATGAAACTATAGATGGTGCAGTCCGATAGGGTAAAACTCAATTGGAATACTGACATAATCATTCTCAGCTCGTTGCAGTGATTGGTGATCTTTGTATCAGCAGAAATGAGATCACTGCCTTTAATTTCACTATATTAAGCGGAAGCGTGCGTTTCAGAAACCCTCCACCTTCCCCAGCTCCACCTGTATAGATCTGCTACGAGGTGATTCATGTGTGCTATATGGGGGTTATTTCATGTTATTTGTTCAGCAGCAGTATTTCTTTCATGCTCACAGCAGAAGGTTGTTGGATCGTATTGGCAGCAGCAGATCTGTTCCGCCAAGACCAAATACATTATCATTGTCATGTACATTACTATGCCAATCCCTCCGAGAGCTGTCATGATAGAACTCATATTATGGTAAATTTAAAGTAATAAATTAAAGGGTTAGTTCACCCCAACAATTTGAAGATCGTCTTGGTCATTCATGTCGTTCCAAACCTGTTAAGAAATTCAGTTCATTTCGGAACAAAATCAAGATATTTTGATGGAATCTGGAGAGCTCTCTGACCTCCCATAGACCGCCACAAACTGAATGTTTCCCAGACAGATCGTAGCAAGGCGATCGCGCGTCTAAAGAGTCCAGTGAAATAAGTGGCTCAACTTCCAAGTTGTACGACAGCTACAGAATACTTTGGTGCAAAGAAACAAAAATGGCGATTTCATTCCAACCACAGCTTATTCTCAAGAGGTTACTGTTTCTGCATTTTGGAGAGTATTCCGAACACCATATCACACGCTTTACCATAAGTTTGTAAATGACACCCCCCCCCCCCCGATGACTTTTGTTAATAAATTATTTTTTGTTTCTTTGCGCACAAAAAGTATTCTCAAAGCTTCGTCCACCAATTGAAGTTCAGCCAATGATGTCACAGGACCTCTTTTACCAATCTCCTTGCTACGTCTTTGGACTTGGGAACATTTCAGTTGTGTTGCGGTCTATGGGAGGGTCAGAGAGCTCTCAGATTCCATCAAAAATATCTTGATTTGTGTTCCGAAGGTGAACGAAGGTCTTACGTGAGGGTGAGTAATTAATGACAGAATTTTCATTTTGGGGTGAAAAAAAACCTAAACCTGTAATTTACTAAAATTGCTTCAGTTTCATAATCTTACATTCATTGGTTTTTGTTTGCGTATAGATAAAAACCGCAGCTTCACGAATGGAGAAGCCAGTCAAGTGGTACTGGCAGCATCTCATCAGATACACGCAGCCGTAGTAAAATGGTGTCTGTGCTGTGAGTAGTGACGTCTGTTTTACAGCCATGAACCCAATTGTGTCGTTTGGTCAGGAAATTGGGGCCGTTTGAAAAACTCCATCAGGAAATCAAGGGTCCAGCATCAACGGAACGGATGATGAGAAGATCTCACACGTGCCGGAGAACACCCGCGCTGCATGAGTGAGATGCCGACAGCTGACGGCAGTCTGTAGAGCAGTGGAGGATCAAGGGGTGAAAAAGGGGAGGCGAGGCTCACTGAGATCTTGGGAGAGTCCGTATAAGTATGGTTTGGGCGATGTTGAATATTGTAATAACCTAAAGACGTGGTGCATTTGGTGCGTGTGAAGCGCGGTATCGGTGTGTGTCTGACAGTAAGAAGCTGGAGACGGAGCTGCAGGCGTTGAAGGACAGTAACGCTCGGCTGACGGACACGCTGCAGGAGGCCAACAGTAACGCCGAGAGCTGGAAGAGTAAAGTGACACAGAGCCAGGACGAGAACAACCAGCTGAGGAACAAGGTGAAGAAGTAACTTAGCTTAGCTCAGTTTAGTTGAGTTTAACCCCTGGGTTACAGAATCAGAATCATATTGAGCTAACGGTGTGTGTGTAGATCTCAGAGCTGGAGGATCAGTGTAAGGAGGTGAATCTGGAGAGAGAGAGAAACGCTCAGCTGAGTCTCAGAATTCAAGAGCTGGAAGCAGATCTGCAGGAAAAAGAACAGGTGAGTTTCTCTCTCTCTCTCTACACACTCTCTCTCCACACACACACGCCCACCTCACACACACGCTCTCTCGCACACACACACCCACTCGCACACACACTCACACGCGCACACACACTCTCTCTCTCACACACACACATGCACACACTCACACACACACGCTCTCTCACGCACACACTCACACCACGCGCTCTTCACACACAACACAAACACACACCTCGCAACACACCTATCCCACACACACACACCACAACCACACACACACACACACACATATGCATGTACACACTGCCGTGTTCTCTGTCACGATGAACTCACCACACACACACACACACTCTCTCTATGACACACACACACAACACACAACACTCGCACAACACATTCTCTCAAACCACACACACAACCCATACTCATGTGCACCTGCCGTGTGTCTGTACGACTTGCACTCACACACACACACACACACTCACTCGGACACCCACTCTCTCTCACACACACACACACACACACACACACACTCTCTCTCTCTCTCACACACACACACACACACACACCCACACACTCTCTCACACACACACACACACACACACACCACACCACACACCACACACTCGCGGGGTGCACCACTGCCTGTTCTCCCTGTCACGACTGCACCAAAATGTTTGAGATGGGTTGTTTTTTCAGGAGCCTGGCAAACTCTGCGCCAACAGGTCACGAAGAAACCATCCCGCAGCTCATGGCCTAACCCAAATTAGTCGTGTGAAAAAGTGTCACGGCAAACTACAGGTGAACAAAACAAACACACAAGTCTTCAAAAGACACTCTTAGTCTGACGGATCATACACAAGCTCGTTCCTTGCCGCGAGAATCCTGCATTGTCTGCTCGTCTGTTGAGCTATGCTGAATGAAGTTAGTTTGGGTTTGCGGACCAGTTGAGGTTTCATCAGACTTACAGCGTAGAAATATCCTTTTTCAGCTTGTTCACGTATAGCGCATTTAGTCCAGCTGACATCAGTCTGGTTTTTGGTTTTCACTAACAGATCCAGGTCGCACTGTGATGCGTCTTTTGAGGGTTGCACACGTTAATCCGTCATATGCGTTTGAACAACTACTGGGAGTATTATGTGGTCACAGTACCCACAACGTGCAGATGAGGCGTGTCTTACTCAGTATAAAACCTAATGTTTGTAATCACCTATTTCATCCTACTGAAGATGCTGTATGTTCTGTCAGTATAACAGCAATTTTACAGTCTGTATGGTTTCACGCTGTCATGCACAGAGTATCTAGGTGTTACAACCACCCTTTAAAACCAAACCCGCCCACAAAAGCAAGAACTGGTGGAGACACCCCCAGTCCCCCCCGATCAGATGTCGGCATCTGCAAACGCTTAAAGAAACTGAATTTTTAAATGGTACAGAGAATATGTTTCGTAGGATTGCGGAGTACCGGGCTTTTGTTGACCAGTAGCTCGGACTGATATCGTTGTGACTGACCGTGGGGATCATCTGCGAATGCTGCTGTACAAGGCCAGCACTAGCTCTTATCTAGGAGAACAAGCCACGACTCGCATTATTCCTGGACTTTATTCTGAACACATCTTGCAGCGTGAGACTGCTGGGGCGCACCACACGTGCAGGAAAAGAGGTGAGTAAAGACTGCGTTGTGAGCATTTTTGGGATTTTTTGGAACAGTCGTTCAGAGGGAAAAATTTCCATATTGTGATCATACATAGGGAGCGAACACAAATGCTGAGGCCTCGTCGGTTGCTGTATATTAGAGCTTGTGATTTTTTTCTTTTTTTAAGCTCAGATTCCAGCCGAGACTTTAGAGACCTGTGGCTCTGTTTTTACGCGCTGAGATCCGCTTGACCTCACGCCAGGGAGGAGCTCACTGCTGCGGTAGAATTATCTAACATGCATCAGTCGTCGTCAGGTGACATCTTCTCAATTAGTGAATGTTGGTTGCCCCAAGGTTTCCTGATGCGCTGATGTTTACAGGCTGCAGAAATGGCCAGCGAGAACAGGAGCGAGAAGATGCGTCCTGCAGAGCTGGAGGATCGAAGAAAGGGCCGCAAAAGCAGAAGAAACATGGAAGGAACCCCGGCTCAAGAAGTTCGGGGGAACGTTCTGGAGGGAAGAGGGAGGAAGATCAGGAAAGTTTACGTGTACAGGGACATTTCGCTTGAATTTTTTTTTAATTGGTTTTTTTTTTTCGTTGGAGGAGTATATGTACGTGGATTACATTTTATTTAACCACCACACACACAGCACTCTGCGCTCCTCGTGAGCTCACGCAACACCCACAACACCGGGGACCTCACGTCGGAGCGCTGCGCTCTGCTGATCTCTACTCTCTCTACTTCGGTAAAACTCTCTCCGCTCGCTCGCGCGCTACACGCTCCGCTAGATCGCTAGCTCCGTCTATCAGATACAAACTCCTCTCTTCTCTCTCGTTCTGCTCCGTGCTCAACCATCAAAACGCCCGCGCGCCGAGCGCGCGACGCGGAGCACGACACACGCCACGAGAGCGGCGCGAGCCGAGCGCCAGAGACGAGGAGGGGGGCGCGTCGAAGCGCGGGGGCGGCAGGGTCGAGGGCGCACGAGCCGACAACGAACGCGCGCGCGCGCGCGAGCGCGGCCGCAACACGCCGGAAGACGAGCGCGCGCGGCACACGAGCGAGGAACATGCGGGTTTTTAATCCACAGAAAGATGCGCGAGAGGACACATGCGCGAGCGGCGACAGATGCGTCGACAGCGAAGCGCAAACAGCAACGCGCGCGCGGCGCGCGCGCGCGCGGCGCGCGCCGCGCGCACACAACGCACGCGTCGCTGTCCGGAGTCGAGCGCCGAGCGCGCGCGCGGCACAAGACGCACAGCTAGCACAGCGAGCACGCAGAACACAAACATACGCACACGCACGCGAGCGCGATCGCGCGCACGCGAGCGCACACACACGCACGCGCGCTCCCGCGCCGAGCGCGCGCGCGCGCGGCGCTCGCGCGTCGCTCGCTCGCTCACACTAATACAAAAGATCCTATCTCTGCGCTGGAGAACGCAAGACTCTCGCAAAAAATACTATCGATCTAGGGTCATCAACGAACCAAACACAACAGCAAAACGACTCGATATATCTCGCTCTCTCTCACACACACAAACACACGTAGCACTCAAATCACAGTCCAAAAGACACAAGACAAGCCAACCACACACACACAAACTCCTCTGCTCTCTCTCTCTCTCACCACTTCACAAAACACCACACCACAGCTCTCTCTCGCGCGTCTCTGCGCACTCACACACCCCACCACACACACTCATCCTCTCTATACTCCCTCTCAATGCACCACACACACACACACACACAACACACTCTCATCTCTCTCTCTCTCTCTCTCACATCACGCTCCACACACATACACACACACAACTCTCTTCGTCTCCTCACCATACAAAACACACACACACACTCTCTCTCTCTCTCACACACACACACACACACACACACACACACACACTCACTCACTCACACACTCACACACACACACACACACACACCACACACACACACAAAAACACAAAGTGCGGATGCGTGACTGAAGGCTGAATTTAACCGCTGCAGATCTCAGGGCCCTTTGGAATCGCTGATATGCACAAACACAGGTGAACTGCAGAATCACTAAGTGCCTGATGGTGGCGCTCTCTCTCTCCGCCTGCCCTCATAAACTCTTCTGACAATCGTCCTGTTTAACGCGAGAGAGGCTCCTCATGCAATACTCGCCTCAGGCAGCAGGATGCACTTCTCTTCTGCTTCTGTTGGTTTGTTTGTGTTTTTGAGATGGAGTCGCATTCAGTTTATTCTTATTCTGATCGATGAAAATATGAGCCAAATATCTGCTGTGATGAAGGCAGTGTGCTTGTTCGGTGCAGATGTGTGTGTCGTGCTCCTCCGCTCTGTGTGTGTGTGTGTGTGTGTGTGTGTGTGAGTGGCTAAGCTAATCATCTCTGCCTTTCCTGAGTCTGTGATCGGAGCGCTTGAGCTTCCAAACTCTCTCCTCAGTTCCTTTCAGTTGTTGTTGTTTTTCTCTTGATGCTGTTTGAATGTCGTGGCTGGTGTATTATTGAGTGTTTAATGTGGGCGAGTGTCTTTAACACCCTCTAAAACACACACACACCTTACTGGAAACTTGAGCCTTTTTCCCTCTTTCTGGAAAAAAAAAACTTTTGTTGATCAAAATTGTAAAATAAATACTTGTGGAAATCTAGTTTCTGAAGGAGATCTCTGTGTTTGAGGCTCTTACAGGCGGTGGGCGTCTCTCTCTCGCCCTCTGACTGGTGAGAGGATGTGTTGCCTTGGCAACCTGCATCCCACACACGGCTGCTATTGATTGTGTGAGTATACTGTGATCCAGATGTGAATACATTTGTTCATATAGTTGTTTTATCGTTGTTAGTAGACTTCTGTGGTTTCACCGTAATGCAGCCTGTTTCCATAGAAACACTGGATTCTGTGATGCTCAGGATTTGTATTGCACCTTCATCTGGTACACTCTCTCTCACACACACTAACACAATCAAACTACCACACACACATTTGCACTCTTACACACACACACACTGACACAATCACACTACTCCACACACACACTCTTAACACAATCAAACTACCACACACACACACACACACACACTAACACAATCAAACTACCACACACACACACACACACACTCTGACACAATCAAACTACCACACACTCTAACACACACTAACTCAATCAAACTACCACACACACACACAATCAAACTACCACCACACACACTCTCTCCAACACACACACTCTCTCAAACAAACAACACTACACCCAATCAAACTCCACCACACACAAATCAAACACCACACAACACACACTAACTCAAACGACAACACACACACAATAACACACACACACACTCTCTCCAACACACACACTCTCTCTAACACACACACACACTAACACAAACAAACTACACCACACACACATCAAACAACACCAAACAACAAACCCTAAACTCAATCAAACTACCACACACACAAACAAAATCAAACTACACCACACACACTTCTCCAACCCAAACACCTTCTCTCTAACACACACACACTAACACAATCAAACTACACCACACACACTAACACACTCAATCAAACTACCACACACACACACAATCAAACTACCACCACACACACTCTCTCCAACACTACACACACACAACACAATCAAAACTAACAACATCACACACACACTGGGTCTCAGGGCTTTCCTCTTCTCTCGTGGAATCATCTGGACTCTGTGAATTTCTGCCTTTAAGCTTCCATCAGCAACATTTTCTGATATTTCCAGCTGTTTGTGTAGATCAGTGTTTCCCACTATTTTCAGAAGTAGTGAAGTACCCTCTAAAATCAAACCAGATCCCCAAATAATCACCTAATCATCCAATCTCTTTAAACAGACCAGATTTCTATTCAAATCATGATCTGCTCAATAAGCCGGTCGTTCCGATAAATCATGCTGCACACATCTACACACATTCACCACAATGGAGAATTTGTATTAGTTTGCCAACATTTTTCAAATGCTGCAATCCAATTTGTACACTGCCAAAGTTTGGGTAAGATTTAAAAAAAAAAATGTATTCAACAAAAACATTAAATTGGTCAAAAGTGATGGGAGACAGTAAAGAGCAG
This sequence comes from Sinocyclocheilus anophthalmus, assembly GCA_018155175.1. Classification (NCBI taxonomy): domain Eukaryota; kingdom Metazoa; phylum Chordata; class Actinopteri; order Cypriniformes; family Cyprinidae; genus Sinocyclocheilus; species Sinocyclocheilus anophthalmus. The sequence continues at coordinate 25,461 of JADLZN010011435.1, forward strand.
ATATTTATAAGTTGTCAACTGTAATGTTATTAAAGTACTCATGATTCCACACAAAGAAATACTGGTAGTGCAAGGCACTGGAACGTTTCAGGAGTCAGATGCTAAGTAATCAGCAAATAGATGGTTGTGATCGAGCAGGGCATGTGTCAGAAGCAGAGACGGCCACATTATACGTGATTGGTGCCTGAAGCTAGCTCATGTGAACCATTAAGGGAATTGGAGTAAAGTGGGAATGGCTGAATATTACATTTGTTTTTTGTACCGGAGGCGATCACCGAGACAATACCACAATATTACTGGTTTTACTGTATTTTTTATCAGATAAATGCAGCCTTGGTGAGCAGAAGAGACTTCTTTCAGAAACATTTTAAAAGTCTTACCTACCCTAAATTTGAACATTATTTAAAAAACTTCTATTTGGAGAGAAGTTTAGTGTTAAATGTATCCTCTCCGGTTTTTGAAATGTGCTTGACCAAACAAAGGGACCGGGAAATGAACCGGAGGGTATTTCTTGACTGATGTAATCAGTGCTTGACATGTTACAGGGGCATTTGGTCTTAAGAAACAGGCGAAGGCAACTAAGAATTGTGGGCTTGTGTCAGAATTTTTCAGGATTAAAAATATTTTACAAAAATAAAGGGAGGAGCGTAGACAAACACAACTCTGTGTATGTCTTTAGCTTCAGTCCTATCTAGAAATGAAGGTGACAAATTAGTGAGTAAATGTTACTCGTTCGGGTGTATGAAACTTGTATGAAGAAATCCGGTGAGAACACGAGCAGGGTAGCTACACGTTGTTTTAATAAACAATTCTTGAAATTCCGTTTTATAAACCAATTCCCAGTTTGTTGCGTCGGGGTGAGAAAAAAAGGTTGGTGTCGTGAAGACGTATGACAACACGTGGGACCTGAAAAGAGATCCGATAGAGTACATATAAGGTCTTCAATGCCGAGGTTGGAAATTTTTTTTATTTTGTGCAGAGGTCTGGATACTGTCCTATTTATGATGTGGGTGGGGTATGTTAGACAGGAGTGAAGTCAATGTAGTTAAAAAAAATGTATTATTCCAAGTTGAATAGTTACCGAATCCAGGAAGAAACCCTTGGACGGTTTTGTATTTTCTAGTTCGGGGAGACGATGCGACCCCCCGACATCGTTGGTGGCAGCAGGGCACGGTACGTTTTAAGAGCGCACGGGTGGGGACCCAGTAGTCAAGTACAAACTAAGACCTTGGCTCTATTTCTAGAACGGACGCGCGGGAGCACCACCCCAGGAGGGATGAAAAACCATCTGACTTTCATAACAGTGTAGGTATGCCCCAAACACTCCTAATGTCTATTGAAACCTATGTACTCGGAGATGGGGGCACGCACTTAGACATCTTGCCATTGAGTGATGACAGTCTGCTATATCTTCATCACCACGGTAAGCAGGGAGGGGATCAGAGCATATTACAGTGTCTGACATCGTACTTGCACGTTCACACACCTCTTTAATGTTATTTTTAGTGATCTCCGACTGGCGAAGTCAAACATCATTAGTGTTTTCAGTTATTACATGCAGAAGTTTTTGGACTGATAATTTAAACCTGTTTTTTCAGAACTTAGCAGTAGGAAATTACTAGTCATCTAGTTTATATCGTCTATGCATTCCGTTAACTTTGCAAATTGGAATGTTTTGTCAGGCCACAAAGAAATCTAAGAGAGCGAGATCAGTTTTTTGGTCATCAGCACAACGTTGGAAAGATAACCACTGTGTTTCCTCGACGGTGTATATGTCCCACCAAAAGAAGAGGACGCAAACCTTGTAAAGGCGGAACCAGCACCGGGTCCTAGTACTGAGCCTTGAGGTTCTCCATACTGCATTTGTGAATGACATGACACCTGATACCTTTATTTTGAAATAAAATATAACAATTGAAATATGGTTTTGAATGAATTGCATATGTTGAATTGCACATTTCCATATTCAGGTTTTGTTTAGCACATTTTAAGAATCACTGGTCCAGGCTTTAATACTATCAGGAGTTCCAAGAAAAGAAAAGAAAAGCATTCTGCATAAGTCAGACTTTCCCTCAAACACAGACAAACAGATACAGATGCTACAATCTTGATCAGGCACTTTAATGAAAGCGTTCACAGATCACAGATGTTTTTCACACATTTCTAATGTTTAGTGCAACTGGCTATATTTTCATGGAAAATTACTTATGTATTCCTACGACAAGACATATCAGTGCAAAAACCCAAAGTTTGGCAAAGGAAGTTAGCCATGGCAATCAGAAATGGCAGCTGAAACGGCGTTGTCCAGCAGCAGTGTTTGTGAATCACAGACGGTCGTGTTTAACTCTCCCAGTCTCCAGACGGCGCGTCTGATGGCTCTTCATCATCAGAGTCGTTAGACACCTTCTTCATCCTCATCATGGCGGCTTTGATGCTCCGCTCGAGCTCTGAGTCGGAGCTGTGCGTGGGGCCGCTGGAGGGCGGGACTTTCTTCAGGGTGACTCCCTGACGGATGGCTGACAGCAGGCTGTTCCTGACGTCGCCGCTCTCTGCGCTGACCGTGACCTTCCGCAGCTGTGTCTGTCCACGCTGCAGCGACGCTAACAGCTCGTCCATCGATCCTGCATCACAAACATGACATTCACTCAAACGGGTGAAACTCTCACAGACTGAAACGACACGCTCGGATGTAACCGGACTCTCTCATCTAGCAAATTGAACGAACAGAAGTTTACGCTGCTCTTAATATTTGTCCCGCTATGAACCCTCTCTAAGCTCCTCGAGCCGCTCCTGAATGTGACACGCGAGACGTCTTCGTTTAATGACTGGCTCAGCTTTGAGGATTTAGGATGAGTCTGAGCTTCTCTTAACTTTAAGAAGATTTTACAAAAAACTTGAATTCTTAAGTACAAGAAACTAGACTAGAATAAGTATTTTTGAGAATACAAACTATTCATAACTTTTCCTTAAGATGAAACAAGAAGAAAACAGCATTCAAGAACTTTCCGGCCCCTGGAGATGCAGTTCTGTGAATAATAATATAATTCAATCGACCTCATAAACACTATTTCTGTCAGGACCACTATCGGGCAAGTGTAAGATGTCTGGGACCAATAGCATTACAGTCTGGAACATTGGACGAGGGTACAATAGGGTTTGTTCTGGGCAAGTGAACAGATACTACTGAAGCCTATTGAGCGTGGATAAGAGCAGCAATAACCGGGTAAACAGAACAGAACCAACATAAATGTATATCATTTATGTTCAATAATTAATGTAAACATTTAAGAAATTAGTCTGATTCAAAGGGGAATCAGTATCAGTAATCAGTATAATTACTGTAAGAATAAAGTATTGTTCGTTTTTTTACACACACAGAATCTGGTTTAGACCAGACGTGATCATAGGGTGCGTCTCAATCAGCTCCCTTGTTCAGTAGTCAGGGCACTGATCAGGGAGTCGGCCATCGGTCTCAATCGCGAAATCCTTCCAGTGCACTGGAACGTTCACTCCCTGAAAAATCCCACAATGCACCGCAAAAACTAGGGAGCATCGGCACTCACTATGCTCCCTAACCGGAAATAACTTCTGAAGCGTGAAACATAAACCACCACAAAAATAATTTAAGAATTAGATTGGTCCTGCCTGTTGTTTATTAATTCCAGTGATGACGTTCTACCATGTTGTCCATTGACCGCTGTACGTAATTATGTCACCAGTGACCGAATTCATGTACACGATCTACTGGTTCACGAGCTCGGGAGCTGATTGAGACGCACCCATAGAGTTTGTGAGACTCACCCGAGTTTTGCTCTAGAGTGTTTCGGACGGGCAGCTTCGCACTGATGGGTGGGGCAGGAGGAGGAGGAGGGAGGGGCGGAGGAGGTGGAGGTGGAGGAAGAAGAGGAGGAGGGTTAGGAGGAGCAGGAGGCGTCTGGTCTGGCTGTGCTGATGCCGATCCAGGTGGCAGCAGAATCTGCACCGGTATGTCTCGCTGCTTCTGACTCCGCCTCTTCCTGTGGGGGGTGGAGCTCTGCGGCCCCAGGTTGATGATTGACAGGGGCTGGGAGGAGTCATCTCTGCTGGAGTCATGTGACACTGGCTTCACATGAGCCGTCTGTAAAGCGTACTGACCCTGATGCCTCTAAACTCAGAGAAACACACAGGAAACAAACAGTGAAGCCATGATGAAAACAACACACGCACGCACACGCACGTTTGTTTCTGTGAATTGGGGGACTTTCAATAGACTTCTATTGTCCTTAGTCCAAGACAAATTTCCTTAGGGCACAATAAAGCAATATATCATAACTTTTATATTGACCAAATGATATTTTCTATCCCCTAGCCCTAAACATACCCCTTACAGAAAACCTGTTTGCATTCTTACACTTTCAGATAAACATAATTTACTATATTTTTATATATTTTTTCCCTCGTGGGGATCCACGGCCAGTCCCCACCCAAATGTCAAATTCAGGTTTACTCTATCTTTGTGGAGACATTTGGTCACACACACAGACGCACACACACACACCACACACACGCACACACACGCACACACACTCTCACACACTCTCACACACGCACACGTGCACATACACTCACACACACACACGCGCACACACAAATACGCACACCGCCACACACATATACTGAACACCACGACACATACTGTACTACACACACACTCACACACGCACGCGCACATACACACTCAAACGCAAATCAAAGACCGCACTATACGTCACTCCCTAACAAACAAAAACCAACTCGCACAAGCATGCACACACTCCCCGCAACATACTACACTACACCACACACACACGCACATACAAACACGCAGACACACACTGTTGCACGCACACACACACACAAGCACACACACAAACACACAAGCACACTCACCCGCACAGCTACCTCTCTGAAGCTGCGCACTCTGTTGAGCGTCTTTGCTCTCTCATTCTCCAACCACTGCTTCATCTGTGCTATCCTAGCTATCCTTTCTCTCGCTTCGATAAAAACACACACACACACAACATGAAGAAAGAAATGCAACACAGAAAGTTATCAGTCCAACCGAACGGAGTGTCATATGGCAGACTGCTGCATTCTGGGAAACGAAGAGCTCATCCACTGTTGTCCATAAAAAACAAGTTCATTTATTAAATATAATGAAATAATTTCAATGCAAATTTCATTTAATTCATTTTCATTCTGTATTAAATATAATGAAATAATTTCAATGCAAATTTCATTTAATTCATTTTCATTCTGTATTCAATTACGTTTAAGAGAAGAATTGTAGAATAAAGTTATTTTTGTTTTCTTTGCGTACAAAAAGTATTCTCGTAGCTTCAAAAGATTACGGTTGAACCCCTGAAGTCACATGACTATTTTACTGATGACCTTACTAGGTTTCCGTGGCTTGACTGTGGTAGTTAGGGTTAGGGTTTCATCAATAACATCTTAAGAACGAAAGTCTTATGGGTTTTGAACAACATGGTGAGTAGTTAATGACAGAATTTTTATTTTTGGGTGAACTAACCCTTTAAACACACATACAGCAGTACGTCCACACCATGCTGCTGGAAGTATTTTTTCATGAATCTCAGACGTCTCGTGTGTTTGTGACTGCTCAGAGTTGGCTGAGAATGCGCTCACTAACAGTACACGTGTGCCACATTCACAGCACAAACACAATCAGTGCCTCAGATCTGCAGTCACTCCAGCGCAGGGAATTCTGGGAACGCGGGCGTGACCCCTGCCGGACTGAAGGCTCGGTCGTCATGGCAACTCAGTCGGCCCACAGATAGCCCACGGATCCGACGGTACCGTGACTCATTATGGGATGGGTTTGTGGGGTGATGCAATGGGTTGAGGTTGCCGTGGTTACGGCGCGTTACTCACCAGCTGTGCGGTGTGGTGTTGGCGGAGCTGCTCCGATCTTTGCACGACTGAATGCTGCTGCTGCTCATGAGCCTGAACACACAGCTCCTGCAGACACACACACACACACACAGGATAAACACACGACACGGACAGACAGAGTGTGTGTGTGTGTGTGTGTGAGAGAGAGTGTATTTGTGTGAGTGAGTGAGTGTGTGTGTGTCTGTGATTGTGTGCGTGGGAGTGTGTGTGTGGGTGTGAGTGTGTGTAACCCGCTGGTTCCTCAGTAAGCTCTGCGTGATGAAATCGCTCCTCTTTTGCTCTCCAGTTGTTTCAGGTGCTGCTGCAGGTGTGAGTGGGCGGGACTTACATCCACCTGAACATCCTGCAGCTCCTCGGGGTCCTCACAGGTGTCATAATACACCACCTGCTCCTGCAGCTCTGCAGAACACACACACACTCATCAGTCCTGGGGTTAAATATGGTCAGTCTCGTTATGTCACACCTGTTATTAAATACACCTGTCAATCACAACATTTATGGCTCCGAATAATCCTATAAATATATAGGACAGGCCTCATGAGCAAAACACCTCTGCTAATCCTCTGAAGCTTAGCAGAAAATCAGCACAACTCAATGGAAAGGATGTGTGTTTGTGTGTGTGTGAGAGAGCGAGAGAGAGAGTTATAATATATTATAACTAATATATTACATATTAGTTATAATATATAAATACATGTTAAGATGTTCTAATGTAAATGTTCAGATGTTAAACCATTCTCTTTGTTGTCTTAATGCTTTGGCAATACAAAATGTATTTTTGTCATGCCAATAAAGCAATTTGAATTGAATTGAGAGAGAGAGAGGTGTTGTGGTGTGTGTTGTGCGTGCGTGCGTGGTGCGGCGTGTGAGTGGGGTGGAGATAGAGAGAGAGGAGAGAGAGTGTGCGTGCGAGTGAGTGTGTGTGTGTGTGTGTGAGTGAGAGATTAGAGATAGAGAGAGAGAGAGAGAGAGAGAGAGAGAGAGAGAGAGAGAGAGCGAGTGCGTTTGAAGAGAGAGAGAAGAGTGCGTTCGAGAGAGAGGAGAGATATAGAGATTTTCGTGCGTGCTTGTCGAGCGAGAGAGAGAGAGAGAGAAGTAATAGAGGATTAGAGAGGAGAAGAGAAGAGCGTGCGTGCCTGGCTTGTGCTGCGTGCGTGTGCGAGAGAGAAGTTTGTGTGTGTGCGTGTGAGTTGAGGTGTTTTTGTGGAGAAGAGAGAGGTAAAGAGAGAGAGCGAGTGTGCGTGGCCGTAGTTGTGCGTGTTGAGTGTGTGTTGTGATGCGTTCGGAGTGATGGTGTGGTCGGTGTGCTAACGAGAGACGAGAGAAGGAAGAGAGAGAGAGAGAGAGTGTGTTCGGGCGTATTGATGTGGTGTTTCAGTATAGAGAATATAGAGCGAGAGAGAGATAGAGCGAAGCGTGGGGCGTTCGTGCGTGGCGAGTGTTGGTAGTGGTAGAAGAGATAGAGAGAAAAGCGAAGAGAGCGTGTTGCGTGGCGGGGCGCGTGCGTGGCGGTGTGTGTGGAGAGAGTAAGAGAGAAGGTTTGTGTGCGTGTGATGAGTGTGGGTTGTTTGTGAAGAGAGGAGAGAGTGGGTGTGTGTGCGTGTGAGTGAGTGAGTATGTGTGTGTGTGAAGAGAAGAGAAGAGAGAGAGAAGAAGAGAAGAGAGAGTGTGCGTGCGTGTGGTGTGCGTTGAGTGGGTGTGTGAGAGTAAGAGTGAGGGGTGTGTGTGTGTGTGCGTGCGTGTGATTGTGAGAGAGAGAGAGAGAGAGAGTGTGCGTGTGATGGTGTGTGTGAGAGGAGAAGAGAGCAGAGATAGAGAGAGAGAAAGTGTGCGTGCCGCTTTAGTGTGCGTGTGAGTGTGTGTGTGAGAGAGATAGAGGGAGTGTGTGTGTGTGTGTGTGCGTGCGTGTGAGTGTGAGAGAGAGAGAGAGAGAGTGTGCATGCGTGTAGTAGTAAATAAATTGTGTGGATAGTTTGTGAAAGAGAGAGAGCTTGTGTGCGTGCGTGCGTGCCGTGTGTGTGTGTGTGTGTGTGAGTGAGGTGTGTAAAGAGAGAGAGAGAGAGAGAGTGTGCGTGCGTGCGCGCGGGTGTGTGTGTGTGAAAGAGAGAGAGTGTGTGTGTGTGTGTGTGTGTGTGTGTGTGTGAGTGAGTGTGTGTGTGTGACCTCTGATCTGTCGCCGAGTGCTCTTGATCTGTGTCAGCAGCAGCAGCTCTTCGTTCCTCAGGATCTCAAACCTGCAGTCGTGAAGCTCCAGCTGTGTCTCGTAATACTGCAGCTCCAGCTCACGGATGACACTCACGGCCTCAGAGCCGCCCGCCGTAACGCCACGCATCTGCACACACACACCGGTTACCATCCGTGTCACCTGACGGCATGTGTGTGTGTGTGTGTCGTCTGACAGCACAGAATTAAATATTGACGTGTCACAGATGAACAGCATCACTCCTCTTCATGGTCCTCCAACAGGCCTTGAACTCAGATTAGAGTGTTTGTGTGACATTATAATATGTCAAACCAGAAATACATGGACCAGCATCATAATACCCATAATGCACTTTAAAGCACTGCATCTGAATGACAGCAGAGTGAAACTGCTCCCTCTTGTGGATCACTGACACATTCTGAGACATAAACATTGAAAGAGCACATGAACATGCAAATACTGATTAAACTTTCAGGTGTTAAAATACAAAAACATATCAGTGTGTCAGATTTTACAGGCCGTTTGCATTCGTTATCCAGTGTTAAAGACACACACACACACCTTCTCTCGGATCTCATCTCTCTTGCGTTTGATGCACATCTCTTTTGCTCTCATGTACTGCAGCGTCTCTTTAGCCAATAGGACTCTGAGTTTCTCTTGTCTGGGCGTGGCCATTGCCCAAGAGGCGTGGCCAAATCTCTTCTGATCCTGTTCCATCTGTTTCACCATACCTGAAGAAACACACACACACAGGTCAGTAATAAAAACATGGGTAATCAGCAGAGAGATGAACTGTCACACACAGATGAGAGAGTTCAGGGATGGAGAGAGAGTGTGTGTGTGTGTGTGTTGTGAAATGATATACTGTGAATCATTCTGTAGTGAGTAAATATCTGATGTCATTATTTATGAGAGGGTGTGGCCTCATCCTACGACACATTTAGAGACATTTGCACAAATATGAAAGAGTTGTCTGTCCGAACCACAGACAAATGCAAAGCAAGCTTTATTGTTTAAGCGCATTTTAGAATACATCCACACAAACATTCACATTCTATTCTATTCTATTCTGATGATCACTGGAAAGATCTTAAAAAGACGATCTGTGTGTGTTGGCAGACTGTACTTGAGTTCACAAGAGAATCTATGATATATTTGTGCATTTTGTTGCTTTGTCACTTTTGAGGCATTTTCTAGACTGTGTGAAGACAGAAGTGATGCATCAGATGCATTTATTAAATACTTTCTAAAAGATCTGAATGCATAGCATGGTGTAAACCAGCCGTGTGCGAGACCTGTGAGCGCTCTGGACGTGTCTCTGAAGTAGTCGGCTGTGATGTCCTGTATGGAGTGAACAGCTTTTTCTCCGCGCTGATTCCATTCGTTCATCTCTGCCTCCAGTTCACTCACACGCTTCGGCCCCAGCTCCTCGTACTGCAGACATTTCTGAACGAACACACAGACACACGTCCATCAGCTTCTGCTGCTTCTTAACATCGTGTTTATCAGCTGAACCCACATTATCTTTCATCATCACATCTGTGAGCTGCTCCTGCTGCTTGAATGACTGACAGGTCAGATTTGGTGCTGATGTATGAAAGTGTTTTTTATTTGTATGGCTCTGGCGTGAGGTGTGTGCAGGTACCACAATCTCCGTCTTGTAGAGCGTGGCGATCTCTCGCATGTCTCTGAAGGGCTGCAGAAGGTTCTGGTAGAACTTCGTCGCCACACTCACTAATTCCCTGTAAGTCTCATCTTCTTCCTCATAGATCTTCATCAGCCGCTGGAGCCCGTCAGTGCTGGGATGAGTCTGCAGCAGCTGAAGAACAACAACACCATCATCATCCTCACTCAACCTCAACCACCGGCAGAATGAAACTCTACTGAGCGGAATAGAATAGAACAGAACTAGGGGGCTGTGCAACAGAACACAATCAAACAGAATGGAATGGAACACAATAGAATGGAATTGAACAATAGAATAGAATCAAACCGAATGGAATGGAACACAATAGAATAGAATTGAACAATAGAATAGAATCAAACCGAATGGAATGAGACAATAGAATAGAATAAAAAATTGAATTGAAGACAATAGAATAGAACACAATCAAACAGAATGGAATGGAACACAATAGAATAGAACAGAACACAATCGAATATAACTGAATGGAACACCATAGAATAGAATAATCAAATAGAATTGAACAATAGAATCGAACCGAACACAATCAAACAGAATGGAATGGAACACAATAGAATAGAATTGAACAATAGAATAGAATCAAACCGAATGGAATGAAACACAATAGAATAGAATAAAAAAATAGAACTGAAGACAATAGAATAGAACACAATTGAACACAATCAAACAGAATGGAATGGAACACAATAGAATAGAATAATCAAATAGAATTGAACAATAGAATCAAACCGAACACAATCAAATAGAATTGAATGGAACACAATAGAATAGAATCAAACAGAATGGAATGGAACACAATAGAATAGAACACAATTCAACAGAATGGAATGGAACAATAGAATATAGTAGAATAAAATAGAATAAAACAGAACACAATCAAACAGAATGGAATGGAACACAATAGAATAGAATAGAACACAATAGAATATAATTGATCAATAGAATAGAATCAAACCGAATGGAATGAAACAATAGAATTGAATAAAAAATTGAATTGAAGACAATAGAATAGAACACAATTGAACACAATCAAACAGAATGGAATGGAACACAATAGAATAGAACAGAACACAATCGAATATAACGGAATGGAACACCATAGAATAGAACAATCAAATAGAATTGAACAATAGAATCGAACCGAACACAATCAAACAGAATGGAATGGAACACAATAGAATAGAATTGAACAATAGAATAGAATCAAACCGAATGGAATGAAACACAATAGAATAGAATAAAAAAATAGAACTGAAGACAATAGAATAGAACACAATTGAACACAATCAAACAGAATGGAATGGAACACAATAGAATAGAATAATCAAATAGAATTGAATGGAACACAATAGAATAGAACAATCGAATAGAATTGAACACAATAGAATAGAACAGAATGGAACACAATCAAACAGAATGGAATGGAACACAATAGAATAGAACAGAACGGAATGGAACAGACTAGAATAATCGAATAGAATTGAACACAATAGAATAGAACACAATTAAACAGAATGGAATAGAACAATAGAATATAGTAGAATAAAATAGAATAAAACAGAACACAATCAAACAGAATGGAATAGAACACAATAGAATAGAATTGATCAATAGAATAGAATCAAACAGAATGGAATGGAACACAATAGAATAGAACACAATTAAACAGAATGGAATAGAACACAATAGAATATAGAATAGAACACAATAGAATAGAATTGACCAATAGAATAGAATCAAACAGAATGGAATGGAACGCAACAGAACAGCACAGCACAGAATAGAATTGAACAGAACAGAACAGAAAACACTAAAACAGAATAGAATAGAATATGTCGCGTCTCACCGCGCCCAGCGTGTCTTTGGCGCGCGTCATCTCGTCGCGCATCGCTTTGCATTTAAACTCCTGCAGGTTTTCGAAGTACTCGCGCTCGTCCGCCTCAGTGACGCTGAAGAGCGCGTCCAGCACGATCTTGCGTCCGCACGCGTCCACCGCGACGCCGAAGTAGCGCTCCAGCTGCCTGCAGGCCGCGTCAGCATCGCACCGCGGCGCGCTGGAGAACAGCAGCTCCCACAGGCTCGGCTCGCGGAAGCGCGTCAGGTCGGGCAACAGCGGGCCGAGCTCATCCCGGACGCCGCTCAGGTGCGCTCCGACGCCGCTCAGCTGCTCGCCGGAGAACAGACCCGCGCAGCTGCCGCTC
>JADLZN010011435.1:42500-84788 GCA_018155175.1 Sinocyclocheilus anophthalmus
CTCGTTTCTGCATATTCACATCTGCTGCATCACGACTGTTCACAAAACACCCGTGAACCGAGAACATTTGCACAGTTTGTAAATGCGATCAGCAGGTGCTTTCGAAGTGCTCATCCTCCGTTTGGATTTACAGTGGATGTGCCTAATAATCACAGTAAACAGTAGATCAGTGATATAATAATTCATTATACTGACATTGTTATTTAATTGCACGTCCATCAGTCCTGAGCACTAACTCTGCTAACCCTAGAAGACTCGCGGGACCCTAACCCTAACTCCAGGTCTAGGGGAATCTGGGATGTTCTGTAATGTTCTGTCCAATCAGAGTGGAGCAGTTCTCCAGAGAGGAAGCGGATCTGAAGCTGGGAGTGTCTCTGGACTTCGAGGTGCTGACGACAGATCTGTCCGATGTCAGACAGATGATGGAGTCCATTAACGTGCTTCCAGGTCAGACGCCAACCGCTGCTCGTTTATATTTACATTCACTGTGTTCCATTTATGCACTTTTATGCCATAGAAACATAGAAGATACAAATAAAACTTCCAAAATGTGCCTAAAAACAGATTCACCTGAAGTGGATAATCTTTTATTTGGCGACATGTAAATAAACTGCAGTGGAAACATTTACATATGCTAGACAAATTCCTACTGGCACAATAAGAGAAAGTCATGTGACTGAATAATTGACAAAGAGACAAATATTATTTTTGCACAATTCAGATTTTGGGAATGTAAATGATGCTCTCGACAGTGTTAAACACTCACTCACATGAAAGGGCTCGTATTTGTCTGATTATTTTTCTGTTGAAGCTGAGACACAGTTATGGCTTTATTAATTTAGCTGTTTAAAGGGTTCGTATGATTGAGATTCCTGAACTGCAGCAGAACTAGCGCTAGAGTTATAACACATTATAACACACATCAGAGCTCCAGCTCTTCAGTTCACATGCGACACACTCTTTCTGCCCTGAGCTCCACTGCACTTCATGCAAATGTGTTTAGCTTCAGACGATTAACATGCAGCAAAGGAAAAACTGACTGTGTAGTGCACAAAAAAAGTCTAGAAAATGAGCCCTTGAATGCTTTCAGTCAGCAGGTTGAACTGTGTGTGTGTGTGTGTGTGTGTGGTGTGTTGTGTGTGTGGTGGTGTGTGTGTGTGTGGTGTTGTGTGTTGTGTGTGTGTGTGTTGTGTGTGTTGTGTGTGTTGTGTGTGTTGTGTGTGTTGTGTGTGTTGTGTGTGTTGTGTGTGTGTGTGGTGTGTGGTGTTTTTGTTTTGTGTGGTGTGTGTGTGTGTGTGTGTGTGTGTACTCTCCGTCGGCTCCGGGCATGAATCCGCAATCGCTAACGTCTGCCACCGACACATCGCTGCACGTGTGCTGGAGTCTGTTCTCGGACGACACCGTGGAGTTTTACGAGCTTTACTGCCGTCTGATCTCTGACGACTGCACTATGGAGACGCCGCAGGAGGGTAAACGCATCATTTACTACCCAAACCCCACTGGTCAACTCAACACGCCTTCACCTGTCAAAACAGACTTAAATCCAATTGCAGCAAACAGTAATGCTCAATCTGTCAGGATGTGCTAGCTGCTCTATACTGAGGTACTGAGGTCAGAGGTTAGGGTTAGGGGTTGGGCACAGGTTAGGGTTTAGACCAGGGCTTCTCAACTCTGGTCCTTGAGGTCCACTTTCCTACAGAGTTGAGCTCCAACCCTGATCAAACACACCTGAGCCAGCTATAGAGTTACAGACAGGGGAGTTTGATGATGGATGGAGCAGAACGCTACAGGTAAGTGAACCTCGAGGCCAGAGATGAGAACCTGGGCTGTAAAACACCACAGACACTGAGGGGGACGAGTCCTAATAATCAGGACAGATTGTCCCCCATAATATCTCAAATTTTGCTCTGCACTGCTGTTTATCTTTAGGATGACATTTTTAGTCTGGTCTGCTTCAGTGCTCGTTATTGTCAAAATGATTGAGATGACCAATCAAATCCAAGTAGACAGAGTTTACGGTTCACAGAAGCAGAGCGCGAGTTACAGTGCAAAGCGTCAGTTTTTAGCAAAACATTTATATTTGAAAACTGTTTTAGGATATATGGTTAAACGACCAACTAAGAATTCTACTCCACCTTTTTCCTCAAATTTCACCCATTTGAATTGAAAACGGGATTCATGTAATTCCTCAATGAATGTGACGAGACAAGAAACATTTTGGTTTTCAACGTATTAGGCATAGAAATAAGAGTGAATGTGTGCATATTTTAAAATATTATTTACAAATAGCCTAACCCTAACTTCACAACTAGAATTAGACCTAGAATTTCCTTCAACGTTATATTTCTTGATACTTTAAAAAACAACAACTGGTTTCCCCCAATATTCAAGACATGGCCTTGTAGAGAAGCCCTGGTTTGGGGTTTAGTATTTGTTTCAGCATTGTGCTTAAAAAGACCAATGCAGTCTTTAGAATGGGCTGCAGGGTTAGTTTTTAACTCAGAGTGTCCAGTCCTATAGGTCTGGAGGATTAAAGGGGTCATGAACTGCCTCTGTTTTTATTTTGTATTGTTCTCTGAGGTCCACTAATAATGTTAACAAATTTTACATAAAAAAATTGTAGAAAGTATAGGCTATTTTCCCGCTCTGGTTTTAAACACCCCCTCATCAGAACGCTCTGTTTGAATAGGAGTGGAGGACTGTAAACTCGGAAGTAAACGCCCACTGCTGTGATTGGCTAATAGTTGTGTATGTTTGACAGCCTACAGCCTTCCTAGATAGACTTTGCTGTGATTTAGGTTAAAAACGCATAAATACTCAGTATTTTAAATGTCTGTTTAACAGACAAAGCAATATTGACCGGAACAGTTACTCACACTTGTTGCTACAATATAGCTGGCACAGCACCATCCTTTAGTTTCAATCTTTCTGAAAATCCTGTGTTGAATTGTGCCTTGTTTGTAAACAAATCCACATTAAAATGAAGTGAACGGATTTTTTACTGACACGTCTGGATCTTTCAATTTGCAGAATAAAGTTCATCCACCCTTTCCTTATGTTGGGATCAGAAGGAAGGCAACGCAACACTGTTGGTTTTCCCCAGCTTGGCACTGCACCACGTCTTGTTGTCTTCGGAGCTCTTGACATTGGTTTCTGCACAGAACCTGTATTCTCCTCTGCGTAAAACAATAGAATCTGTGGGTTGTAGCTAAAACGAGACAGTTATGTAGAATCGTGGGCGGAGCTAACAGGCAGCACTGTATAATCGGGTGGGCGGGGCTAACAGGCAGCTTGTAGAATCGGTGGCGGAGCTAACGGGCAGTGCTGTAGAAAATCTTTGGGCGGGGCTAAACAGGCGTGATGTATAAATCGGTGGCGGAGCTAAACAGCAGCACTGTAGAATTGGTGGGTGACGCAAAACAACAGTTGATTATCTGTGGGGACGGAGCTAACGACAGTGGATGTATATCGGTGGGCGGGTTACCAGGCAGTGTTGTCTCATCGGTGGGCCGGGGCTAAACAGCAGTTTGTAGAATCGGTGGGCGGGGCTCGCAGGCAGTGTTGTTAATCGGTGGGCGGGCTAAACAGGCAGTGATGTAGAATATGTGGGCGGAACTAAACAGGCAGTAATGTAGAATCGGTGGGCGGGGCAAAACAAGCAGTGATGTAGAATCGGTAGGCGGGACTAAACAGGCAGTGATGTAGAATCAGTGGGCGGAGCTAAACAGGCAGTGATGTAGAATCGGTGGGCGGAGCTAAACAGGCAGTGCTGTAGAATCGGTGGGTGGGGCTAAAAATGCAGTGTTGTAGAATCGGTGGGCGGGGCTAAACATGCAGCGATGTAGAAGCAGGCGTTGATCTTCTTCTGCAGAGGCGGCACTTATCCACACTATGACATCATAGAGTAGAACATTCCACAAGCTGTGGTTTTGGCAGATCGGCTTCAATATATGCTGTTTTTAGACTAACAACAAAGTTTTGGGTTCTGAAACTTACAGGATGTTTTTATAGAACAATGACCTTTTATGTCAAAAGATCAAGGGAATTTTGGTTTCTCAGTTCATGACCCCTTTAATAGAAACATCCTTGAGTGTGTGTGGAGCTGAACTTTGCAGGACTGGAGCTGCTCACACACACGTGTCCAGTCAGCTCTGTGTGTGTTTGCAGTGTCTCAGCTGAAGGTGAAGGAGACGCACTGCACTGTGTCTGATCTGCTTCCTAACGCCCAGTATGAGCTCTGGGTCACAGCCACCAACACCACAG
This sequence comes from Sinocyclocheilus anophthalmus, assembly GCA_018155175.1. Taxonomy (NCBI): domain Eukaryota; kingdom Metazoa; phylum Chordata; class Actinopteri; order Cypriniformes; family Cyprinidae; genus Sinocyclocheilus; species Sinocyclocheilus anophthalmus. The sequence goes on from JADLZN010011435.1 coordinate 46,764, forward strand.
GCATCAGCCCAGCCAGCGAGAGGGCCGTTTACATGACGGGTACGTGCCGCTCATCTGCAGAGCTGCTGTAGTGGACGAGTGTGTAACGCTGTTTATGTGTGTGTGTGTGTGCAGTTCCCTCTCCTCCGGTTCTCAAGCCGCGGCAGTGCGTGAGCAGCCTGGACGCGGCGCTGATCCGCTGGGATTCTGGAAACACCAACCCGGTGGAGTCGTACACGCTGGAGTTTCACCGGACTCACGCAGACGGCGGCTGCTCCGCCACAGAGTCAGTGAGCTTCATTGCACACATCAGAATGAGTCCAGAGATGAGTGTTCTGGCATCATGTACTCACCCTCACATCGTCCAAACCGTACCACTTTCTGCCCAACAGAGGAGATGTTTCGAAGAATGTTTCAGCTCATATTATGACAATCAGTGGGACCCAAAGCTGCAAAAAGAAGAAAGATAGTGTGACTCCATATTCCAAGTCTCCTGAAACGACACAATCACAATTTATATCATGATAATTTAGTCTGTATTCAATGTAATATCAAGTCAAAACACTGATCAACGCACAAACGAGGTCTGCCCGGAAAGTATCCAGCCATCTAATATGAAAAATAGAGACATTTATCAAAGAAGATACAAGAAACTTGTTTCAGTTTCCTTCAAAGGTGAATTAAGTTTGGGAAAAGCCAGGATGTTTTCCTCGTAGTGCATCTCTCATCTCATATTTTTCATATTACATGGCTGGATACTTTCCAGACAAGTCAAGTCAAGTCACTTTTATTTATATAGAGCTTTTAACAATACAGAGTGTCAAAGCAGCTTTACAGTATCAAAATAGGAAAATAGTGTGTCAATAATGCAGAAGAACAATAGTAAACACTCAATTTTCAGTTAAAGGCAGTTCATCATTGAGTTCAGTGATGTCAACATCCAGATCAGTTCAGTTTAAATACAGGTGCATCTCAATAAATTAGAATGTCGTGGAAAAGTTCATTTATTTCAGTAATTCAACTCAAATTGTGAAACTTGTGTATTAAATAAATTCAGTGCACACAGACTGAAGTAGTTTAAGTCTTTGGTTCTTTTAATTGTGATGATTTTGGGCTCACATTTAACAAAAACCCACCAATTCACTATCTCAACAAATTAGAATACTTCATACGACCAATAAAAAAAAAAAAACATTTTTAGTGAAATGTTGGCCTTCTGGAAAGTATGTTCATTTACTGTACATGCACTCAATACTTGGTTGGGCCTCCTTTTTGCATGAATTACTGCATCAGTGCGGTGTGGCATGGAGGTGATCAGTTTGTGGCTCTGCTGAGGTGGTATGGAAGCCCAGGTTACTTTGACAATGGCTTTCAGCTCATCTGCATTATTTGGTCTCCTGTTTCTCATTTTCCTCTTGACAATAACCCATAGATTCTCTATGGGGTTCAGGTCAGGCGGGTTTGCTGGCCAGTCAAGCACACCAACATTGGTCATGGTCATTTAACCAACTTTTGGTTTTGGCAGTGTGGGCAGGTGCCCAATACTGCTGGAAAATGAAATCAGCATCTTCATAAAGCTTGTCAGCAGAAGGAAGCGTGAAGTGCTCTAAAATTTCCTGGTAGATTGCTGCGTTGACTGTGGATTTCAGAAAACACAGTGGACCAACACCCTGCAGATGACATGGTAGCCCAAATCATCACTGACTGTGGAATCTTCACACTGGACTTCAAGCAACATGTTTTCTGTGCCTCTCCACTCTTCCTCCAGTCTCTGGGTCCTTGATTTCCAAATGAAATGCAAAAGTTACTTTCATCTGAAAAGAGGACTTTGGCCCACTGTGTTTTCTGAAGTCCACAGTCAACGCAGCATCTACCAGGACATTTAGAGCACTTTATGCTTCCTTCTGCTGACAAGGTTTATTGAGATGCTGATTTCATTTTCCAGCAGATTTGGCACCTGCCCACACTGCCAAAAGCTGGTTAAATGACCATGGTGTTACTGTGCTTGATTGGTCAGCAAACTCGCCTGACCTGAACCCCTTAGAGAATCTATTTGGTATTGTTAAGAGGAAGATGAGAGACACCAGATCCAACAATGCAGATGAGCTGAAGGCCGCTATCAAAGCAACCTGGGCTTCCATTACACCTCAGCAGTGCCACAGGCTGATTGTCTCCATGTCACGCCGCACTGATGCAGTAATTCATTCAAAAGGAGGCCCAACCAAGTATTGATTACATGTACAGTAAATGAACATACTTTCCAGATGGACAACACTTCACTAAAAATGTTTTTTTTATTGGTCTTATGAAGTATTCTAATTTTGTTGAGATAGTGAATTGGTGGTTTTTCTTAAATGTGAGCCAAAATCATCACAATAAAAGAACCAAAGACTTAAAACTATACTTCAGTCTGTGTGCATTGAATTTATTTTATACGCGAGTTTCACAATTTGAGTTGAATTACTGAAATAAATTAACCTTTCCACAACATTCTAATTTATTGAGATGCACCTGTAGTATCTGTGCAATCAAGTCAACGATATCGCTGGAAATGAAGTGTCCCCAACTAAGCAAGCCAGAGGAACCAAAACTCCATCAGTGACAGAATGGAGAAAAAACCTTGGGAGAAACCAGGCTGTTCTCCTCTGTAGCAGAGTTGGTGTAAGAAAAATTTTAAATGAAGTAAACCAGCAGAGACAGGGTCAGTCTGTACAAACCCAGTCCCGATATATTACAGAAAACAGAGCAGAATAACAGCGGGGCTAGTGGGTAACTAACTAGCTAAACCAACTAATCTCCAAATAATGTCACTAACCTGCGAACGCTGGTGCTCCGAAGCGCTCAGTGCAGAGTTTGTGGGCCAGATTTGGAGATCCATCTGATCACCTGTTTGACATGAAGGCAGTGAAGCGTCCACTCTCTTCCGGCAGGTCCGTCGTGGCGATCCCGTCCTGCGAGTGTCTGGTGCAGCTGCAGCCCTGGAAGCACTACATCATCCACATCAGAGCCGTGAACATCGGCGGCCCGAGCGACCGCAGCGAGCCCATCACTGTCTCCACCACAGGTTCCCACCACACCAGACATTCAGTTCAAGCTTCAATCCACGTTTATTTGTATAGCCCTTTTCATGATAGAAATTGTTGCAAAGCAGCTTTACAGAAAATCTAAGTTTCTACATTATATTTAGGAGTAGCTTATCAGTGGTGACTATGTCAAGTTGATGTCCATATCATAGAGTTAGTTAATGTCATGTAATCAAACAGACGGTCAACACTATTAACAGCAATGCTTATATTTTGCAATCAAACTTATAGCAAAGTTTGGTAGTTCTGTATGTTGATTCAGTGTTGGCATCATCTGAGGTCCTCTGAGAGGTAGGCGTCATCTCTTCTCAGATCTTCGTAAGGGCTGGATCCAGAATGAAGCTTGTGTAATTCCTAGTTATCTTGTGTCTGAACCCCCAATGTTATCCAGGTTATTCCAGAGTCTGGGAGCCAAATGCGAAAAAGCTCTACCTCCTTTAGTGGACTTTGCTATCCTAGGTACTACCAAAAGTCCAGAGTTTTGCGACCTTAGGGAGCGTGATGGATTGTAGCGTGGTAGAAGACTAGTTAGGTACGCAGGAGCTAACCCATTAAGGGCCTTATAGGCAAGTAATAATATTTTGTCACTGATACGGAACTTAACAGGTAGCCAGTGCAGATACTGTAAAATTGGGGTGATATGATCATATTTTTTTTTGACCTGGTAAGGACTCTAGCCGCTGCTATTTTTTTGACTACCTGTAGCTTGTTTATTGGAGAAGCAGGACAACCACCTAGCAGTGCATTACAATAGTCCAGTCTAGAGGTCATGAATGCATGAACTAGCTTTTCTGCAACAGAAACAGGTATCATGTTTCGTAACTTGGCAATGTTTCTAAGATGGAAGAATGCTGTTTTTGTAACATGGGAAATATGATTTTCAAAAGACAAGTTGCTATCTAATAACACCCAGATTTTTTACTGTAGAGGAATTAACCGTGCATCCGTCTAGTTGCAAATTGTAATCCAATTGTAATTCTGTGTACTGTCTTTTGGTCCAATAATTAATATCTCCCTCTTATCCGAATTTAATAGGAGAAGATTATTGGTCATCCAATCTTTTAAATTAACACACTCTGTTAGCTTAGATAAATTAGAAATTATTTCATCTGGTCTTGTTGAGATATATATAGTTGAGTATCATCGGCATAACAGTGGAAACTAATCCCGTATTTTCTAATAATATTACCAGGGGGCAACATGTATATTGAAAATAGCAGAAGGCCTAAGACAGATCCTTGTGGCTCTCCATACTTTACTGTCAATAACTGAGATGATTCCCTGTTTAAATATGAACGCACCTGACGAACACTTGTGTGTGACGTGTGTGAGTACAGGTACGTTCTTCCACCTGCTGGAAGACACAGCGCATCCGAGCCTGTCGCTGTCAGCCGACGGCCTTACCATGTTCTACCTGGATGAAGATCTTCCCATCAGTCACATGACCTTCAGCGACAACACCTTTAACAGGTGAGGCAGCAGCGGGTCGGTCAGGTCGGGTCGGAGCCGCTAACGCTGTGTCTCTTGCAGGTGCGTGGCGGTTCTGGGCGACCTGGTGCCCATCAGAGGCCAGTATTACTGGGAGATCGATATGGACGAGAGTGCAGAGTTCCGTGTGGGCGTGGCGTACGAGGACACACAGCGCAACTCGTACCTGGGCGGGAACAACACGTCCTGGTGCATGAGACACATCCTCACACCGTCCAGGTGCGTCGCCTCGCAGAACCACAGCAAACGGTTCAAACAATGAAAGTGCATTTCTCTTGGAATATGGGCGAAAGCATTAAAATGTTTACTTTAAACATTTGTGCTATGCAACACGTGCATCTGCAAGCGCGTTACTCGGCCTGCGGCACTCACTCTTTAAATTTACTAAGTGTAAACATTTAAACAAATGAAATCACTGAAATATGAGATACTAACCCTAATATTGTGTGCCATATGTGCAGAGTTGGCAGATTTTCGCAAGAACACCTGCTCAATTGCTACTCAAAACTAGCCCAAACACGTTTCAAGTGGGGTCCACTGATAAAAAATGCATTCCAAGGGGTAAAATACACGTTCCCTTTCATGGGAACTTCGAACTGCGTCCTCTAGGGGTCGCTATGGGGAACGCCTCGTCGTGACCCGTGTCGAAGCTACCTTGAAAACACAAACTCGTTGCCCGCGCCAGCCTGACCCCCCCCCCCGTTTTGTTTTGTTCCCTACCGGTGCGACTACAGTATAAATCGGTGCCGGGAGCTACACATCTTTCTCTTCTTCGTCTTCATGGACTGTTCTGTTTGAAGCGTGCATTTTCAAGGAAAAAGTAAGAGCTATCTATTTAGTATGGCGAGCACTAGTAGAGCATTTAGAAGGTGTGTGCATCCGTGTCAGCGCTATTTGACACCAGATGACACACACGATCTATGTATTGTTTGTTTGGGCGAGGAGCACGCACGCGATGTCTCCGAGGGGGCAATCGCCGTGCACTGCGAGTTTTTTCCAATGAAAAAACTCCGTTCTCGTTTGTCTCTCTTTTCAAGTAAAGAGGGGCAGCCATCTGCGTCCCGCGGTTCGGGACCCTCCGCTGCTGAGGCACAGAGGAGAATGATCTCGTGGGGATCTCAGGTGGACCTGGCCTATGAGTTTAGAGAGGGGCTTTCCTTCTCACGCTCATCGGCGGGGGGCGAGTGACAGCCACTGGAGGATGATGTTCTCTTTAACATCATCTGATCCAGGGGGCAGTGCTCTGCTGGGTTCAGCCCAGGAAGAGAAGGAAATGGATGAAGAGAGCGAAGAAACTGAGGCTGAGCCTTCTCAATCCTCCTGCCCTGCGTATGAGGAGCTCTTAGAGGTTATGGATCGCGCCACGGCGAGGCTTGACTTGCCATGGAAGCGGACTAAAGAAGTGGCGTTGCTAGGTCTTCTCGACGAACGTTATCTTTCTGGCCATAACCCTCCAGCTCAAGTGAGTCTTCCTTTCCTTCCTTATCTCCATACTGAGATCGAGAAGGAATGGAAGAGGCCGTTTTCCTCACGCATATACCGGTTTCAGCATACGAGTTATGCGAATATCGAGGCAATGCGCGAAAACGGCTATGAGAGAAAGCCCCCTGTAGAAGGGACGCTAGCTAGCTATCTCTCTATGGATGAGATATCGTCTCTCAAAACTCCCTCCTTGCATCCATGCCTCTTCAAGCTACATCTAAAATTAATGGCAAGGCATACGCAGCAGCAGGTCCAGGCTGTTGCTTCGTTGCACATGATGGCGGTGCTTCAGGCATACCAGGCTGATCTGCTGAAAGACCGGGATAAAGGCGAGGGCCTTCCTCTTGATGAGGTAGCTGAGTGCGCCGCACCACAGATCTCACTCTCCGTGCTACTAAGCAGGCCGCCTCTGCCATGGGCAGATCCATGGCGGCGATGGTAGTAACAAGGAGGCAGCTGTGGGTAAACCTGGCAGATATCGGGAAGAAAGAGAGGGTCTTTCTTCTCGATGCTCTGGTTTCGCCTTCTAAACTTTTTGGTACCTCCGTTGAGATTGTGGTCGAGAAGTTCAGGGAGGCGAATGCGCGCTCAGCGGCCTTCAAATCCTTCATTCCATGAAGGTCCAGGTCTGAGCCCGAACAATCCAAGGGGTCGTGGCCCGTCTCGGTTTGAGGATCAGAGATTGGCTCAGAAGGCTAGTGTCGCGGCTCTCGCTCCTCCTCCGCCTGCGGGTAGGGTTAGGAAGTATCGTGGGTCGAAGGGAGGTAGGCAGGACCGGAGGGATGTGATCCAGACAAGGCGTCAGCGCTTTCGACCGGATCAGAGTAATACTTAGGTATCCACTCTTTCTCTCAGGGGGTGTAACATCTACCCTTTTCTTTCCCCTTCCTAATTCCCCTGTAACCAACATATCTCCTGCATAACAGTCTCCTTCTGGAACTATGATGTTTTTGGTTGGTTCTATGGTTAATCATAGTACCCACCTTACTGAAGGTCCGGTCTAGAGGCTTTTCCGGACAGAGCTCCACCGCGGGAGCCGTGGTGGGTGAGTACGATCAATGTCTAAATATATGTATATAAATATGTGTATGTGCTATGAAACTGGTGGTTGTGTGTACCCGTCTGCTAGTTTCTTTGCAGTGTTTCCCGTGCTGGGTTCAGAAACCGGGTGCTCGACTTGCAGTGTTTATTTCACTCGTCGATATATGTCCAGACGGTAAGTAACCGGTTTTCGGCTTCTTACTTCCTGGATCATGCGGCCGTAACACAGGCTTCTGCGGGAGTTTTTGTGATTATCAGGCCCCCGGTGTCACTGCAAAAAATTCCTGGACGTACGGGCTGGGGTTTACGCTTTCATGCTACCCTGACTGTCTACCGTATCTGGGTCGCCCTGAGAGGCTTCCCGATCACCAGGATATCCCTTGAGCATCTACCCCCCTCACCTTGAGGTTTATTGTGAGTATGATGTTTCTTTCGATCGTTAATCCTCTCTGAGGAGTTGGATTCCTCGATCCATGGGGTGTTCTCGTGGTAGTGTTTAGCAGTGTTCCCCTTTTATCAAAGGGTTACCTGGGATGAGAGTCTGGCTAGACGGCAGTATGCTTACCCCTCTGATTTTTCAATCATGCTGCAGGTCGAGCCCCCCTCTCGTTGAGAGCTGGGTTTGTGCTTCCTCAGCCAAGGTAAACTACTGCTAGTGTTCCAGCATTGGAAAATGCTGTAGGTCGAGCCCCTTCTCGTCTGAGAACTAGGTGTGTTGCCCCCACTGCTAAGTAAACTATTGCTAGCTGTTCCAGTTTGGAACATGCTGCAGGTCGAGCCCCGTCTCGGTTTGAGAACTGAGTGTGTTGCTCCCTCAGTTGAATAACTGCTAGCTGTTCCACCATGGGAACATGCTATAGGTTGAGCTCCCTCTCCATTGAGAGCTGGATGTTCTCCCCCATCTACAGATTTACTGCTAGCCACTCCAGCATTATAGCCTTAGATATAGCGTTTGGGGATACGCTATTTTTATCTATAGGTTGCCTTTTCAGGGTGCCACGAGAACCCCTAGAACGGTATTCAAGTGTAGTGCACGTTATGCTTTGCCCACTTTTCTAAAATCCACATAGCTGGTAAGTGCGCACGTTATGCTTTGCCCACTTTTCTAAAATCCACATAGTTGGTAAGTGTGCATGTTATGCTTTTCCCACTTTTCTAAAATCCTGTATGGTTAGAGCTACGCGCAAGACTTCGTGCTCTTTCTGAGTGGTTTTAAACCCCGGTTCCGCCTTGGGCACCACCACTCTTATGTATCCTCTGGATACCTACTTTAATAGGGTGTTGCTATTAGGGGTCTGTTGAGACAGTTCTTTCAGCACATACAAAGAGAAACGTGTGGTATCCCCTGTGTGACAGGCCAAGACTTAGAATGATTCTAGGCTCTTGGTCGTATTCCCTTAACGGAATCTATTTCTGATTCCAAGCCTTGAGCTCTACCCCGGGCCCAGGAGTCTGGCCCTAACAGGTAAGTATTTTGGGGTATGTAGCCTAGGCCTTTGGCCGTAGGGAATAACGTCACTGACAGCCGTCTAAACGTCCCAGGGTTAACTCCCATGGCTATGGTAGAGTTGGTTCTTAGTGCTCGCCATGGTTCTGGCTTGCACTCCCCTCAGCATGGTGGCGTGGGTATAACGTTCCCCATAGCGACCCCCTATAGGACGCAGTTCGAAGTTCCACGAAAAGGAACGTCTCGGGTTACTTATGTAACCATGGTTCCCTGAGGAGGGAACGAGACACTGCATCCTCTAGGTTTCTTGCCATGCTGCGGACGCAAGCTTCAGACGAAGAAGTGAATGATGTGTAGCTCCCGCACCGAATTTTTATTATTTTTATACTGTAGTCTCACCGGTAGTGACGTCATGGCTGTCGCCGGCCAACGAGTTTGTGATTTTTCAATGTATACTTCAGACACGGGTCACAACTAGGCATTCCCCATATCGACCCCTGTGATCGCAGTGTATCGTTCCCTCTAACTCAGGGAACCCATGGTTACATAAGTAACCGAGACTTTTTTTTTTTAATGGGGTTCCCAGTAACAATTTGCATGACAAGGGCGAAAAATATCACATTACTGGGGTCGCTTCAACTAGAGATGAAAAACCCGTGACAGCAGTGTTAAAGTAGACCAATTTTGCAGGAAAACGGCAGACTTGTCAACACACTGCATCTGTGAGCTCATCATGTTTTCACTAAGGTCCTATTGCACGAATGAGGGGGAATGGTGAGGTACTCGTGTCTATCTAGAGCAGGGGTGCCCAAACGGGGTCCTGGAGGGCCAGTGTCCTGCAGAGTTTAGCTCCAACTTGGCTCAACACACCTGCCTTTAAGTTTCTAGTATGCCTAGTAAGAGCTTGAGTAGCTGCTTCCGGTTGTTTGATTGAGTGATCTAAACTTTCCGGCCAACCGGCTCTCCAGGACCGAGTTTGGACACCCCTGATCTAGAGTCTATCTGAACGCTCAGGCTTCTCTCTCCTCCTGCAGGCACAAATACGAGTTCCTGCACAACGGCTGGACGCCGGACATCCGCATCACAGTGCAGCCGCTGCGGATCGGTGTGTTCCTCGATTACACCCGCGGGATCCTGTCCTTCTACAACGCAGCGCTGCGGCAGCACCTCTACACCTTCAGCTGTCAGTTCCTGCACTACGTTCAGCCGTGTTTCGCACTGGATAACCCCGGAGCGCTGACGCTCTGCACCGGACTGACCGCGCCGCCTCACGTCACGCAGCCCTGAGCCCACGGACAGGACTTAGATCTCAACTGATCTAGAGCTGAATAAACCACAGCCAGCATCTGTGTGGGGTTTCTTTCGTTTATTATTCCATAGGAACAGTTACACAGCAGTCCTGCCAGTAAAACATGTGATCAAATAAAGTCTGCGGTGCTGCATTTCTGCGCAGACATGTGTTTAGCTGGAGCTCTTATTCCCGCTGCGCATGCGCTCCTCCTCATCTGATGAGTCTCCTCCATACGGAACGAGTCCAGAGGAGCTGCTGGAGTCTTCATCATCTTCATCATCAGCTGTTCTTCAGCTGCAGGGAGATCAGAGACTTCATCAGCTCATTCTTCACGTCAGCTTCCAGAGTACAAGTCGTTATTGTGTTTATACTAGGGCTGCCCTCGACTAAGGATTCTTCTGGTCGACTAGTAGTCGTTCATTTGAAGCATTAGTCGACTAGTCGCACTATTATTAATAAACCATTTAAATCATAATGAGCCTTTAATTACCTAATAAGCGCATACATAAAGCTTGCCACGCAACCGCAAAGGTAATGATGTATGACGGTGGTCAGGGAAAACATTTTAACATTTTAATAATGTGCTGATAAACTAGTGTTTTCGGTTTAAGAGATGAACTCGGCACAGTTGTGATGCGCCTGTATGCACACTTCATACGGATGACATAATCTGGGAATTTATTTCAATTTGAATGGGATCATTTGAAAGTAGACATTTCGCTCTCTATAGATATATTTTTCATATAAAGGCAATTATAGACGGAGTTTTGCGCTCAAGTTCACAGAGACCGAAAGTGCATCCCGTTTGCTCTCATTATTTTACAAAAGCACAATGTTTTGTTATTGTGAGTGCACAAAAAATAAACAGTCTTTACAGATTCTAAAGATTTATTACTCTTATCTGTATGAGCAAACATGAGGAGTATTTTAACAGCAAGTGAGCGCTACTGTTCAGCTTCCACACAGACACTTGAATATAGCACACATTTTAGGTTAACTTTAGATTGAGCGGCCATGTAAAGTTGCTAATACTTACATATTTCAGATGATAAGCCATATTTGAGGTTGATGAATGATAGGCAAGTGTTTGGATGTTCTGCCCGATGTACTGTACAGTATTACCACAAAGACCAGCCATCACGGACTGCGTGACTTTGCCTGGGGTTTAAAAAAAAAAAGATAATTTCCACAACTAAGCGACTAATAAACTTCTCGTTAACTAACAGTTAGTAGACTATTAGGGGGCAGCCCTAGTTTATACACACCTCTGTGTGTGTGTGTGTGTGGTGGTTGTTGAGTGAGTGTGTGTTGTGTGTGTGTGTGTGTGTGTGTGTGTTAGTGAGATAGTGAGTGAGTGAGTAGTGAGTGGGTGTGTGTGTGTGTGTGTGTGTAAATGAGTGAGTGAGTGTGTGTGTGTGTGTGTGTGTGTGAGTGATAGAGAGAGTGAGTGAGTGAGTAAGTGAGTGTGTGTGTGTGTGTGTGTGAGTGAAAGTGAGAGAGAGAGTGTGTGTGTGAGTGTGTGGGTGAGAGAGAGAGAGAGAGAAAGAGAAGTAGTGTGTGTGAGTGTGTGTGTGTGTGTGTGTGTGTGAGAGAGTGTGTGTGTGTGTGTATGTATGTGTGCAAAACAAAACTTTAAATCACTTACAAAGAGAACAATTCATCAGTAGCAGTGTGAGTGTTAGAGACGAGCCATCAGCACATTCAGTCCTTACTACGTCATTTAAACACATTCATCATCCAAGAGATCATATTTCATCATCAGGTCCTGCTGACTGAACTCACTGTCAAAAGAAATCAAATGAACCCAAATAAACGGCATGTCGTTACAAACCCGTGTGACACAATCAAGACAAGCAGAACAAACATACTGCTGAAGCGAACACGTGCTTACGTTTACATGGACAACAATATTCAGATTTTAACACGATTAAGACAATACTCTGAATAAGAATCTACCATGTAAACAGATTTCTGATTACCTTAATCTGGCTAAAGTCAAAGTAAATTAAAAGTCAAATTAGTCGCATTATGAAAGTGCAGTATAGACACATACACACTTAAATCACACCATTACCATCTTGAAAGGGATATTCCAAAAGCAACTCTTATAAACATCTTAATCATAATATTGTTTTATTCCGAATAAGGTAAATAAACAGATTACTGACGTCCATGAAAACGCAACCCATGTGACTCAGGCTTGTGAATCACATGAGTGACATCTGAAGCACTGCAGAATGAATTCTCTCGTTCTCTGTGTGAGGGTTTCACACGCTTCACGGCTGAAGGAGTCAGAGATTCAGCAGACGTGAAGCTGCATCACTCAGGTCTGGAAAGACAGGTTTGTTGGAGTCAGATTCAGAGACGGTCAGATGCGTCAGCGGCGCAGTGAACTCTTACTCCGTCGTATGTCTGGAGTTTTTTCTGGCTGCTGTTTCTGTAGGAGGCGTGTATCAGCAGAGACCACTTGCTCCGAGGCCCCGCCTTCTTAGCCTCCAGACACACACACACACACATACTCACTCTCTCTCTCACACAAACACACACACACACACACACTCACACTCACACTCTCTCACACACACACACACACTCACACTCACACTCACTCTCACTCTCACACACACACACACACACACACACACTCACACACACTCCCACTCTCTCTCACTCTCACTCACACACCCACACACTCACACCCACCTCTCTTCGTCACATTCACTCACACACACACACACCCCACCACACGCCACCACACTCCCACTCACACTCACTCTCACACACACACACCACACACACCCACTCTCTCTCGCTCACCTTCACTCCACACACACAACTCACACACACACACCTCTACACACACACCTCTACACACACACACCACCACACACACACCCACACACACACACACACACTCACACTCTCCCTCACACACCCACACACACACTCACACTCACACCCCTCACACACCCCCACCACACACACACACACACACACACCGTGAAAGCCGCCGATGCAGCTGCGCGGCTGTCTGTGGCGTTACGGTACGGAGTCACGAAGCGGTTATTAATTAAATGTGCCCCAAAACAGGACAAAACTATTAACAAGCATATTAATATAGGACATTATAAAAGATAGTTATATTATGTTCGAATATTATACTGTGGAGTTTTCCACAAAAATAAAGTCTGTTCAAATACATTATAACACTGATTATTTCCTACATTCAGATTCCTTCAGAGTTAACACGAACATTTCTATTCACGCTTCTTCAGGACGCCCAAGCCTCTGTCTGTCATCTCTCAGCAGACTCTACTGTAGTGTCTGAGAGAACATGAAGAGCTGGGTAAAAGTACAGATCCGTGTCATACAATATTACTCCAGTGAAAGTTCAGTTTTCAATATTACTCCAGTGAAAGTACAAAAGTACTTGATTTTTCATGTACTTAAGAAAAAAGTACCGATAGACGAATGATTATTTAGCAGTTTTATATACGCCACTTTTATCATTTAATTTTATATTAGCACATATTTTTTATAATCCTACAGCTCAAAATACCTGGGATTCTCCCAAAATAGCCAATACGGAAATAATGCATATAATAAGGGAAATATAATTCTATTTTCTTCTCCAGCCTCGTCTGTGGTGTAAAGCACAGCTAGCATCAGCTAACACTATTGACTTATTTCCAGCACGGTTATAAATAAACATGTATATTACCGTAACGCCACAGACAGACGCGCAGCTGAATCCGGCTGGCTTCACTTTCTTGAGCCTCACATCAAAATAACGATTCTAAAGTGCATTTTTAACCATTCATTTTATTTATTTATCAAGGAATTCGGTTAATAAAATAAGCTTCAAAGTGGAAAATTAGACTACATTAGTGAATAATTGTGTAGGATAGAAGCATTTCTGCTGCTCGTCGGAACACAGCAGATGCTGAGACAGAAGCAATCGATCACAGACTGCTGCTGGCGCCTGTCTTTTATTAGAAAGGAGCATTCATACTGGTTTGCAATGCCATCCAGTTTGTTTAAAACATTTGGAGGTATAAAGTTTTTGTTACATTGTGACTTTGAGATATCTAAAACTGTCGGATTCTCATGAAGTCCTCTTGTATTGGGAAATGCTGTTTAAACATAACTTCAGTCCTCATAATGTGTCCTTATGGAATACTCCTGTATTTTATTATTTTGGAGGACTGGTGGCAGAGCTATTTGGTCAGTGCTGCACATTATGGAAAAGAATGGCTGCTTTTTTAATTATGATTTCTGCACTAAAATGTATTTTAAGTGAGGAAAACGTTTATTTGAAAAGTATTCCTTTACCATTCCTTAATATGTTAAAGGGGATTTTAACATACTCCTCTATCATTCCCAAGATTTTGGATCTTAAATTAGGCAAAATAGATGTAGAAGATGAGAAGTGTACTAATAAGTTTAGAAGAAACTGTCTTGTGCAGGAAAGCTATCCTGGTCCAATAAGAAGGAGCTATATTTTTCAACATCTAAATAGGAAATCAGTTAATGAATTTAGACGCAAGTATTTGTCTTTTCCTCTTCCACCAGAATATAAAGAAGTGCACTTTAACATTGTGTACGATATTTATCCTGCGAAGGCATTTCTGAGATTAAGACGATATTTATCCTGCGAAGGCATTTCTGAGATTAAGATTTAATGTGGATTGTAATATTTCTCAATTCTGTTATTCTGTTGAACACGTATGTTCCCATTGTTATCTGCTTAATTCGTTTTGGACTGAAGTATGTAACTGGACTAAACAAAGAATATCTATTTTTCCATCTATTACTTGGGCCCTGTTGAGCCTCAGCAGCAGCAGTCCTGAACCTCAGCAGCAGCAGCAGCCCTGAACCTCAGCAGCAACAGCAGCAGCAGTCCTGAACCTCAGCAGCAGTCCTGAACCTCAACAGCAGCAGCAGTCCTGAACCTCAGCAGCAGCAGCAGCAGTCCTGAACCTCAGCAGCAGTCCTGAACCTCAGCAGCAGCAGCAGCAGTCCTGAACCTCAGCAGCAACAGCAGTAGCAGTCCTGAACCTCAGCAGCAGCAGCACTGAACCTCAGCAGCAGCAGCAGCAGCAGCACTGGGACCTCAGCGCAGCAGCATCAGCCGTCCTCACCTCATCACAACAGCAGCAGCAGTCCTGAACCTCAGCAGCAGCAGCAGCAGCAGTCCTGAACCTCAGCAGCAGTCCTGAACCTCAGCAGCAGTCCTGAACCTCAGCAGCAGTCCTGAACCTCAGCAGCAGCCCTGAACCTCAGCAGCAACAGCAGCAGCAGTCCTGAACCTCAGCAGCAGCAGCAGCACTGAACCTCAGCAGCAGCAGCAGCAGCAGCAGTCCTGAACCTCAGCAGCAGCAGTCCTGAACCTCAGCAGCAACAGCAGCAGCAGTCCTGAACCTCAGCAGCAGCAGCAGCAGCAGTCCTGAACCTCAGCAGCAGCAGCAGCAGCCCTGAACCTCAGCAGCAGCAGCCCTGAACCTCAGCGGCAGCAGTCCTGAACCGCAGCAGCAGCAGCAGTCCTGAACCTCAGCAGCAGCAGCCCTGAACCTCAGCAGCAGCAGTCCTGAACCTCAGCAGCAACAGCAGCAGCAGTCCTGAACCTCAGCAGCAGCAGCAGCAGCAGCCCTGAACCTCAGCAGCAGCAGCAGCAGCACTGAACCAAACACGCTCGACACACGCATCTCACACACATCAGCATCAAACACAGTCCTGGATTGTTATCAGTTGACAGTCGAGCACAAATTGTCACCCGAGTCTCACCTGGACGGTAGTTTTATTATTGTAGTTCTGCTTTACAATAAAAAATAGCTTTTTTATTAAATCAAAAAGGGCAGTACAACAAATACTACAATGATGTAGAAATACTTTACAATTTAAATAACTCTTTTTGACATGACAGATGAGAATTTGAAGAGGAATCTGAAGAAGAGGTAATTCATCATGAAAACAATGTCACGACGCAAAAAAATCATAATGGTCCTAAATACAAAATATAATCTCATTTTTCTCTTTGTTTGGGAGTGCAGTGCTGAAGACGCTCCGTCTGTGGCGTGATTCGGAGGAAGAGGATCACATCAGAAATCGTATATTCAGCTGAAGGATAAATCATCCGTCTGAGCCCAGAAACACAGACTGAATCCAATCAACAGAAGCCTGATGAAGAGAGAGAAGCCGGCGGTCTGCAGACGGCTGAACAACATGAAGAACGAGTCATCATCCCTCCCCGAGGAGTCCAGTGTAAAACTGATCATCTATAAAAATATTGAGATTTACTTCATATAACGTGAGCGTGTTAAAAACCGCAGAAGTCCGTCGCCGTATAAAGAGCGCGTATAAAATAAGGCAGCAGTCTGGTCAGTAGATGACCACACAGAACATCTCTGGAGGAAAACCAAGTCTTCACAGATGCTCGCGAAAATAAAAACGTGACGCTTCCTTCGGAGTCTGCAGATTTTAAATACAATAACATCATCATTCGTGTTAATCACCTTTGGCGTTTAGATCATCTCTCATTCTGAGGGTATATTAGCTAGCATGATTCTCATCATTAGTTATTAATGATTAAAAAAAACAAAAACAAGGAACAGCTGGACCAAAATAAATAGCGCTCCACAGACGTGTGTTTCTGACGCAGTCGAGCCGATCGCTAGTGTTTCTTCACAAGAGACGCTTTCCCTCCGTCCATCAAACGTTAGTCCAATATCTCTCACGTGTGTGGGTGTGTGTGTGTGTGTGTGTGTGTGAGAGAGTGAGTGAGTGTGTGTGTGTGTGTGTGTGAGTGAGTGAGTGAGTGTGAGAGTGAGAGTGTGTGTGTGTGTTTGTGTTTGTGTGTGTGCGTGTGTGTGAGAGAGAGTGATGAGTGAGTGAGTGTGCTGCGAGAGAGAGAGTGTGTGGGGTGGGTGTGTGTGAGAGCGTCGGAGTGAGTGAGGTGGTGGGAGTGACCGTGAATGTGAGTGTGGGAGGAGAGGAGGAGAGAGCGAGTGTGTGTGTGTGCGAGAGAGTGTGTGTGTGTGTGCGAGAGAGAGTTGAGTGTGTGCGTGAGAGAGAGGTGAAGTGTGGGTAAGAGAGGAGCGTGGGAGGTGTGGGTGAGAGAGTGTGTGTGAGTGTGTGTGTAAGAGAGAGAGAGAGAATGTGTGTGTGAGAGTGTGTGTGTGAGTGTGTGTGTGTGTGTGCATGTGGGTGTGTGTGTGAGTGAGTGAGTGAATGAATGAGTGAGTGAGTGAGTGAGTGAGAGAGAGAGAGAGAGAGAGAGTGTGTGTGTGTGAGAGAGAGAGTTGTGTTGAGTGTGTGAGAGGACGGAGAGAGTGTGAGTGTGTGCGTGAGAGAGTGTGAGTGTGTGTAAGAGAGAGCGTGTGAGTGTGTGTGTGAGAGAGTGTGTGTGAGTGTGTCTGTGTGTGCGCGTGCGTGTGTGTGTGTGTGTGAGTGAGAGTGTGTGTGAGAGTGTGTGTGTGTGTGTGCATGGGGGTGTGTGTGTGAGAGTGTGTGTGTGAGGTTGTGTGTGTGTGTGTGTGTGTGTGTGTGAGAGAGTGTGTGTGTGTGTGTCACTCCGGTGGCGGCCGCAGGCTCCGCAGCTTCTTCTCATCTAAACTCTTCCAGTATTTGAAGTTGTTGTCCAGATGCTGCATTAGATTGGGCAGATCAGCAAACGCTAGAAACACAGAGAAGGCACTTTAGAAATAACAATTATTATTATTACTGTCAACATGTTCAACATGTATTTGATCTGAAATGATTTAAACAGGAGGATTAAACAGGAGCGCAGCATAACCTCAGCTCAACCTTCATTATAGACGATTACATTTAAAAAGATTGCAGTAAGAATCTAGTTGAAGTGTTCTGTTTCTTACCGTCCCAAGCGTCAAACATGTCAGTGATGAAGTAGTCGATGAAGGAGATCTGGGATTTGGGAATGCTGCAGGTGTTGCGATCAAACACGGGCATCACCACCGGCAGACCCTGCTGCTTCTCCTCATCCGTCTGTGAATCAGAGACACGGCTGTGTTTATACTCGCTGATCAGTTCCTCTCACACTAACCTGCAGCGCCTCACTGTTTCTGGATTTGCTCGGTTTAGATAGGGGTGCTCAGAAAGCAGTATCTGTCGATACCATCACCGATACCGACCTTTTTAAAGCCTTCTTTTTATCATTTATAACTATTTATAGTGATACTCCAATCATGATTTTTAGATATTTATTCAGGGCCTGAATTTCATTGTGGAAATGGGGGTTTAATTATCTCTTCGTGTATGGTGAGATTTTCCAAATAGATCTTTTCTCTCACCTAAATGTTTGATCATGCAGTGCATTTTTGTTTTGACAATCGTGTAATTGTTGCACAATAGCTTACACACAGCCTGATTTCATGAGCTGTATGTGAGGTTCATACTCCGTTTGCAGTGTGTTTGCAGTCCATGTGTGTTACAGAAGCAGCTTTCACACAGGAGTCGCTCCTGATCCACAGCTGTTTACCACAAACACTACATTTATCCATTAGTTTGATTTCAAATCCAAACAGTGTCACTGAAAGTGCTTTTTCAGCATTGCAATTCTTTTTTTTTTTTTTAAACAGTACAGTAATACAACCTTTCACAGACATGTTTAAACAATAAATATAAGCAACACATTATTCAATGCTTTTTACTTCTAGATTTATATATTAAATTGCTCAAGCAAGAGGCAAAACATTAAACTACTTTTCTTACGTTATCACAAACTTACCATTGACAGAAATAGTCAGCTCTACTGCCTTTCCTTTTGCATTTAAATCTTTATTACAAGCAATCCTGCGGTTCATAAAGAACTTTGTTTTCCTACCTACCATCTATTATTGCCTTGTTTATCTAAAAGTGCTCTTTTCCTTTAAACCTAGCTAAAAAGCCATATGTGTTGACTGTGAAACACAGTAGACTTTAATAATATGCATTTATGGTCTAATTACTACATTTTCGTCTCAATCCATGTTCATATTTACTGCAAAAAAAATTCGGTTACTTTAATTCAGGCTTGCAGCGCAGCAAAAATAGACTCGGTGTGGAAACTATCTCTGCTCTGCTGCAGGCCGGACCGTAACCGTGTGCAGTGTGCACGCTTTAATCTGTTAACATGAGCGCAGAGAAATATGCGCCACATTCGCACTGCAAACAGAGTAATGTGAACCTGGCGTTATGTGTGTGCGCTGCGAGTGTGCATGAGCTCAGTCTCCAGGAGAGCACGCGAACACTGTCCAAGAATTAAAAAGTAATGCAATTTATAAACTTTAGTGACAATGTGACACTGCCTCAATTGTGCAAGTGACAACTCCTGTGTCAACTGTGCAGCGTGCAGCTCGCGTATAGACGCGATGTGATTTGAAGCCATTTGCGCATTTTGAGAGAGAAAGAGAGAGTGCGCGGTAATTTACTCACGCTGTTTGTGAAGTTATGTCTTACAGAAAGTTCCCAAATTACTTTATAAGTTATTTAATGAAGAAATATGAATTGTACCTCACCTTCAGCATTATAATTATTTCACCCGCGCCGGACAGAGACTGAGACTGTGACACTGCATGTCGTACCAAACCTCTCACAGCAGCGTCATCATCTTGAGATTGGCCTTTTTAGAGACCGCCAATCAAACATCCCAAAGAGATTATCGGCCGATAGTGATCGGTAGACAATCAATCGGAGCACCCGAACTACATCTAACACACGCCCACACACCACACAATCACTCACAAACAATGTCACAAACGCACACGCTCACGCAATCGCACTCGCACCACAGACACACACACTGTGCGAAATTACTCCTCTGAGATGACGTCGGGCCCAACTCGATGCACAGCTCAGCGGTCTGATGGGTGGAGATATCACGCATTGATCAACATCCGCTTCACCAGATCGTTCTCTGGGAGCCTAGGAATGCTCTTCACCGAGTAGTTCATCATCACCACCAGTACCCTAGGCACACCACATACACATAACACACCACAGAATGAATATGACATCCTCATAATAACCCAACACTCTCGGGTAATTATGAAGACGGTACCTGTGGTCCGGTGCGTGTTGTGTGTGAGTGAGCGTAGGTGCGTTTTTGAGATAAGTGTGTGTGTGGTGTGTGTGTGTGTGTGTGTGAGGTGTGTGGGGTATGTCGTCTGAGGAGAAGTGAGTGTGTGGGTTGCGTGCGAGTGTGGGTTGAAGGTGTGTGTGTGTGTGTGTGCGTGCGAGTGTGCGTTTGAGGTGTGTGTGTGAGTATGCGTTTGAGGTGTGTGTGTGTGAGTGTGCGTGAGAGTGTGTTAGTGAGCGTGAGAGTAAGTGTGCGTGTGTGTGTGTGTGAGTGTGCGAGCCGGCGTGAGTGTGTGTGTGTGTGTGTGACAAATGAAGACATAAATTTGTATAATGACAAAGGAATGACATAGGTATTACAAGGAGAAGGTTACTTTCAGGACAGTACCCCATGTCCCCACTTTTCAAAACTCTTATAAATCACACAGAATGGAGTGTTTTGAAAATCTGAAATAGCAGAAAAGTCTCCTGTGAGGGGTAGGTTAGGGGTAGGGTTGGTGTAGGGCAAAAAAGAAAATACGGTCTGTAGTATAAACACATACGCCTATGGAGGCGTCCCACTTTCACAAAAACAAAAACTGTGATTGTGTGTGAGGGGTGAGGTTGTGTGGGCGGGGGAGTGTGTGAGTGAGGAGTGTGTGTGTGAGTGGTGGGGAGTGAGTGTGTGTGATTGAGTGTGAGAGAGATCGAACCCGTTCTGCCTCAGTGAGCAGCGGTTTGTTGTGCTGTGACAACTTGTTGACGTGGGTCGAAGGTTGGTAATCTCAGGGAGAGGCCCGATGTACTATGCGGCCGGCGGAGCGTTGCGGTACTCGTTCCTGAGAGAGAGAGAGGACGAAGAGAGAAGGAGAGAGGCGACGGAGCGAGAGAGAGAGAGAGAGAAGAGCTGGGCGGAGAGAGACGGAGGAGGAGAGAGAGAGGAGGAGCGAGAGCGAGTGAGTGTGTGTGTGTGTCAGGTGATCTGTAGGGCTGGGACGATACGCTAATCTGCCGATTCAATACCATCCCGATACTTGTGTGCCGATTCAATATATATTGCGATTATATAACTATTGCAATTCGATATTACAATTTATTGTGATTTTGTTCGCTTATTAAAGACAATGGAAAATACTTGATTATACCCTTAAAGAGACTGTAAATGAGTCCTATTAACAAAAAAATGCTTCACATCTTTCTGAACGTTTATTACAGGAGCATACACACACGCAGTGCATATTTTAAAATACCTTTCAAGTACCAAAACCCTGAACTTGCACATGAATATAATAGGCAAGGCAAGGCAAGGCAAGTTTATTTGTATAGCACATTTCATACACAATGGTAATTCAAAGTGCTTTACATAAAATAAAATAAAAACAATAATCACAACAATTAAACCAGGATTTAAAAACTTTGAAAAGATAAAAAAAAATAAAAAAAAAAATGATTTAATGAGGTTTAAAATGAATGTAAGAAAAGATTATACATATAATATAGTGCAATCAGTTCGGGCATCGCACAGTGCTCATTCAATAAATGCACAGCTAAACAGATGAGTTTTGAGTCTGCATTTAAATGTGACTAATGTTTTAGCACATCTGATCTCTTCTGGAAGCTGATTCCAACTGCGGGCAGCATAATAACTAAAAGCACATTCCCCTTGTTTTGTGTGAACCCTTGGTATTTCTAACTGACTCGATCATAATGATCTGAGTGGTCTGTTAGATTTACTGTATATTCAGTGAGCATATCTGCTATAAATTTAGGTCCTAGGCCATTGAGTGATATACAAACGAGTAAAAGTACTTTAAAATCAATCCTAAATATAACTGGAAGCCAGTGTAAGGACCTGAGGACTGGTGTAATATGCTCAGATTTTCTGGTTCTAGTCAGAATTCTGGCAGCAGCGTTCTGGATGAGCTGCAGCTGTCTAATGGTCTTCTTGTGAAGGCCGGTGAGGAGACCATTACAATAGTCCACCCTGCTGGTGATAAAGGCATGAACAAGTTTCTCCAAGTCTTGACTGGAAACAAAACCTCTAATTATTGCAATGTTTTTGAGATGATAGTATGCTGATTAGTTACAGCTTTGACATGACTACTGAAACTAAGGTCTGTCTCCAGAATCACACCAAGATTCCTGACTTGATTTTTAGTTGTTAGACCCCTAGAGTCAAGGTATGCATTCACCTTGAGAACTTCATCTTTGTTTCCAAATGCAATGACTTCAGTTTTCTCTTTGTTTAAATGAAGAAAGTTCTTGCACATCCAACTGTTTAATTTCATCAAAGACTGGCAGAGGAGTCAATGGGGCTGTAGTCATTTGACGATAAGGCTAGGTAATAGGGGTAGCATCGGCATAGCTGTGATAGGCAATTTGGTTCTTTCTCATTAATTGACTTAGTGGGAGCATATACAGGCTCAACAAGAGCGGTGCAAGAATTGAGCCTTGTGGGACTCCGCATGTCATGGACGTCCACTTAGACTTATGCTCTCCTATACTCACATAATAACCTCTCCCTTCTAAGTATGACCTGAACCATTTAATTACCATGCCAGAAAGCCCAACCAAGTTTTCCAGTCTCTCTAGTAGTATGTTATGATCGACAGTGTCAAATGCAGCAGAGATCTAGTAGTACCAGCACTGATATTTGCCAGAATCAGAATTAAAGCAAATATCATTTATTAACTTAATGAGCGCTGTCTCTGTGCTGTGATGCGGTAGGAAACCAATTGAAAATTGTCCAGGTATTCATTTGAGTTTAAGTATTTGTTCAGCTGATTTAAGACTACCTTTTCAATAATCTTTCCCATAAAAGGAAGATTTGATATTGGTCTATAGTTGCTCAATATGGTGTTATCAAGATTTCTCTTTTTCAGAAGGGGTTTAACAACTGCAGTTTTCAGGGAGTTTGGAAAAGTCCCAGAAAGAAGTGAGGCGTTCACCAATTCTAAGAGATCTGCTTCCAAACAGTCAAGCACCCTTTTGAAAAAATATGTGGGAAGTGTGTCGAGATAGCATGTTGACGATTTAAGGTGCTGTAATATTTCTTCAAAAATTTTGCTATCAATTTCTTCAAAAGCAGACATAGTATCTTCTTTTTGATATTGTGGTCGAATATGTCTAACCTCTGCATAACTTGGGGATGTGCTAATCGCCTTCCTGATATTATTGATCTTCTCAGAAAAGAAGGAAGCAAACTCATTGCATTTGCTGTCGGAGAGCATTTCACTGGCAATCTGATTTGGGGGGTTTGTCAGTCTCTCAACAGTAGCAAAAAGCGTGCGAGTGTTGTTTAAGTTTTGTTATAAGGTTTGAGAGAATGACTGTCTAGCTTTGCCTAGTTCAACATTGAAAGTACGAAGGCTGTCTTTACATATGCTATAGTGAATTTCAAGTTTCGTCTTCCGCCACATCCGCTCAGCTTTTCTGCATTGTCTTTTCATACTCTGAACTGCTGTTGATTTTCTCCAAGCTGATTTCTGTCTGCCAGTCCTCCCCTTTTCCTGCTGACTTTCATAGGAGCAATGTCATTAATAACATTCTTAACTTTTGAGTTAAAGGAATCAAGGAGAAGTTCAACAGATAGTCAAAAGTTCAACAAAATGAGAAAGAAAAAAATACTTTCTGAAATAAAATAAAGTACCATGTTACTTTGCATACAGTTTTAGTCATGTTTAGCTATGTTTTCCACCTCTTAGGAAAAGTAAAATAATTAAATATAAATAGATTCTGAGATAAACCAATCGTTTTAAAAAGAATCGCGATAGTTAGGCGAATCGATTTTTTCTCCCACCCCTAGTGATCTGATCGATACGGATGTAAACAGGATCTGAAATGCTCTGAGATCCGATCACTGAGACCACACTAATGAGATCTCATCATACTGCAAACACACACACACACACCCTGAACCTGCTCACCTGTCAACCAACCACTGCGCTAAAACGAGAGGAAAATCAGTCCAGCTGCACACAGTTCACCTCATCTGCATCAGGAGCGCATCTAACGCTTCATCACAGCGTGTGAAACAGAGAGGCTCAGTTTAGCGCGTACCTCTCCATGTTCTTGAAGATGTTGCACTTGTCGTCTCGTGTGGTGATCTGGAAGGCCAGCGCGGCGTGGTGACTCTCCAGCACGGCTGTGTCGTTGTACAGAATGGCCAGTTCACTTCCTGCGTTACACAGGAAGGAGTTTGTCCGTCCAGGATGATCGACATCATGCACGGCAGCCGCGATCAGAGCCGCCACCTCGTCTATGGGGTCCAGACTTTGCTGAGAAAGAGACACACGGAGAGTGAAGCTGCAGCCACACCGAGCTGCGATCGCTGCGCTAACACCGTCACGTCTTTCATTAGCATCCGCTGACGATCACGTCTACTGCTAGTCAAACAACTGTGAGTCACATGACTTCAGCTGAGTGCTCTGTGTGGTGAAAGATGTTCACAAACCACATCACACAAACACAATAACAGGACACAAACAGCAGCATGAAGTGCGGATCAGCAGAACCCCTTCACGTGAACCGATCATGTGTTTGTGTCATGACTGATGGAGATTCATCAGTCCAGCTGGATTTCATGGAGCTTCTTTCTGATTTTTGCAGTCCAAAAAGTTTGAGCTTTTCTCAAAAATTGCTGTGATATTTGCAGCATTTAGTGATGTTTTGCAGTGAAAACACTATATTCAATATTATATCGGAGTGTCTGTTTACTCTAAGTGCAAATAGGCCGCCTTGTTGGCAGAGGCTATTTACACTAACTCCGCCCACCAACGTGTGATTGGGCGAGTCAACACTACAAAAGACAATCGCCAATCAACAACTTCAGTGGTGTAGAGCAGGGGTGCCCAAACTGGGTCCTGGAGGGCCGGTGTCCTGCAGAGTTTAGCTCCAACTTGCCTCAACACACCTGCCTTTAAGTTTCTAGTATGCCTAGTAAGAGCTTGAGTAGCTGCTTCAGGTGTGTTTGATTGGGGTTGGAGCTAAACTCTTCAGGACACCGGCTCTCCAGGACCGAGTTTGGACACCCCTGGCGTAGATGGTAAAGCCCGATCAACCAGAGTTCGAACCGACTTTTGATGGAATTTTTTCTCCTTTTCAATCTCTACACATTAGAAAGGCGTTTATTTTCAATAAAAATGAAGGAAATAATAAAAAAGTTGAAAAAAAAGTATCAGGTAGGGGTAGGGGAAGGTGTAGGGAGGGCTTTATATAAAAGGGTACCATAAGGTGTGTGTGTGTGTGTGGTTGTGGGAATGTCATGTGTGTTGAGTGTATGTGTTGTGTGTGTTTGCGTGTGTGGTGTGTGTTTGCGTATGTCATATATGTTTGCGTGCGTGTTTGCTATGTGTTTGCGTGTGTGTTGTGTGTTTGCGTATATCATATATGTTTGAGTGTGTGTGTGTTTGTGTGTGAATTTGTTGCTCGCGTCGTCTGTGTTTGAATTGTGTGGTGTGTGTGTGTGTGTGTGTATGCGTGTGTTGTGTGTTGTGTGTTGTGTGTTGTGTGTTGTGTGTTGTGTGTGTGTTTGTTGTGTGTTGTGTGTGTGTGTGTGCGTGTGTGAGAGTGTGATTGTGTGTGTGTGTGAGGTGGAGTGTTGATGTGTGTGTGTGTGTGTGTCAGAGAGGAAGTGTGTGTGTGGTCAGAGAGACTAGTGTGCGTGTATGTGAGTGTTTGCGGTGTCGGTGTGTGTCGTGTGTTTGCATGTGTCTGCGTGTGTGGTGTACTGTTGTGCGAGAGGGTATGAGAGCCAGTGTGGTGTGTGTGTGTTGTGTGTGAGAGAGTGAGAGAGAGGGTGAGTGTGAGTGAGTGAGTGATTTGTGAGTGTGAGTGAGTAGGGAGAGAGAGAGGAGAGTGTGAGTGTGGTGTCTGTGTGTGTGTCTGGTGTCGTGTGATGGGCGTGAGGAGAGAGAGATGAGAGACGAGAGTTAGTAGAGAGATGAGAGAGATGACGAGAGAGAGAGAGAGGGAGAGTGTGTGTGTGAGTGTCACCTGAAGCGCTCCTTGCGCAGAAGTATGCGGTGGCGTGGCGCACGTCTGCGGCGTGTGTGGAGTTGTGGTAGGAGTTGCTGGAGTGATAATTGGTCTCAATGCTCTGCAGCCAGGAGCGCAGAGTCGCCTCCGGACAGCTCAGGAACTCACACACACCGAACCGAGAGAAGACCTTCAGACCCAGATACGTTAAAGGCCTGGAAATAAACAGAGAGAGGCTTGAGGAGCGTCACGTTACACACACACCTGTACAGAATCTACACTTCATGAGTGTGTTTAGATGGGAGTATACTACAATCAAAGTGAGTGAAACAAGACACTCAACTGGAAAAACCACAACCAACCAAAACAAACCACTAAACAAAGTACAGAATGTTCAGGTTTTCTAGTATGTTTTGTGTTTTTCTGTTGTCATTATTATTAACTGATATTAAAAATATTAGAAGGCTATGAAATTAAGTGCGTGTGTGTGTGAGTTTGTGTTGAGATGTACTGTGTGTTTGTATATGTGTGTAGCAAGCGTGACGTTTTGTGGAGTGCGTGTGTCGTGTGTGTGTGGTGTGGTGTGTTTTTTTGGGGGGGGTGTGTGTCTCACCGCTTCATGGTGGCTGACTCCAGGTTGAAAATATCAAAGTCCCATGAGTCTTCATTTTCCATCGTCTGAGCAATGCATGGTGGGATATCGTTGAGGGACAGTGGTGTGGTCAGGTGACTTGGGATGTGGTGCAGCTCTGGAACACAAACAGTGTGAATAGTGGAACAGGAAATGGGGTCAAAGGTCATAAAGCGGTGAACTCTGCTTACGTTTTGTAGCTAAGATGTACTCGTTTCCTGATAGCCTGCGCAGTCCGTCCTGCAGGAGAGAAATCAGCGTCAGCATCCCACTGACAGAAACAACCGAGAAGCGTTTCACATTCCTGATTACATGTGACAGACTGGAGATGTGCTGCAACTCACCACCACACAAAACACACACACACCCTCACTCAGCACTCATACTCATTTTTTTTGTTTTTACACTCAAACACACACACTTCTCAAAACACACACACACACTCTCAAACACACTCTCACACACACACAAACACAAACACAAAAACACACACACACACACACACATCTCTTTCTCTCTCTCTCTCACACACACTCTCAAACACACTCTCTCACACTCACACACCACACACACACACACACACATCATACTGCTAATGACACACTCACACACACACACACCACACTCTCTCACACACACACACCACACACACACAACACACACACTAGGGGTGTGTGCGATATTGACAAAAAAATAATAACGCAATATTTTCTGGGATTTTATCGATAACGACAATTAGACAATATTTTGCTGAATGTGTTATTGTGCTGATACCTTAAAGACTGCCGAAGACTCCTAATGTTTTTAATATTCTTCATATTCTGTGCGGTGGTCAGTTCACACTGAGAGAAATTAATCTTTTCCAGTAAGTTTAAACTGATTTTTGCATTTTATGGGCATTTTTACCTTTATAAAGCCATTTTTCTAAAAGTGTCCATTATCTTTTGAGTCAAATTCTTACATTAATCAGTGAATTAGAATAATAAGACATTTGGGCTGTTACCAAGCAAATTAAATCAACACAGAAGCTGCATCTGAAGTGGCATTTAGATGCATTTACACACATGTATTTTGTTTAATGCAGGACACGAATGCATTTAACATGCAGTTACAAATGCATAATTAATGTTTTGATATATTAAACATAAACCGTTGAATCTGACATTTGAAATGATTTAAAACATGAAAAAAATCAAAAAGAAAAGAAAGAAAAAGCCGAAATGTGAAATTAAAACCGCCAGCAGGTGGCAGCAAGTCACTGTTAATAAGTGAGTCATTCCGACTGAACCGAATCATTTAAACGAGTGATACATTCGGGAACGAAACACCGTCATGTTACTCAGAGACACAAAACAGCGCTGTGGCAGTATTCGAAATGATTTTTGTTGGTGAAATAGAGCAAAAACAAGCAATATGGTGTCTAAAACGAAAGTCTCTTAATTAACTTATTGTTTACTTTATTCAATGTCACATTTGTAATCATGGTAATTTTTGGAGAAAAACGGCACTCTTCATGTGAAATTGAATAACTATATGAAGTGGTATAAATATATACATTTTCTGCCATCATGTCTTGAATTTGTGATCATTCTGAATGTATTTTAATAGATTGAATCATGCAGTGAAAGAACACGCACTAGTCTAGACTTCACGTAATGTATGCGTGTGCTCTGTAGGGGTGTTTTGAATGGTTTTGCAAAATACTCGATAATGTCAAATCGCACCGCGTTAAAACAACAATTACGATACGATAATATCGCACACCCCTAACACACACACACACACACAAAAAAAAAAAACACACACACACAAACACACACACCCACACCACACACACACCACTCCACACTCTACACTCTACACACACATCTCGACACACACAACTCACCACTCCAACACAGCACACACACACACACACATCCACACCCACACACACACACACACACAAAAAAAAAAACACACACACACACACACACACCCACACTCCACACACACACACACACACCATCACACACCACACATTCCACACACACACACACTTTCACACACTCACACGCACACACACACCACTCTCACACACACACACACACACACACAGCACACAACCACACCACACACACACACTCTACATATCACACACACACTCAGCACACACACTCACACACTCTTCTACACACTCTACTCACCCACACACCACTCTCACCACACATCGCACCAAACACTCTCCCCCAACACACCTCACAACACACTCTCACCACACAACCACCTCACACACCACACATCAAACACAAACACACCCACTCTCACACTCCACATCACACACTTCACACTCTCACCTCACACACATCAACACACACACAAATACACACACACACCCACACACACTCTCACACACACACTCTCACACACACACACACACACACTCACTCACACACTCACACACTCCCACACACACACACACAGACACACACACACAATCACACACAAACTCAATCACACACACACACACACAGACAATCACACACACACAATCACAAACACACACACTCAACACAAACACACACACACACCACACACTCACTCACTCACACTCACTTACACACACACACACACACAGGCGATCAGAGGCGCTGAGAGACTTACAGTCATCAATCCGCCCACCAGGTCGTTGGTGTGAGGATCTTCCTCTTTAGTACCGAACTGAGGAGAGTATAACTCTGTCGTCCGCAGGATCTCCAGCACACGGTCCAGCGCTTCGGCCACCGGCATCGGACTACTCTCCTGAGCCGCGTTGATGATGTTTATCACCTACACACACACACACACACACACACATTTTCAGAATTAAAACATGAGCCCACACAACCACACATACATGCCCCACTTTTTAACATGAACCTGCAAAAAAGCAACACACACACACACACTCACACTAATGTACCTTAGGAGGGGAGCTTCCTTCATGAGATGTGGATCTGGCCATAGACGAGTATCTCCTCTGAGAACTTCCTGCTAAACACAAGATCATCTGAAAACATCCTTCACTTCACATGCTCCTGAGCACAGGGTCAGAGGTCAAGGGTTAGTCAGGGAGAGTTTTATGGCTGTCAGACTGAGACATGTTTTATAAAGCTCATTTATTTTATGAAGTTATATTTTTGGGGTATTTTATGCTTTTATTGTTGATTGGACAGTGGAGATACGAAAGGAAAGCATAGGGCAGAGAGAGAGGGGAATGGGATCGGCAAAGGACCATGAGTCTGGATTCAAACTCAGGTCACCGGAAGCACAGCACAAACCACAAGCTATCAGCGCCGACAAAGCTAATTTCTTTAAAAACCAATCCTAAATGCAGTAAACTCACTAAAGATGAGCGGACAGACGTACATATGATGTGATGAGCCGTTTGCACACCGAAGCAGTTACATGTTAAATCTCGACGCTCCGCCTTTGGGAGGAGCTCTGAGTGAGGGGCGGGGTTTGGGTTGAGGGTCAAAGGTCAGGGGTCAGCAGTGTCATCTCACCATCACTTCCTCTAGAGGTCGTCGAGCGAACGTCCAGCGATCCTTTCCTTCGGTCCTTATGCTTGCTGGACTGCTGAATATCTGACACACAATGACAACAACAACACATCAGCACACCTAAACACACACACACACCCGAATACACGCAAACACACACACACACACCTGAACAACACACACTTTCTCTCTCACACACTCACACACACACACTCTCACAAACACAAACACACACACACACACCCACACACTCTCTCACACCACACACACACACACACACAAATCAGCCATATAAATCAGACATTCCATTTTGAATAATACAAAAATACTAGTCCAAATTACGTCCTACTTTATCTATCTATTAAGATAAAGAAGACAAACAGAAACAAAATCAAGCAGCATTAACAACAATGTTGAAATTCTCACTCTCACCCCCCACTTCTGTATTTATCAAAAATAAATATTTTATACCTACTTTTAAATTGCAACATATTAACACTTTCTTTGATATATCCGTTTAATCTATTCCACAATATCACCCCACAAATCAAAATACACATACTTTTGAGTTTTGTCCGTGCATTTTGCTGTCTCATATTTAAAGCCCCTCTCAAATTATAACACCCCTGTCTATCTGTGAATAATTGTTGTATATTTCTAGGCAGCTGTTTATTTTTTGCTCTATAAACTATTTGTACAGTTTTAAATTCTACCAGATCATTAAACTTTAAAGTATGAGATTTTAAAAACAATAAATTGGTATGCTCATAATATCCTACTTTATTTACTATCCTAATTGCTCTTTTTTTGTATTGTGCTTAGAGTTTGTAGGGTGGTTTTGTAGGTGTTGCCCCATACTTCAACACAATAATTTAAATATGGCAATACAAGTGAACTATACAGAATATAAAGTGCTTTCGCATTCAATAGATGCCTTGCTTTCGCAATTACTCCAATACTCCATGCTACTTTTGCTCTCACGTGTTTAATGTGGGGTTTCCAACAGATTTTGTAATCAAGAATCACCCTTAGAAATTTATTTTCATATACTCTTTCTATTTCAATATTGTTAATCATTACTTTTACTTATGTATCAGTTTTACGGTTTCCAAACAGCATACATTTAGTTTTATCTATATTATTTATGATAATTTATTCGAGTCAAACCACATTTTTATCTTACTCATTTCTGCTGTGACCACCTCCAAAAGCTGCTGCAGATTTTCCCCAGCACAGAAAATATTCGTATCATCAGCAAAAATCACAAATTTTAAGAGATTTGTCACCCTACATATGTCATTTATATACAATATAAATAAATTTGGACCCAAAATCGACCCCTGTGGGACTCCACATGTGATATCTAAACACTCTGATCTATGTTCAACAATTTGTACGAATTGAAGTCTGTTACTTATGTAACTTTTCATCCAATCAAGTACAACCCCTCTGATACCATAATTTTCCAATTTATTGATTAATAAACGGTGATCAATTGTATCAAAAGCTTTTTTCAAATATATAAATACTCCCACTGCATAGTTCTTATTATCTATAGTACTAGTAATATTTTCAATTAACTCCATTAATGCCATGGATGTGGATCGGTGCTACCTAAATTCATACGACTACAAATCCAATCATGCAGCCAATGCACAGGAACTGACTAAGGTAAGACCAAGAAAGGTAACATATTACAGTTGTCTAATAAACATGTAAATGTAATATTTTGCAATAACACTGATGGTGTACCAGTCATAATCCCAAAAATAACATATTATGTATGTTTCTCATTAGCTCTACTGTGTAATTCCTATGTATGTCTGCACTATCATGTATGTTTGCACAATGTCTGTACTTTCCTCTATACTGGAAGCTCCTGTCATCAAGTCAAATTACTTGTGTGTGTAAACATACTTGGCAATAAAGCTCTTTCCGCCGTCATTAGTATACCTTTAATTATGTATCCAGTGCATTAACATTTGTGTGCATTTTATATAAAATTACTATTCATGTACTTAATTTAAGTGCATAGTGTATTCATAGTGTATGCTGTTAGGTAGGTATATTGAAGAGTATT
This sequence comes from Sinocyclocheilus anophthalmus, assembly GCA_018155175.1. Classification (NCBI taxonomy): domain Eukaryota; kingdom Metazoa; phylum Chordata; class Actinopteri; order Cypriniformes; family Cyprinidae; genus Sinocyclocheilus; species Sinocyclocheilus anophthalmus. Next base: position 78,833 of record JADLZN010011435.1, read on the forward strand.
TTTGTGTTAGGAAGAAGAGGAGGAGCAGCAAGAGGTCTTCAATCAGCGTTCTAAATGCAGAGAATTTGGCCTCTCGGAGTAAGTTTTTTTATTTTTTTGCTCTGTCATAACCTGTTTTTCAAACTAAGGATACAGTTCCCTATCATGTATTAAGAAGCTGGTAAGCATTCTAATTAACTAGCAATAATTTGGTGTTGATTGCTGACTGTTGCAAATCTTCTTGTGCTTGAGACATGCTTTTAAACAATTATGCCACTATGCTGCTCTGTAATTTTTCAGACCCATCAAACACATGAACAGAAGTGTCATATATGAATGTACCATTTGTCTGTCATGTTTTTTGATCAGTCTTGGTTCTGGTCAAATTTCATAGGGAAGATCACAAAAACACTTAAATTGGTAAACTGGAATGACTAGATAATTTTCTTTGTGCGTTTGCGTTTGATACTGTCGATCATAACATACTACTAGAGAGACTGGAAAACTTGGTTGGGCTTTCTGGCATGGTAATTAAATGGTTCAGGTCATACTTAGAAGGGAGGGGTTATTATGTGAGTATAGAAGAGCATAAGTCTAAGTGGACGTCCATGACATACGGAGTCCCACAAGGCTCAATTCTTGCACCGCTCTTGTTTAGCCTGTATATGCTCCCACTAAGTCAAATAATGAGAAAGAACCAAATTGCCTATCACAGCTATGCAGATGATACCCAGATTTACCTAGCCTTATCTCCAAATGACTACAGCCCCATTGACTCCCTCTGCCAATGCATTGATGAAATTAACAGTTGGATGTGCGAGAACTTTCTTCAGTTAAACAAAGAAAAAACCGAAGTCATTGCATTTGGAAACAAAGATGAAGGTCTCAAGGTGATTGCATACCTTGACTCTAGGGTTCTAACAACTAAAAATCAAGTCAGGAATCTTGGTGTGATTCTGGAGACAGACCTTAGTTTTAGTAGTCATGTCAAAGCAGTAACTAAATCAGCATACAGTACTATCATCTCAAAAACATTGCAAGTTTTAGATGTTTTGTTTCCAGTCAAGACTCTGTGAAACTTGTTCATGCCTTTATCACCATCAGGGTGGACTATTGTAATGGTCTCCTCACCGGCCTTCCCAAGAAGACCATTAGACAGCTGCAGCTCATCCAGAACACTGCTGCCAGAATTCTGACTAGAACCAGAAAATCTGAGCATATTACACCAGTCCTCAGGTCCTTACACTGGCTTCCAGTTATATTTAGGATTGATTTTAAAGTAATTTTACTCGTTTATAAATCACTCAATTGCCTAGGACCTAAATACATAGCAGATAAGTTCACTGAATATAAACCTAACAGACAACTCAGATCATTAGGATCGAGTCAGTTAGAAAAACCAAGGGTTCACACAAAACAAGGGGAGTGTGCTTTTAGTTATTATGCCGCCCGCAGTTGGAACAAGCTTCCAGAAGAGATCAGATTTGCTAAAACATTAGTCACATTTAAATGCGGACTCAAAACTCATCTGTTTAGCTGTGCATTTACTGAATGAGCACTGTGCTACATCCGAACTGACTGCACTGTATTTTATGTATAATCGTTTTCTTAAAATCATTTTAAACCTCTTAAATAAATGTTTAAATCATTTTCAAAGTTTTTAAATTCATTGTTTTATTGTTGTGATTATTTTTTTCTTTTCTTTTTATGTAAAGCACTTTGAATTACCATTGTGTATGAAATGTGCTATACTAATAAACTTGCCTTGCCTTGCCTTGCCTTTGTTGTCTTTAAATCTTGGTTATTGAGGGCGTTCGAATTTCATTATTTATTTTCTTTCTTTCTTTTTTAATCTTTAGTTGCTAGGAAACTCAAGTGCCTACGCCACAGGGGAATAGTGTGTTTATTTTATAGAAGAATATCAATACGACATTAGAGTGATTACAAGCTTTAGCTTTAGAGTCGGTAATGAGCAGAGGTAGAATCCAAAAAAAAAAAAAAGAAAGAAAGTTACCAGTATAATTATTGTGCCCTATGGATTCTTTCCTTTCTATTGTTTTGCGTATGACTATCTTTCCATCTGGGTTTTGGCAAGATAGTTTTATGGATAGTTTCTATTTAGGAGTTCAGTGCATCCATTTTATTCATTTTAGATCTTGGTCTAAAGCAATGGTGTAAACTCCTGCTCCTGGAGGGTCACCGTCCTGCAGTGTTTTACTCCAACCCTGATTAAACACACGTGAACAAGCTTATTAAGGGCTTTGGGATTACTTGAAAGTTACATGCAGGTATTCCAAAGCAGAGCTGAAGCTAAATTTTGCAAGATGGTGTCCCTGCCAGAGCAGGATTTGATACCCCTGGTGCACGATATGTGATGTATTTTCTTGCCTATAATACATTGTAGCCAAGATTTGGAAAGTGTTGAGTATTTTACGTCATCAGTCTGTGTTGACTGTGGCATTAGTTTCTGTCCTCTTACTGGATCTTTAGTAGACAGGCGTCATATATGTAGTTACATTGCAGGACTGTGACCCAAAATTTCTGACTGCCAGAATTTGGAGGCTAAAATTCACTGCAAAATCAATTAATGAGCATGGCACATTAGGGAGTCTAAGACTGCTGATTTGTCTATCGTAAGCATTTATGTTTGCCAAAATTTGGCAGCAAAATTGTATTGTGAATGCTTGGCTGAAAGGTAGCAGTGAGGTAAAACTTGAGTTTTGATGAAAACAAAGCTACTAGTGACAGATGGCATTACACCACTACTGCAGCCTTCACCTTAGTTTTTCTCATTGGGGAGAGACTGTGAGCTAATAAGGAATGGGCCATAAACTGTCAATACAGCACCAGTGCCAAACAATGTGATATCAATTACAACAACAAATGGCAGGGATTGATTTGGGTGCTTTAGTGTTGGTGCAGTGGTTAAGCTGTTAGTATCAGCCCCTGTCCACGGGTTTCCACTTATTTTGGCCTCTTTTAGGTCAAGGGACTGCAATAGTACTTAACTTTCTGATGACCATGCAGTAAAGATTTGCAAAGGCTAAGAATCTCTGAAGAATCTTCACTGTTTTGGTTGTGGCAGCTTGGACCATTGAGGCCTCAGTTTTTATTATGTGAGAAGTACAGTATGACTGTTACCTAAGAAGAAGACTGGTAGTTAAAAAAAAAAAGAGTAGTAACTTGGTATATGATTTTATTCAAAGTAACTTACACATTCTTATTACAGGGCCAATTCTTCTGGAGTAACTGGAGTTCTTTGAGCAGCTTGAATGTACCTAAGAATTTTGAAGTCAGCAAACAGCTGAAATTGTTGTTCAGTGCCGTTTAGCCTGTTTCGCCACTCCTCCAGTGCAAGCAGTTTCTTATTTTCTCCATCTTAAGGGGCTTGGGGTTGTTATAGGAACTCAGTTATAGGAACTAGCCACCAGGGTAGTCCCCCCGAGAACCTGTAAATTCATTGTAGTACTACTCTGTTAGATCAGTTTTGTCTTAACAGATCAGTTTCATGCAATATTGGCAAGGGACAGACCCAGGGGAACAACTTTATTTAAGTTACCAGTTGTGATAGTTTAAGGATTGCACCTTGTGACCTCAAACATTTCTGTTTCCTGTACAGATTGTGTAACAAAATACAAGTAAGTAGCAAACAAATCCTAAACAATATCAAAATAAGATCAAATAATGTCAGGAACTGTGTAATAAAACGGCAGGACTTTTGCAAACCAATTAAAAAAACATCTAGAAAGACTTGGAAATTAGGACAATGGGTAGTGGCAATGATAAATGGACAAGAGTTAAAACTTTGTTTGGATGCAATCACAGCTAGGCCTTCATTTACTTTTCCTCAGATGCATGGTTCTAATGCATTTTGATATTCTCCACAATGCTGTTAAAACCAAAATTAACTTTTCAGTATTGTAGTCAACTACATGTGTTGCTCTGGGGCTTAGGATATTTGCCCACTCCTATCCAAGTTGCTTCATTAGTTGAGAACCGATGGTGGAGACCACAATGGCATCACAGCTTGGCATTAAAAGTCTCTCTAATTGATGCAAAGGTGAAAATGACAAAACCATTGAACCACTCATTTATGGTCCAAATCTTCACTGTTCTGTGATGTGTGTGATGCTTTAAAATGCCGATACACTGCCTAGTCTTGTCCAGAAACCAAACCTCTGCAGGATATTGAACCATGAGGGCCATATTTGACCACCCCTGCTCTACTGTATGGAATTGGTCTCTGTAACAAGTGGAATTGATCAACTGGAATTGGTCTCTGTACTTGAAGTGTTTAGTGTTTCAACACAAATCTAAAACACCAGTGTGGATAGGTGTCTTGTAATATTATATGTGCAGAAGTTTATGCTGTTGACAATCAATCAGAGGGTGTGTGTGTTTTGGGGTAGCCATAAACACAGAGTAGATTCCTCAGGGTTATAGAGGTGGTGGTAGACAGCTTTATACTGCTCAAGTCCACAACCACCTTCTTATACTTGTAGGACAAGAATAGTCAGTCCTGCTCCTGGTAAGCTATGTACCTTCTTGCAGACTTCAGTTCCAACCCTACTTCAGCACACCTGCCTATAATTTTCAAGTAACTCTGAACACCTTGATTAGCTGGTTCAGATCTGTTTTATTAGGATTGGTGCTAAACTCTGCAGGATGGTAGGTCCCCAAGAGGTTTTTTACTACTGTTGTAGATTTGCTAATATTACATATTAGTTAATAGAAGCTTGGCTAATTTAGCATTGTAGTCAGATTAAGTACAACAGTGCATCTTTTATCTTCAGAGAAGAAATGAATGTTCTGATCTCTGCAGAGTGACATCTGGACAAAATCGTGAAATGGTTTGAACAATGAAGAAACACATCCAGTTGATTAGTTTCTCTAGTTTTATTATAAAAGTTGCTTCCATAATGACAAATATAGCTTCAAGTTAGTGAACCAATCTAGTACTGTAGCTGTCCAGTCCCAAGTTCATTGGTATTATGAGTTGAAAAGTTTGGCATTGCCATGGGTAAGAGACAATGGTACGACAGAAAGGGCACGTGAGAATGAACCAACAAATCAATCAATAACCATTGCAATATTAAGAGATATCAAACTACATTATCAAAAACACTGGACAAAACTATCTCTATCTAAAACATTTCACACAAATGTGTGATGTGGCATTAATGGCATTGAAATGCCAAAGAACCCCATAACTGTTTAAAACAAGGTTTCTGAATTCTGCCCCTCGACATCCATTATCTACAGAGTTTCTTTCCAACCCTGATCCAACTCAACTGCCTGGAACTAAATACTTAAGACCTTGATTAGCTTGTTCGAGTGAGTTTGATTAGGATTTGAGCTAAACTCTGTAGGCCAGTGAACCTCGAGGTCCAGAGGTGTGAAACATCTCAGGTTATGTATGTAAACATGGGGATGAGGAAATGGGAATAAAGGGAATGAGGCGCTGCGTTGGAACATTTTTGGGAACACCTCTGCGTGACCACATTCTGAAGCACGTGTGGAATCAGTCCAATGGAGAAGCGAGACATCACTAGCGGGGTGATGTGAGCAACCAGGAGGTTTAATAGTGCACCCGGCACAGTGCATGTTAGCTTCTGACAGGATGAAGTAAGCCCCTACAGAGATGCAGGGAGTATGGCAGAGAGATGCATCATCTTGTTCCCTTTAGGGAACCATGGTTACATACTGTACATAACCTGAGACGTTTCCCTGCAGGGAACTCAAGCTGCGTCTGAAGGCTTTGACAATGAGAATGCCCACTGCGCCATACTTAAGTCCCTGTCTGCTGTGTATCTGGCAAGCACATCAAGACGAGAGGACTTGGGATCCTGGGGTAGAAGCCAGGTCTAGATTATAGAACTAAACAAATGTGTGCTGACAGGACCAGCCCGCCACATCACAAATGTCCTGCAGGGAAGCACCCATGAATAATGCCTCGGAGGATGTCATACTCCGGGTT